>CM026281.1:13030388-13541890 GCA_014851415.1 Cnaphalocrocis medinalis | reverse complement strand
AAGTATTGAAATTACTCAGTGAATGTGATGTAATCTGTGGATGCGGGTCAATTTTAGCCTGTGGTGTCACGTCAAGGTGACACTTGGGAAAAAGGGGAAAAACTGATGTATCTTAGAAATAACTTTTGTATTTGTTAATTATGTGGAATAACTGTGTCCATGTGAATTTTATACTGATTGATTATATGCAATGGTTGCCTTCATACATTAGTCGTTTGATTGTACCTAGAAGATAGATTCAGTTTACACATGTCACTTAGCAATAAGTTCAAAATAATAATAATTAAAAAAAAATAACGCTCATACATTAACCAACACTCATCGCCATTAGCAGCCCTATTGGCAAACAATTTTATTTATAAGTACATACCTTTTAATGGCGCCAGGAAAATGTTTCCGTGATTTCAACGAGTGGCCTTGGTCTCGATATAGAAGATAATTGGCGTGATTCAGGCAGTTTAGCCGTTTATGAAGATGGTATGGCCGCAGGTTACGATGTTGTGTTATATGTGGAAACAAATCGCCAACTTATGAGGTGTTAATTTACGTTGAGACTACATCCTGTCGGCGATAGAAGCACTTGCATAGATAATTGCTACTTAATCTTACGGTAAAACCTGAGTGTGGATTAGCAACACTTACCTAATAGTATGTTAAGTTTATGTCGAAATCTGAATGGTCTCATTGAACTAAGGCAAAAGCTTCATAAGCTTCATTATTTGTAGCTTAAACTGCTGAAATTACTCGCAAACCAACGCAATCGAAATAACGAATTCCGAAATGACACAGCTTCGTTTCTTAACAAAAAAAGCATTAAACAACTTTAAAATTGAACAAAATTACTGCCGTATCAATTGAATCCCGTTATAACATGGGAAATAACCAATTCGGCAGAACTGTCAATGTGAAACGACTGCTAACATTATACTTACTTATCCAACGATGGATGCGGAGCAAAGTTAGCACGAAATTACTTTTTTAACAATTCATATTTCAATTATATACCGCTCCAATGAGGATTACATGTGAGATTAAAGGGCACAAAGCTGGGAGTGTCGGGGAACATCGTGAATATATTACATTATAATGGTATATTTTTGCGACGGGTTTTCTGCTGTGAGTACCCAGACGATAATTGTGCTCTATTGGCCCGGCTTATCTGCAGACGAGCCATATATGGAGATTAGCATTTATAATGCTTTTATTTGAATTCACCAGTCGTTATGGGTTAATGTGTGGCTACGATATATGGAGACAAATGACACCTTTCGGATGTAGGCAACAAGATGTAACGAATTAGGTTTGCAAGCGATGAGATAGGTTCCCATCGAATGTAAAAAAAATGCAGTCTCATTAGGTTTTTAGTGCATGCTGCGTCTTTAGTTGGCTCATAACTTTTTCTAGATTAACGTGAGATAATGACGCTGCTAGTAATAAAAAGCACGAAACATTACATATATTTTCCTGCTGGCTGTTTGTAATTTGTATACCTAATGTCTAATTAAAGCTAGGTATGGTAAAGTATGGCTTGAAGTTATACTTAAACATATTGGTCAAACACATCGATCAGGGAACAAATGCCCAATTAATTAAGAGGTACGTACCTACTCGAAAGTAGGTAGGTTCATCTTCAGTCAATCCTCTCCTAAAAATATGTTAGTGGTACCTACTACCTACATATAGTAAGCGAAAATGCGGCATAGCTTCAGACTCCAAACGGAACAAAAAGTTCTGTGTAGGTAAGGAACGAAGTTTTTGAGAATAATCAATTCAAAACTTGATCTCGTTTCTCAGCCAGCCAGGACTGCTTTAGTTCCCGCCTTATACGGAACACGACGTAGGTGGTGGGTTCTGAATTATTGTTTAGATGCAACGACTGCCTTTTTGAGGTAATTCTTGGATAACCTGCCCAAGGGTTTTGCGGCCAGGTAAGGACAAAAATGGCATATTATTATCTGTTGTTTATGTTACACATTGTTGTGTTGGTAACATTTGTAACAGCCAATAATGTAGTAGAGGCTGATGCATATATTTGACAGTTTACAGATTTTATTTTGGGTTTCACGAGAGTGGAAAGTCGTCTTTGTTCACCAACATTTCATTTTAGAAGGCCGTGTGTCTTTTAAAGTACTTACCTACCTAACGCCATATGGGCTACAGTATCCTAAAAATTCCAGTTATGTAATTAGTTATTGGGAAATATAAATTAGTCATTAGGAATGATATTAATGAACCAGAATAGAATATATTACGTACCTATTCGTAAATTTACTTATGACTCTTTAAATATTGAAGCTAAAGTTTACTCGGCAAAAAATAACTGCGTCGCAGTCTTGATCAGGACAATGAAAGCACAATTCACGAACGCAATAAAACATTGACATAATAATATAGCTTGGTTAATGAATGGAGCGAATAAACCAATTGCATTGGCCGATGACCTCTGTCACTTGCACTTGCGATAATTGAGAACCAGGCCCGTTGACTTATTGAGTTATTGCTAATGAACAACAAGGAAAGTGGGTCCTATAGTCGGCATCAGATGGAATTTTAAGACAATGTAATGGTGCCTAACACAAGAATTCAACAAAAACTAAGTAATAAATACTTGTGACTCCTTTCCTATCTAAGAAAGAAAAAATATTTATTTGGGCACATAAAATGATTACATGGAGTTACAGACCATGTGACCAAAATGGTTTCCACTCAGCATGTGTCTGAAGACATTTTGTGTGATTAGCGGAAATACCTGCATAATTTGTAGTTGTTGTAACTAGTTTTGTGAAAGTGAAGGATTTTGATTGCATTTGTATTTGATATACGAGTACTTACAGAGTGTAAGTAGTTTGGTTTCAAATGATATTGACATAAAAGCGACGCAATATCTGCCTTGCCTACACGTTTGTACCTACATTTTAGAGAGTTTACTTGTACGTATTACCAAATGTAAAGCCGTCCCTGCCTGATTCTTGCCCAGAGATAACTTGATACAGTAATTTGTGAAGCTCACTTCTGAGACGGGTTCATCGGACTATGAGTTGTTTTGTCCGAGTTAAACCTTTGCGTTTACCAAGTCAAACAGTTGTTCCGATATCCTCTCGTCAGCTGTTCGGGCAGACGCGCAGACGCGTACGCATCGCGTGAGTGTAAACAGATGTCACTGTCAAGACGATGACGTTCTGTGTAAACAGCCGCGGTTTCACCAACAAGGCTCATACCGCTGGTACGTGTTATTTGGTAAACACAGCGCCGACAGTGAAAATGAAACTGGTTATGAGATGGACATCCTCTGCCGCTGCCAAGTGGGTCAGTGATGAAATTGTGAAAGACAAAGAAGTCTGGTATTTATGAGCACTATGAGTGCGAGATGTAATAAGCTCTAATACTAATTAGATTTGGAAATTCATGAGATAGCGAGTAGATAAATTCATTCAATGTATTATTCATATTTTACGGGCTTTCTCCTGATCCGCCAATTTTCTGCTGATCTTTTGTCAGACTTATACATATAGGTATAGAAAAGATTATGTAGCTACAATCATATCATTTCATTATAAATGCAATAGAGAAAATATGGTTAGGAACTATGAAGAGCAACTATTCCCTAACCATAATTTCCTATCGTAATTACAATTATGTGTTTTTGGTGGCAGTCAAAGTCTTTGAGTTAGGGTGATTTATGAATAAATATAATAATAATTTACTTTGTAATACTTCCCTAGGCTACCTCTATATACACAAGCGTGTGTAGATAGTTTTATTAAAATAAAGGTCCAATAATGTTAAAACAGTAAAGTGGACATCGGATTGTCTTTTATGGCCCTTCGAGTATTATCTTTTTAGAATAGACTTACCTACTGTTTATAGTGTGTTCTGTAGATGCAGTAATAGCATTAGCTAACTAAAACGGTGTCATCAACAACCTTTGCTCCTTGTCTCATAGTTCACAGTTCGTAAAAGGTGAAGCCCGTCTCAATAACTCAGCTGTTTCGCCCTGATATTTCGGCGCCCTTGATATTTCCGTAGCATTTCCACCTTCTGTCTCATAATTAGGCCGCTGTCGCTACTTTCCCGACCTTCCGGCTTGAATTCCTGTGTCTAGGTAATTAATTATGTATTTTAACACAGCGTTGCGCTGGTGAAAGATTGTGTTGATAAACAAAGTAAAAGTCAGTCAACGTCCGTCATCGCGTAAGGAAGGACAGTTTTTATGCATTGATTTTTTTCTTAAAAAGGCAAAAAAATACATCCGTGCATTCTATTTGATGATTAACCGTTTAATACGGCCAATCATTGTAATAGACTACTGGCCCGTGTTAAAAAAATATGGGTCATTTGAACCACCAGATGACCTATGTAGAACGATATAAGAGCATAAAATAATAAGATTCAGCATTATGCCGTCACTTGTAAGCTGTCCAACTGAGGACCACAGAAAGAGAGGGGGTTGTTGCAACCCTTGGGATTTTCCCCTTGTCGCATGATTTTTGTACGGCGTTGCGGAATAATGTATTAGAAGCAATACTGAAATAGCATGAAACTGATGCCCTGATGAACTAGTTATTAAATTATAAAACAAATGGATATGGTCCATTTGGTTTAGTTATACTTCTAATTACCTATTTAAATAGTTTATACGGTCACATAAATAATGTTTATACGACCTTGTTGAAACAAATGGGAAAGTAGAAACCTTAGAATATTAAAGTCACGCATGGATACTTCCCAGCAATGTGATCGGTCATAGACCAGAGTGACCGTTTAAATGAAACTGTACAGATTAAAAGCTAATTTTCGGTAATTGTATCCCATAAAAAGCAAACGTAGAATGTTGTAAATATCCCGGGACGTCTTAGCCCGAATATTCAAAAGGTTCATAACTTTGGGTCTACTCAAGTAAGTAGGTGTATTTTGGTCTCTATCATAAAGTAGATTTGAAAAGCGATGGCCTGATGAATTCGGTAGTCCCTGAAGGTACCATAGGTATTTCATACTAATACTTGGTCGACAACACGGCTTAGGGGAAAACTCGCACGAAACAAACTCGCCCGCGAATTTCTAGATTTTTTGACTGGTCACTGTTCTAACCTAACCTAACCAATATTTTTTCGTCAACGGCTAGTTACCAACAAAAGATAAAGATTGCTCAATAACCACCAATGATGGATGCAAAGCTGACTATTGCAAGTTATCGCCGAAGTCATACACATCGTTTATCTACTGCATTGCCTCATACATAAATAATTTACGAGCCTCCATATGACCCAATTCCGAGGCTAGATCGCATATCGATACGAACGCGAAACTTCCTCATATCGATGCATCTCGAATTCGATTATTCTGCTCGATATGATCATACTTTAAAATCAGACTTTTACCGTTATTATTGCATTATCGCGAAATTGAATCTTATAAATATAGACTTGGTGAAATATTTACCATGATTCTTGTAAAATGTGACAGGTCATAAATACAATGTAAGAATTTCATAAGCATACAAATAAATATTGTGACTTAAATCGTTATAAAGGAATGAAAAATGTGTTCCAAATTCAATGGAAGCAACAATTACGAGAATTTAGGGTAATATTTTGAAGCTTACGTTAGTGATAAATGGCATGTAGAGTTTAAATTAAGTACCTATCGATAATTTAGTAATGGTTTAGAAAGAAAAGTAGTCTTACTTACCTACAGTTGAAATTAATTCGAACATTTTATTTTAGGTAGATACTATGTTTAGCGCAACATTTCGTATAATGTTCTCTTCAAATTTCAAGTGCCTACCTACCTATATAACAAAAAGAAATAAGGTAAGTAGGTGAAAGAAGAAGGAAATGTTAAACCTCTTAGTCGCATCTCGAGGGACATTTTCTAAAAGGGTTCCCGATCAAAATAAACATTGTCTGTTTTCTCCGGATGATAGGTCCCTATAATGGATTCTATACGTTTTGTCACGGCACGGAAAGTAATGAAAAATACCGGTCAAGTGCAAGTTAGATCCCGAGGATTCCGTACGCATTCATCTGAGAATTAAGTACCTCGAGCTTCGTAAGAAGAAAACTAAAACCCTTAAACATTGGCTGGCACTATAATTATATTTAAGGGTTTAAGCATTGTACCGAAGTCGCATTTGCACATGCAAAAGAAAATTTTCCATGTGCAAAAGCGACTCGGGTGCAATTTGTAGGTTTTCGTGTCTTTGAAAATATTTACCAGTTTGATGTTTTCACAACTGGAAGACCAGATTATTATTAAGTAGGTACAGATCTACTTATTCTCAGTAAATATTTTTACATTTTTACCAGAGAAAAATGGTCTTGATTGACAGACAGATCTTTTAAGTAGGTACTCGTATATCTAGATCCGATTGATGTTTGACAGTATTTGTGAGTGTGCTGTGAATCTTATTAGCAATGCCTGCAAAAGGTATCGAGTGTAAGCTACATTGTACTAGTATTTAAGATTTAAGATCTTTGTATTGCTTGATATGCAATTAATTATTTGGAATTAGCTAGCATAGACATGTTTGTAGCTCCTATATTTTATTTAAACCGGGTGGTTATGCAGGTCCTATTCAGACTAGTTGCAGTATAAATAAATAAATAAATTGAGACAACATCACATACATTGTCCTGGTCCCAAACTAAGGTTTTCCCTTGTATTATGGAAACCAGAAACAACGAAGGAACTACAAACACCCAGACCCAACATCCCAGTATCTCTGGGTTCAGTTTGTAAGGGTTTTGCTTCTGCGTTTTGACGTCCGGAACCCTAAAAAGGTGTCATCTCATTAAATACCGGTCGAAATTACAGGCGATAGGGTAGGGTCGTCGCAGGCGCCTGCCTGCCGGGGCAGTAACTGTGTCAGACGTCGTTTGTGTTATCTGTAGCCCGTTGCTCCGGATCGAGAGTGACAGTTTTCGAGTTGTGTTGGTGACCTCACGTTTTCCGGGTTTTATTATTTTAATCCGATGCTCTACTTCCAAATGTACAATCAATTTCTCTGTAGTGTTAGTTACTATAGGTGGGATTTAGTTAAAAAATTAAGTATTATTCTGATAACAATTATAGTTCAAAAGGAATAAAAATAAAAATCTTTATAAAAAAATACAGTTGTTCAAAATAGGTTTGCCGGCTAGGAACTATACGAAATCTCAGGGAGTTAAACGAATTGGGAATCTGCGCTTGTATGTATATCTATACCTACAAAATCAATTAGAAGACCTTGCGTCTCTACTGGTGTTGCAGGTGTCTATGGGGGCGGCCATCGCTTACCATCAGGTGATCCGTCTGCTCGTTTTATGTGGTACATAATAAAAAATTAGAAGACCTTTGTATGTTGTAACCTTGTTTGTTATTCTGATTCCTTGATAAAGTGCTTCTTCCAAAATTTCACAATTCTAACCCTGTCTTAGGAGTCATTGCCTTTATCCAGGGCAGGAAGCCGGTCCTTCCCGAGTGCTTTCAATGTGAGTAATCGTCCGCCCTGGATGTGCCTCCATGAGTCAGCGGAGCCGTGTGTCACGACTGGAGACCACGACTTCGCTCGCCTATTGTCTTGGTAGGGGTGCAGTAGCATGATAGTGATGCTTTGATTTTTGAATTAGTGTACAAATATTTGCAATAACTAAGCATGTAGTGGTAGTAGAATAGGAAAAAAACATGAGTAATAATGAGTTACTAATAAAAACATTATACTTAGTTACTAAATTTTGTTGTTCTTCATTCTCTCTATAGGTACCTACTCGTATACACAAAGGATGACTGGCAAAGAAGCCTCTTGGCATCAATTTCCTATTTTTAAAATTTTGTGCAATAAAGTTTTAAACAAATTGGTTATGGGATATATGGTCCTAAATAAAAAAAAACTATTTTTAAGGGCACATTTTAAAAGGCTAAATAAAATAAGTAACATCAACATCTGGGTACTTAATACCTGAGTACTTACTTAATATTTAAATCGAATCCAAAAATCAAACTAAACAGACAAACTGGAAAAACAGAGTACAAGTCCCTAGTTAAGTTTTTCTCTCAAGTTGTTCACATCACTAGGGATGGTTAGTTGGGTGGTCCCACCCGCCCAGTGCATTATCATAACCCACAATATCTTTGAAACAATCGTTAAATCCAAGGTTTTGCCTCAAAACATAAAAGGATCAAAGAAGCAATAACCTACCTCCTACGTGCCGTTAACACTTAGTTAAATACTTATGATATAACGAACGAGTACCTATAGGTATCTCCTTATAACCAAGTGTGGTCTAAAGTTACTTTTGGTTTAGTACTGATGCTTGACACTTTCATTTCTGATTTATAGAAGTGACCGCCTCATTTTTATCCATGACTACCTAACTTTAGTCTCCATTTTGTACAGCAACACATCAAAGTATACAAAACTGTCAAATTTCTTCAAACGCCTTTCATCTTACTGTCAAACACGTTCAGATTGAATATTGAGTGAGGAAATTGACTGGTTGTGGTGACCTGATGTGTGGCTGTCTGTATCTCATAAGGAAGAACGTGTTTGCTGCCTAAATTAAGCTACGATGGAGAAGATAAGGTTTAGAAAGAAAAAAAACCGTAAGCTAAAACCTTTACTTAGTTTATTTGACACCCAACGCCAAGATCCAGTTACCAAATCACCTTATTAGAAGTAAATTGCTAAATTAACCCTTTCGTCTGTGTCGTCAAATTCGCAAAAAGAAAACGAACTTGATACTTTTTGTACAACTGAACAATGACAAAAACGTGAACTCTTGGTTTCTGTCGGTTTTTTCCCTGTTCATGGTTCGGTGAGCGTTTTTTGTGCAAGTCGTGGCCTTTAAGAGTTTAGTTTCGGTTATCTAAGTGACATCAGCAAGGCATAGGCTTAACGGCGATCGTTGACGTCATCCGTCACTCGGCCTGTTTGAGCTATAGGCCTAAACAATTCCAGGAACGGCCGTCTCAGACGCCAATCAGGCCAATAATGAGGTTCCATTCGGTAATGATGTAGTTTAACCTCATTGATCTGTACCCAGTTCTACGTATAATGAAGTTAAGTATGAAGTCTTTTTGGACACTTTTTCTTCATTTGTATATTCTGTCGTGTGTGAGAATTTATAGCAGTTTGTGTCTGTCTTGAGTGGTATTAAGTTACCTGACTCATCGTCTCTCTCCAGACTGCGTCTCACGTAGTTCACGTGCTTACGTCATAAAGACATAAAAAATAACTCGATTTTTATGACCGAGCAAACTCTGCCATGTGGTCAGATTTCATTTTAAGAGCTCATTCAATAAAATTCGGTCAACATTTCCCAATTTTTATGGCGATTCGATGTAGCGGTTATATGGAGAATGGGATTGCGGTAACTCCATAACATTTATAATGGGAAATTATGTATTTTTATGATACCTTTACATTGTGTGCACTATAGAGAAACTTAAGATAACTTACATAAATATAAAAGAAAAAATAAAATATGCTCTTAGTTACTCTACTAAAATCACGTACCTACACCTACAATGTATTAACTTTATTGTAAGTACTTTAAGTTATAAATTACAATGAAACCTAAATTTAATTTCGAACTTAAAGTATTTAAGTTTTAGACAACCCATCCCGATTCCCGAATGAAATGCGTAAATTTTATATTGGCGTTGCGATTGTAAGAATAAGCCTGCAAACAGTTTTATGGAATTATTTCAAAACAATATCATCCCTTGGCCAAGACAGACATGTTACGGGGACTTTGATACGTGCTACATGGCCAAAAGGAACATTGGATTCAAAATCCATGGAGGAAATTTGACCACAATGATGACCAGACTTGTGATCGTCTGTATAATACATACAAAAATGTCAACGCTCAGATTGTGAGAAGATCCAAAGTACCTAAGTATTACGACTACTCACACATTTTGTCGGCGAGCCGCTACCAAACCAACAGGTTTACAACAAAACCCAGGATGTGCGCTCCGCTCCACCGTGGGAAGGGCTGTCACTACGTTGATGAACTAGCCATTCTTCATTTATCTACCACTATTTATCAATATACCATTTCTACTAGTTCCTATACCTTCTTCTTAGCTAAGTACTGAAAACACGAGAAAGGGCAGATAGATAGGTACCATATCGTCGTAAGACCCAACTCTTTCAGAGAACCAATAAAGATATCAAAGCTATATCGTCTCCACCTTATTTCAGTAGGTATCTATACCTATTTAAGATAATTATCTAAGGCACCTAAGTATGTACTATGTATATAAAACAGAAATAATTTTGAATAAAACCTAATAGATTTACAGGTGCCCAAGATAAGCTAGTAGAAATGTTAGAAAGAGTAAAACAATGAAGGACTTGAGGCGTGCTGTCATTCAGTATTATGTTATAGTGCGACAACCCAGAAATTTAATCTAGCATCAAAACGGCCCAGCGCGAAAGAGCTGATGGTCATTGCAATCTTCAATAAATAAACCGGCCACCTCAGCAGAAATAAAAATAAATATTTAACTGTCACGTTTAATTTGTTCATCGAACTGTGATGCCAACACACTAAAAATTACTTTAACATTTTTTTGCTACTACAAGAGGAAGTTCAGAAAAACCTGTGGTAACCGTGACATTGCTCAAACGTATCCTCTGCGGAAATGCCTCGAGGACACGCGGCGCACTATAGGCTAGAACCGAATTTTAGCGGGAATTAAGTCTAATTGTCAACTATGCCCAATATTGACTAACTTAACTTTATTCGACAGTTTATGAGTTGGACTAGGTATATTTACTAATAAAAATTGGGAGTATAGATAAAAAAATTCTTAGTTAAATTGATGCTCAAAATGTAAGTACTTACAAATTTACTTACAACGGCTATTTTATCTGCGGATAGTTATTCGCATTTTGTGAGTGTTTTAAAAGATTCATTACGATAAATTTAGTGTTTTCGCAATGAGTGACGTATCCCAAAGTAAGTTCTGTTATTGTTATTTGTTATTAAGAAATGGTTTAGTGTAATTTTATTTTTTAGTTTGATATTATCGCAAAATAGTCTTACTACGATTGTTTCTAAGGTTTTAAAAAATGGCAGATGTTTGCATACTTTGATTTTGCTTTTACTTGACTAAGCGACTACATAAATTTATTTTAAATGATGATTTAGGACAGCCCCATGTAGCCTACATTTTATACAAATTATTTTCAGTAATTACCCGTATGGAGCTATGATATGATATATATATGAACAGGTTGGATAATATTAACATAAGACTTCCAAAATCTGAATCTGAAAATGATGATGATGTAAGAGAACATCGTAGTAGGAAAGATTCAGCGATTCATGCAAATGAAGATTTATTTAACTACTTTTTATTGTCATCAGATTCTGTTATATCACACATTTCCTTCAATGAAAATATATGAATTAAAAAAATGGATATTGAAGCCCTAAAAGCTAAAAGCACTCCCAGGACCCTCTAGTTCATTTTCAGATGAATAATATTTATTTATATAAATAATCATCCAGTTTGAACTTATTCTAAGTATTCTATATGAGTTTTTTCTTGATTAAAATTATGCCTACGTATGCATTGTTTCCTTGTTATATCATCTCACAGCTATTTATTACTTCAGTAATAGTTACGGTAAGTTAAACATAGCGGAATAATTAATTCCCGCTAAAATTCGGTTCTAGCCCATAGTGCGGCGCCTAGCGCGGAAACCGACATCATCATGCTCACATTAATCGCTCGTTAATTGAGCAATAAATGATAAGCAAGTGTAACCTTTTTTTTTTTATGGGCTACTCCACCGGCTCCTCAGCAGTAGGGCAATGAGACTCTTATATTAACTTAAGTAGATACCCGGGCGCCTGTCTGGATGGAGAGAGAAAGAAAACAACTTTTGTTGCCTTTCACTTATTATAGCCTTTATTCGCTAATTACATACAGATTAAAAAAAGGTACTAAATCTAATTAAGTATTTTTTATAAAAGTGACGAATTTTACTAAGAATATAAGTAGGCCACAAAATAGATCTACACTGTTGACACTTAATTGAGGTTATTGCTAAGTACTAACATAAAGGATAATGTTGAGACACTTAACTCAAGGAGTACGCCGATGCCCTCCGGTCCTCGCGTGTGGGCAGGCTTCTAAGGACGAGTCGGAAGACTCTGCTGACTACACGGGTTGACTGGGTAACGTTTGAGCTGGTCTCTCTGCCGTCCTCAAGTGTCTACGTAAGTTGTAAGTCTTTACGTAAGTTGCCGAGCTCACTGAGACAAGCTAGACGGCGTGTGGACTTCAAATTTATCCGAAGCTTAAGGGTAATCTAAGGGGCCCTAAAACAATGATGAAACACTTTAAGACAACTTCCTAATCGAGAGAAAGTATTCCATGTTTGGAGGACGAAGTTCTACTCACCCGTTGTGGGGAAATTAATGCTGAATAAACGAATGGTGCTTTAATCTTCTTAAAACGAATTGTTTGAGTTCCTCGTTCCCACTGTTCTCACTTACACTGCGCACTTTGAATTCTTCTAAAGAAGATACAATAGCAGTCAAGCTGAAGATACTACGACACGAATCCAAGGGAAAAAAAAAGCTTCCTGCAGCCTGGGTTCCTTTTATAACCTCAAGTTTCTAGAATGTTCTTGTCAAAAAAATAAACGGAAGTTCCGGTCTGCCCCGGTATTTTGAGTGCTGTAGATAATAGTTTCTAGAAGAATCTAACAATATTTTCCCTCCCTTTCAGATAAACGGAATATATCATAGTACCGACAGAAAGAGGTTATTGTGTAGAAGGAGGCGCCATCCAGTGGCGAGGAGACAAACTTAGTATTTGATCCTATGCAATGCACTGCTTACCCGACCATCTGTTGTGGTGTCGCAGACGTGATACAGATGTCGCTCAATTTTACAAAGACAGTAGTGACACAATCGCTGCGGAACTTAGCCGGAACTACTTGCTAACCATATAGGCACGAGGTGCAGCTATATGTCGCTAGACGTCACCGTGGGAATTGCAAAATAGATCGGCCTCTGCACGATAGGTGGTAGGTGAGGGCTAATATATTAGTTCAGGACTGATCGCATAGATGGCGTGTAACGTGACTATCGGAGATCGATTTTTGAAAATTAATTGTTACACAACACCCACCTTACAAAAAAAATTTTTTTTTTTATATAAAAAAAAAATTTTAAATGCAAAAGAGATTAAAACTAAAATACTTTAAGTCTCTGGAGATTAGACTATCTCGATTTACAATTCTATTCCTTAATAAACTTGTAAGTTTGTTACTCCTAACCTCGAAAGTCTGAATTAAATTCTTATATGCAATAAAAGTGAAGTGTAGATACTTTGTTTTATTTTAAGCTTTAGTATTACACTTATTTAGAACTTCTTTAAAAAAAAACTAGACAAACATTAACAATAGTGGTTAAGTGTGGTTGGGGAAAATTACCACATTAAAGGAATTAAACTATATTAAGTATTTTATAAATAGGATAAGTTTATTCCTTACGTTAGAGATTCATATATCCCTGGATATTAACTTAGTTCAGATTTGACAAGTTGATTCCTAATGAAACATAATGCTTTGTGCCATTTATTCCACCAATCACGACAAGGTTGAGGCAAACTCGTTCACTCAAGCTTCAAACATAATCATTTACATCCAGAATGTTGTGCACACTAATTTAGAATATAATATCACATTTATTCCTCACGCTCGCTTACTAACATGCAACCTTTATGCCGAATGCCTGCGTAATCGGTAGGCAACTTATGGACAAGAATTAATGTCTAAGGAATTTAAATTCTAATTTTTTAGTCATTGTACTTCAAGATGTCTTTTATATGGTAATTACCAAGGCTTTTACCGTCGAGGTCTGCCAAAGAAGTACACCAATGGTGAAAGCTTAGCTGTCACGACGCATTTTTTAAATTTGGGTGCTAATTTTGAGGTGAAATTCTTTGCCTTGTTGGACAAGAAAAAAGTACGTTTATATACTATTTGTCCTACTTTTAGTTCAGTATGCCTCTTTCTCAAGTTATAATATTTTTCATTTCTTTGGTGGGCAACTATTAAATGTTTCCTCACCTTTTGAAAAATAGACTCGAGTTCATGTAATTTCCTACCGAAAGCTTGTGGTTCGTCGATGGATATTTGATCCCTCGAGCAAGGCGGTTCGGAAGCGTTGTAGTGGGAGCCATCTAATATAAATTCCCTTCCGTGAACTAAAAAATATGGGGTAAATTTGGTAGTCTCGTTGACTGATGTATTTAAAGCGCATTGCAGTTCAACTAAGTGTTCGTCCCATTTTTTATGTTCAGATTTAACATAGCAAGCTATCGCATGGACAACGTTTCTTATGGCCCGTTCAGCTTGATTTGTCTGCGGATGGTACCTGGGGTTATAGTAGACATTAGGTACATTATATTTGGTTAAGAGTTGTCTAAATTGACTGCTAACGAACTGGGGACCATTATCCATAAATATGGTTTTACAAACTCCGTGTACTAGAAAAACATGCTTTTCGATGAATCTAGCTATAGCCATGCCTGTTGCCAACCGTATAGGCTGCAACAATACATATTTGCTAAAATAGTCTGAGACAACGATTAAATACACATTTCTATTTCTAGAACTGGGAAAGGGTCCTAATAGGTCACAACTAATAGCCTCAAAAGGTTTATTTACTTTCTTGGGATTACCCATTAGACCGGGACGAGCTGTGTTAACAGGTTTGTATTCCTTGCATGTCTCGCATTTACTAACATACTCCTTAACACTTTCGAATAAGCGTGGCCAAAAGTAATGTAGTGCTATTCTCTTATGTGTTTTCAAAATACCTAAATGTGCACTTGTTGGATGGTCGTGACACTTTCTTAAGATTTCGAGCCTATCCTCCTGGGGTACAACTAATTTCCAATCAAATTCACTGGTCAAATCGTATTTATTTTTTGATAGTCTATACAATCTGCCATCTTTTAAAGCAAGGTTAGGATAGTGTCGTGGATTTTTCTCCACACATTTAACTAAATTGAGATACCAAGGGTCTCTAATCGAGTCAATTTCGACAGCATCTACTTTTATCCTTGACAGTGCATCCGGTAAGACCATATCTTTACCGTGCCTATGAATTATTTTAAAATTAAACTGACTTAAGCGCATGCTCCAACGTGCTAAGCGACCTGTTGGGTTTTTAAGTTTATAAAACCACAGCAGTGAAGCGTGATCGGTTACTATGGTACATTCTTGACCTTCAATATATTGCCTAAATTGTTCTAAAGCAAATATTACCGCTAAGAGTTCACGTTCAGTTGTGCTATAGTTGACTTCATTTTTATTTAAAGTTCGACTACAATAGGCCAATGGGTGTTCTACGCCATCGTGTGTTTGAGTAAGCACGGCGGCTACTGAAAATGCTGAAGCGTCACTTAGGATGCGAAATGGAAGATTGTAGTCGGGCATTTTTAAAATGGGAGCCGAAACTAAGGCTGATTTAAGTTGGCTAAAGGATTCTTCTGCCTCTGGATTCCAATTGAATTCTACATTCTTGCGGGTTAGCTTGCATAGAGGTTTACTAATTTTTGAAAAATTATTAATGAACCTTCTATACCAACCAGCCATACCTAGGAATCTTTTCACTTCCTTGGCAGTAGTGGGAGTTGGGTAATTAAGTATCACATCTACTTTACCTGGATCGGTTCTTAAGCCGTGTTTATCGACCAAATAGCCTAAATATTTAAGTTCTTTTCTACAGAAGTGGGACTTTTTCATATTTATGGTTAGACCAGCGTCGCTAAGGCGTTGGTGTACCTTTTCTAATAGGTTAATGTGCTCCTCAAAGATGCTACTTACTATAATTATGTCATCTTGGAAACAGAAGACCCTATTATCAAATTCGGGGCCGAAGAGGACGGTCCATCAGTCTTTGCATACTTGCCGAAGCACCTACTAGACCAAAACACATTACATTAAATTGAAAAAGTCCTCTCCGAGGAACCGTGAAGGCTGTTTTTTCTGCTGATGACGGGGAGTCGTAAGGAATTTGCCAGAAAGCGGCACTAAGGTCGATGGACGACAAAAATTTAGCATTATTAAGATGATCTAAGATTTGGTTAATATATGGCAGGGGATATGCATCGGGTTTCGAAACTGCGTTGAGTTTCCTTGAGTCAAGACACAGTCTGAGTTCACCATTTGATTTCTCAACCATAACTACCGGTGAGTTCCAAGCGGATTGTGAAGGGGACACAACGCCAAGTTCTAACATTCTATCTAGTTCCTTTTCTAAAGCCTTTTGCTTGACAGGAGAGAGGGGGTAGTATCTCTGTTTAATGGGACTGTGATCACCCGTGTCAATTTTGTGATGTACGAGATTAGTCCTGCCCAGACCTACTTTATCAGTATTGATTAATTCAAATTTTTCAATCATACCATCCATAATGCTCTTTTGGCTATCTGTCAAGTTATCATACTCTTCCAAACCGTTATTACACGAAATTGAATGAATATAATTATCTAAGTTGATCCTATCTTGAGATACGTTAAGTGACATCAGGTTATTGTTTAATTTAAATAAATGCCAAAAATCCATCCCTAAAATGACTGGTGTAGTGATTTTAGGTACTACGTAAAATTTAATTACCTTTACCGTTGAGTCATATACTACTGGTAAGGACATACAGCCTAAGCATGATAGCTGTGTGCCATCGGCAGTTTTGATTCTTTGTTCTGAATTAAATTTATCTAGTTGAAAACCAAGATTGTTAAATATTATATGGGAGTCCTTGCCGAGAATCGAACAAGAGGCGCCCGTATCAAGGAGGCAAATTACTTTAAGGTTTAAAATTTTAATTTCTAAGAAAGGTCTAATATCTTTTTGATCCTTTTTAAAGAGAACTTCACCCTTACCGGGGTTGATGGGGGACCTTTCGTGAGTTGAGTCACGAGTGGAGTTCTCCCTAACTAGTTTTTTGAAATATCTACTTTCATGCAAGTCGGGCATTCGGGTCTTCTAACACCTTTTTTACCACATTTAAAGCAAACAACCTCTCTGGACTGCTTGCAGTCTCGGGTATAATGACCATCACTCTGGCAACGCATGCATGACCTCTTTTGTTCCGGGTTGATACCTGTGGACACCGCTGAGACTTGGTTCGAGTGTTTCACAGAAAGCTTCGTTTTTCTCAGCTGATACTCTTCCGAGTTAGGTTCTGAGAATCTTTCTGCTCGTACCCGCGCCAACTCCAAGCGTTTTCCTAGTTGTTTTAATTGGTCTATTGATGAAATGTCATGAAGTGCTAATTCTTTCATATACTCCGGACGGATGTTATGCATTAATATTTCTAGTTGGTCTGCATGTGACATGGGGGAAGTTAACCTAGAAAACATGCCTTGCATTGTTGAAATATAACTTACTATCGTCTCGTGTTTCGCTTGCGTGCGCTGTCTAATTTCGTTCTTAAGTCTGTAATCTAAATCAGGAATGTCAAAATCCTCTCTAAGTTGTTGAATTAAATCTTGATAAGAATTAAAATTATTTTTATTGCATCTGAACCAAGCTAAGGCGGAATCTTCTAATAGATCTGAGAAGGCGGACAGCATGCGAGACTGTGGAATCTCGCGCGCTTGTCTTAACTCTTCCAGTCTTTCTAAAAATATTCTTACGCATGTGGTACCGTTAAATTTTAAGTTAAATGAATTTAAATTAATCTGTTTTTCCCTAATGATTAAGATATCATCCTTTCCACGCTTCTCGCTATTAGGCACATTCATACTTTCTTCTTTTGGTATGTCCTCAACTTTCTTTTTGACTGGCGTACATTTTGGATTTTCTACCTTCACCGACTCTTCATCTGAGCTACTACTACCTTCCTCTGGTTCTACTTTCGCTAGTATTCGAATGAGTCTCTGACGTAAGTCAGAGAGAGAAGAATTATCAAAACCCAAACGAGCAAGTCTGTCTATGAGGTAATTAGCCCTGACCGAGATCCTAACAATTAAGTTTCTATCTTTAACGAGGTCACCTGAGGACAGCATCGACTCCAGCTCTTCGACTTTAGGTGTGCAGGCTTCTATCTCCTTCGTGAGGCGGGGTGACATTTGTGGTACACATTTAATGCTGCCGCGTCTTGAAAGTTTGAAGACCTGCCTCAACGCTTTCCGGAGTGCATCGACGGTCTCCTCTTGAGCTGTGGAAATGCCAAGTACATCGAGTTCAAATCTGATCTCATCTTTCCTTAAATAGTCAATATATTTATGAATAGAGGACATTTTTAAGTTTTGTTTATATCAGTTACAGTAAATTGAAAACTTAATCTATTTAAATTAGTTACAGGTTTTCAAAAAAATAGATAAAAATTCTTAAGTGATTTTAGATAACTTAGTTTTAAGAGAAAAAAAAACAAAGTTTTACTTTAATTGAATTTAAAGTTATTAAATTATGTTACTACAATTACTTCAGTTCAAAGGTTTCTTTATAAAAGGGATTCTACAGTATATACCTACGTAGTATCAGCTTAATAGTTGTCTCGTTGCCTTTTATATTATAAAATCTGAAAAGGCTTACAAAGTCTTGAATAACGATTAACTCTTAAATTATTTAAAGAGATGCTTATTAAAATATAGTTAAGGCTTATATGAAAAAAGTGTTATATGAAAAAATATTTTATCTCTAAGGCTTGTACAGTGTTACGTAAAATGATATTAATAGTTAACTGTCAGTAAAGGCATGCAATAAGTGTTTAAAGGCTTAAAATGTTTAAAAGCAAACATAAAAGGTTAAGTGGGAAGGCTTTAGGTTAAGTGGGAAAGGCTTTAGGTTAGTGGGAAAGGCTTTAGGTTAGGTGGGAAAGGCTTTAGGTTAGGTGGGAAAGGATTTAGGTTAGGTGGGAAAGGCTTTCAGGTTAAGTGGGAAAGGATTTAGGTTAGGTGGGAAAGGCTTTAATCAGATAGGTCGGTAGTTTAAACCATACAGGTTTTCCGATCCGTTATCATCATTTGGAGCCTTAATGTTGTTTTCCTTTCTCTGCGCACCATCCAGACTATTCGTGCCCCACGTTGGGCGCCAATTTTGTAACCTTTTTTCTTATGGGCTACTCCACCGGCTCCTCAGCAGTAGGGCAATGAGACTCTTATTAACTTAAGTATACCCGGGCGCCTGTCTGGATGGAAGAGAGAAAGAAAACAACTTTTGATGCCGACACTTATTGTAGCCTTTATTCGCTAATTACATACAGATTAAAAAAAGGTACTAAATCTAATTAAGTATTTTTCATAAAAGTGACGAATTTTACTAAGAATATAAGTAAGCCACAAAATAGATCTACACTGTTGACACTTAATTGAGGTTATTGCTAAGTACTAACATAAAGGATAATGTTGAGACACTTAACTCAAGGAGTACGCCGATGCCCTCCGGTCCTCGCGTGTGGGCAGGCTTCTAAGGACGAGTCGGAAGACTCTGCTGACTACACGGGTTGACTGGGTAACGTTTGAGCTGGTCTCTCTGCCGTCCTCAAGTGTCTACGTAAGTTGTAAGTCTTTACGTAAGTTGCCGAGCTCACTGAGACAAGCTAGACGGCGTGTGGACTTCAAATTTATCCGAAGCTTAAGGGTAATCTAAGGGGCCCTAAAACAATGATGAAACACTTTAAGACAACTTCCTAATCGAGAGAAAGTATTCCATGTTTGGAGGACGAAGTTCTACTCACCCGTTGTGGGGAAATTAATGCTGAATAAACGAATGGTGCTTTAATCTTCTTAAAACGAATTGTTTGAGTTCCTCGTTCCCACTGTTCTCACTTACACTGCGCACTTTGAATTCTTCTAAAGAAGATACAATAGCAGTCAAGCTGAAGATACTACGACACGAATCCAAGGGAAAAAAAAAGCTTCCTGCAGCCTGGGTTCCTTTTATAACCTCAAGTTTCTAGAATGTTCTTGTCAAAAAAAATAAACGGAAGTTCCGGTCTGCCCCGGTATTTTGAGTGCTGTAGATAATAGTTTCTAGAAGAATCTAACAATATTTTCCATCCCTTTCAGATAAACGGAATATATCATAGTACCGACAGAAAGAGGTTATTGTGTAGAAGGAGGCGCCATCCAGTGGCGAGGAGACAAACTTAGTATTTGATCCTATGCAATGCACTGCTTACCCGACCATCTGTTGTGGTGTCGCAGACGTGATACAGATGTCGCTCAATTTTACAAAGACAGTAGTGACACAATCGCTGCGGAACTTAGCCGGAACTACTTGCTAACCATATAGGCACGAGGTGCAGCTATATGTCGCTAGACGTCACCGTGGGAATTGCAAAATAGATCGGCCTCTGCACGATAGGTGGTAGGTGAGGGCTAATATATTAGTTCAGGACTGATCGCATAGATGGCGTGTAACGTGACTATCGGAGATCGATTTTTGAAAATTAATTGTTACACAAGCATTAAGAGTTTCATTAGCCGTCTAATTTGAAGATAGTGATCGACGCAAAAGATTCATAGCACTAAAATACCCACTATTTTAACTTTACTACCATATTGTTTGCTCGTGAACTTCTTAGCTAATTTCACAGGGATGTTACCATTATTATTTTTCTGGGAAAACTTTTAATAAACTAAATTCTACTAAATAGGTAATTTGAAGTGAAAATTGGTAACTAAACGTAAACGAAAAATGATTTTCTTTACATACATTAGGTAGGTAGTGTTTTCACTAGAATAGGTTATTTGTGCCTATACTTTTATACATTTAGAGCGACATGACTAGTACTAAAGTAACTATGAATAGTTGAGGAAAAATGAACATAATACTCTACTGAAGTACAATTTTAGTTAGGTACTAAACAGGTAGGGCTACCTATGCCTCGGAAATCGCTCTACATACGTAGGACAGTCAGCTTTGCGAAGGCCTCGCAAGTCTCAATAAGTAGGTACGTGTTACTAATTATATTCAAAAACACAAGCTGAAATTAATCTTTTCGGTAGCAACATGTAATACTAATCAGATGTTGTATCTATGGGACAGGTTCGGAGTATTAGCATAAGCCATTTATTTGTTTCGGTGAAGTGACATCTCATGGAAAGCTTGTTGTCCCAAGTCATACAATCCGGCCTTTCCATATTACCTATCTCAGATCCATATCATCCTTAATACTTGTAATAATTAATTAGACACCTAACCAGTCATCAAATCAAATCATCTCCATCAGCCCGGAAGTGTCCACTGCTGTGCTACTCGGATCCAATAAATAATACTTATTCCAAAATGTGCAGTCAGAATCAAGAGTCCGTTAATTAAGATAGGTACGTAGATATATTTTTATTGCAAAAGAACGCCCAAGTTACAAGTGACTTGATTTATACGACTACGCAATGCCTAAATCGCATAAGCTTGTCAATGTGTCAACCCTGTCACCGTGGTATACCGGCAACACCACAGCGGAAGCGGGCCGATCACACAAAACCGCCGCAAAAACCGCCTCCAATGACCGGCCAATTACATCCGTCGCCCGCTAATCTACCGGTAATAGACTTTATGATTGACTGACACTGATAGGTTTTTGCGAAATCATACATTAGGAGAGGAATTAAGGCTTGTTTGGTCGTGCTATTTTGATTGGCAAGCGGTGTGTGATTATTTTGAGACCGCACAACTTGTGCGGCACAAGCTTGAATCGGGAGATTCTCCCTGCCTACTATTGTAAACAATCACAGTGCATTCTTAACTTGTATTATGTGTAGGTCAGACAATCTAGATAGCTCTGTATAGATACTTGAATATTAGCAACCTTCACTATGCATAAAGTGTATGTCCTTGAAAGTATTTATTGATGGAATCATGGGAGTTCCAGCGCACTGCATAGTGCATAATTGCATAAGTACGTATCTGTCGGTTGGAATAACACTTGGTAGCGTAGTATCAGTTTCTATTAAATTTCCCACAGTCTATTCAGCATGTTTTCGAATTCCCATACACTTTAATATAACCACCAGTTTCTGAAAATATTTTTGGTCGTTTGTCCAGTGGTCTCGTGCGAAAATTATTAAAAGGGTATCTTCTATCTAAGGACACACCGCATGAAAAATAACCTACCTAAATAAAATTCCAAATGACTACGCACAATAAAACGTTGCTAAAATGCAACAAGTGAAGAAAGCCTCGGAGAGATGGAACCAGTCCCGTAAAAAACGCAGTAACTTTAATGGACGTCTAATTGCGTCGCCAATCAACGGTAACATCTGACGTCACAAACCAAACGCGTTTGCACATAGCGATTTTAGAACGCGACACAACAAATACGAAGTAAAGCGTGATACTTAGAGTTAGGCCCTGCATATCGTCGTTTATTAATATTACAAAAAAATATTTGCAGTAATAATTTGACTAAAACCTTTTGTAAGTAAAGGTTTTAGTCAAATCACTAACAAGATATTTATGATTTTTTGGAGATTTTAATATTCACACCAGTTTTTGACAAAGAACAAATTAGAATATGACGAGAAATGCAAATAGGTTGGGGTATTCCCGTTGTCCCCACATAACTCCCTTTGATGAGTTGCGTCGTTCATTGTAAATCCCACTTCCATCAATACAACGTACTATAAGAGTGATGTGATGACTGACACTGATTCCAGTTTTTGCCAGAGCCGTTAAAGTCCAACTACGACTTATACGAACACCAACCGTTTGACATGTGATGCTTGGTTTCCAATTACCCGATGGATTCTATTAAATTACATTTGTACAGTTTTTAATGCTTCTGTGAAATCGTGACGCAGATTGAATTTCTGTACGGTAAGAGATTAATTAGGAAGGAAGCTATTTCGTAATGCTTTTTTGTAGTCAATATGGAAAGAACTAGTCAGATTATGTAGGTATGTTTAACCCTAAAATGTTTTTGCTGGTTATTTAGGACCCTTGATAATCAGAAGTTATGTATTTCCCATCATCTCTCTTCAGCTTTCGCATTGATACTATAAATGTCCTCTGTGCTATACTTATGACTGAGTGTGACAATGAAAACATGACTTCATTTGAATGGATTTTATAACGGTACCAGTTATGGATTAAAGCTATCTATTTGTTGGTCAAGTAGTGCAAAGTAAGTCAGAAATTGTTTCAGTGTGTTGAAAACAGAGTGAAGTTCTCTTATCAAGACAAATCATGTCAAAGGCTTAAGCAAAATAATTAAAACGGCTAATTTATAATTATTTTAATGGTGTCTGTCTTATTGTTTCAGTTGCTGTAGACGTGGACAACCGGCCCGTCTGCGTGGAAATCTGTGATACTGCGGGGCAGGTGAGTTTTTTATTATAATCATCATCATCATCAGATCAGAAGAACACACTGCGGAGTATAAGCCTCCTTTCTTTTTTGTTAAAGTACCCGATCCAGAGCTGCTCAGGTCCAAGTACCTATATTATACCCTAAGCTAACGTTCCTGTTGGAAATCCACTTATATTGCTAATGGGCCTTCGAAATTTGGCTTTTAAAGACAATATATAAATAGATAGACCATGTCTAGTCTTCTGTCTTACTATAGGTTTCGAAAGCAGACAGTCATTTCAAAATTTTCATTAGTAATACCAGTCTTACCAAATCCTAGATCGTGGATCAAACCTGTCCCGGGCTGTTGAATTGACGTGGACGCAAACGGGAACCGTTAGCAAATACAATATAATCACTTAGCTAAATAACTAGGTAAGTATTAGAATATTGAAAAAAATAGGCGATGTGAACATAAAAACAGCCACAAAACTACAAACAAACACGACTCTACTTTTTTAAATAAACTGCATAAAAACCAATTCTCAATAGCTGAATGGGATTCGCTGATCTACTCATAGAATTAATCGGACGTGAAGTTTTTTGGCTCACTACAATGGTCCGCTGGGTTCCCACAGTTTCTCTACCTACCTGCAGAGTTGGCGGCCATTGTGCAGATCTCGGACGCAATGTCAACATGGACGTTCATAGTTCTCCTGAGTTCATAACAAGGATGCGCGGTTTCGCACGCCGCGCTAACAATAAGAGCAGTGAGTCGATTTTTGTCGATTGTTGTAAAAAAAACATTAAATTTGAAGAAGTTTACAATGCAATGAATAACCTCATTGGTGTTCATAACCTCATCAACAACAAGTAAAACCAGCATTACTTACTTAACATTTTTTGACAAAAATCGACTTACTGCTCTTATTGTCACCGCCTACTGTCCTTCCTGTCTTTGTTGGTGTACACGTGTCAATTTAGCGATTCACACAAGGTGTAAGTAATGAACGGTGCAGATTTTTCTTGGATAATACAAATCTGTGTATAACTATTCTGCGTAGATATCTAAAAGATTTGGCCCTAAATAACGTCATGGTAGTCAGTTCTTAATCTAACCTAACTACCTATCCTACATGTTACCTACTTGTTCAACTTGACGTTGCTTGTATTCAACGCCTACGATTACTCGATCTAATCATGTAAAGTAAACTGACAGATGTCAAGGGGGCATCCCCAGACATTATCGACTCTTAAAATGTCAAAATGCATAGAAACTTGTCATTTTCATCTGTCAGTTTACATTACATGATTATGAATCAGAGTATAGATTTAATATTCTACACAACCTTAAGCATATAGATAATATTATTATGTTCGGGTAAACTTACTTGAGTTTCCAAGGCTCGTTCGTATCCAAAACTCTTGGGACTACGGCAGCTATCAAAAGGTGTCAAACTTGCCTCTACCCAATCTGCAAAACATATTGAAAGGCACAAGATTAATCATTAGGGCTCAAATCCTGCGATTGGGCAACCGATACCGCCTAACGAGGGTATAGTACCGGCTTGGCTGTAGCCTAGGGTTGCAACCGTACTATAATATACAGTATTGTACCTACTATATTTCGGGACTCCGTGCTACATGTTTGAGAAATATTGAAGTACGCGAAAATACTTTATTTCCGTAAAATAGATAATTAATTCTTTAAATTTTATAACGCTAAAACTACTCAATCAAAAGCAATTTTTTTCTTCTAAAACAAGTATTTTTTTTTATTCTTGCCTATCCTAATATTTGTGGGAGCGTACAACGGCCAGCTAGTGGAACTCACTGCCTAGGTCTGTTTTTCCCGACCACTATAATCTGGACATCTTTAACGTCGTAAGTCCCAGACAGCAGACACAATGGAAAATCAATTGTTTTATGCCTTTTAAAAGGCTTATGGGCCTTACGACGTTAAGGCAAGAGTGAACAGGCATTTTCTAGACGAACGCGTGTCATCCTAGACCTCATCGTCACTTTTCATCAGGTGCGATTGTGGTCAAGCGTTGGCCGATAGTTTAACGTCGTACGTAAGGCCCATAAGCCTTTTAAAAGGCATAAAACAATTGATTTTCCATTGTGTCTGCTGTCTGGGCGTTACGACGTTAATAAAAAAAAATACAAAAAAGGTTGGCAACCCTAATAGTACCGGCTTGGTTGTAGCCGTTATCGCGCCGCGTTGCGTTGCGTTGCGGTGTGACAGACAGCAGCAGATAGCTAAATGCGTTAACTATTCTTTCGTCACTTAGCTAATAAACAATAATAGGTCACGTAGCTGGCTAAGGGCCATTTTCAACCAAATGCGGAACGGAGATGCGTTTTAGCAACCAATAGAAGTACGTTATTTCAAAATTTCACCGTGGGAGAGCTTCCTCGTGAATGGGACGGGCCCGGCTCGATAGGAGTAATACCACAGCCTCACAGAACTCCGGCGTGTTTACCGAGTGAGTGAGGGTACCGAAGGCCCAATCGAGGCGAAAGGGGGTTACAGTTTAACAGCGCACTTGGTGACTCTACTGGTGTTACGAGTGTCTATGGACGGCGGCTAGCGCTTACCATCATGTCATCCGTCTGTTCGTCTGCCAACCATCACATAAACAAGATGACAAGATTTACAAATATCGGTTTTTTAGATTGTTCCCATGATGAATTTGATGCTTAGACCTTCCCTCGTCAGGCTGGGTTTCACTCTCTAGCTGACTAAACTAGACAGGCAGCTTTAGGTTTAAGTAGGATATCTACTTAAGTACTTACTTACTTAGATACTTACACAAGGTTTCGGACCATAAATAGTTACTTTAGTAGGGAAATGTAGAACGGAGATAATTATAACGATGTCATAAATCTATAGAATGGCCTATCTAGTTATTTATCTATTAATAAACTATAGATTTATCTACGCGTCCGAGTATGGAAGCGTACACTTGGTCCTTCGGGTTAGAAGATGAATCTCTAGTAATCTATACTATTTATAAAGAGGTAAAATTCTAAAAGAAACGACAAAGTTGTGGCGCACCCAAGACGCAGAAAAAGCCATAAAGAAAACTGTAATTAGGTATGGAAATAATGGATTGAAAGGACGTCAAATAACTATAAGATACTGAGAGATCCTAGTCAATGTACAGTTACGAAGGTGCAAGTATTCATTTCAAATAAAAACTATAAAGCATTGACAAAGCCAAGGTGTAAGTATACTGTTTCCTGCAGGCAGTGTGCCTATATTATAAGCAACTTGAGCGCAAGTTCCTCATTATTTTGTAATGTCAACATTAACGTTACTTGAATACGAGAGTGTAAATTTATTGACACACAACTAGTTGGCACTTTTCTTTGCCCCATTAGCATAGATCGTAGACGGTGAAACTTTTCCCATGGGTATTAGAACATAGAACGCGATATTAATATTTAACTATGACATGGGAAATAGAAAGGGTTATCATTGAACATTTATCTTTAATAACTGCATTTAATGTGGGCCGATGTTGGGAGGTAGATACCATATACTTAGAATGTTAAGTTAGAGCCGTTTTTAATGTTCAATCTAGGGTTTTTCCTTACTGGAGATAGTCTTTGTCGATGTCCAGATTTAGTGGTCTATGTGATTGGTGGCAAACGAGCAGATGGATCACCTGATTGTTAACAGTGGGCGCCCCGAAATACCAGCGGAGTCACAAGTACGCTGCAACTTCAACTCCCTTTCCCCCTTATTGGACCTTCGATTGGCGAAATATTAATCCTCTGTGGTAAAACACAGCGTAGGCGCTTCTTTACGACCGTGTGTGTTCTTCCATTTATTTTGTTTCTCCATCATTAAGTACAGCTCTCTCTAAATAAACAGAACATAATTTATGAAATTATTTAAATTCTGTCCCTAATCTTGGCATTCTTCGGAACGTAGGTACGAGTAAGTAAGTCAGGGGATAGCCGCCTACCATCGATGGAAGATAGATCGCATATTTAAAACGACCATTAGCCTTCCTACAAACTACATACATCATTTATCTTCTATGGCAGTCCATATCATTATTCAATCCACTGATTCATTCATTTAGAATAATTTGCGGCAAGATAATAGATAATTAACCTTTGAATCCACTAAGCTGTCTGTTGTTTGAAAATGTGTTTCAATGATCTAGCAATAACACGGTTAGTTACTCGTTATTTTTTGCTAAAACAAATGAAAAGTAAAATCGAATGATCTGTTCTTTGTACCCCTCTCTCCTTACCAAGGCAAGAAATGTTTTATTGAGCCTGACTAAATATGATTTAAGTATGGACATAAATAAGAGCCGGAAGTCAGCAGTAAAATAGTGTCCATATTAGAACAGAGATAATAAAAGCAAAAGCAATAATGAAATGGCAAAGAAGGACCAATAATTTTGGAACAAAAAAACGTACAATCCGATGCAATCGCTGAATAAGGCCCGATCAGAGCGAAGGGAGGCGTCGGTTGCGGAACCATCGGCCGATACATTAGGCAACCAAATGGTGCTTCAATTGTTGGTTGTCGGCAGTATCAATGGGCCCACTTTCACCCACGGCGGTCGCAAACTTTTAACACCCGCTCTCTAAATAGCCGATTGTTGTTTTGGGTGATATTTTCGTCAACTCTTACGCAACTGGCGGATTGTTGGCTGGCTGGCCCGACTGGCCGGTCGTGGCGGAAGGTAAATGTGTACACTTAATTGCAGTTGTGCCTAACATTCGGTTGGAGGTTTCGTAATGCGCCGTCGCCGTGATGTCTGCCGGGCCGCTCTTTAATAATATGGCCAATTTAGGCTGAGTTGCCTAATGGTATGGTCAGCGTGTTCAATCGCAAAATACGCGTCTGGCAATACACATCGCTATTCGGACGTTTTAAATCTATGAGGCAATTCTTAACTATATACTTTAAAAATAATGTATGAAGAACGCCGAAACTAACATAATGAGAAAAGGTAGTTAGAATAAACAGGCTTTATCAAAGTGTTGAGAAAACAATGGTCACTAAGTTAGGTAATCGTTTTTCAGTGCCCGGATTTGGCTTTATCCACAGCTTGTTTTACCTTCAACAGATGCAAAGTATACCTAAGCTTTCTGAATCGGTATTTTTGGAATACCTTCTAGTATTTTTTAAATACCTACTAGTAACTCGAAATGCTACTTCAGTTAAATAAGTAGGTAAGAACTTCGATATAGCGCCAAAGTAGGTATTTGTATTAAGTGTGTAATAGAAATTCTGTAGGTAAATATATAAATGTAAATTATGGAGATAACTATGTTTAATTTTTCTTGCGTTATCAGCTGGCTTTAGTACGCCCACCTTGCGATTGCAAGCGCCTACGGTGATAAGAGATAAAACTTTCTCTTACTTTACTTTATACTTAGATACAAGTACTTACTTACCTATTTATAAGTACCTACTCCACTTATCTCAAACAGAACTGACTCCAACTACTGAAAACAACTCACCACGTTACAACTACTGAAAACAACTCGCCACTGCCAACAATTATTGAAAACAACTTACCACATTGCAGTTCCATCAGTGTTATTCCGAATTTCTAAGGCTTTGAGACAAAATCATCTTTTAAGCCGCATACTTAAGCTACTTATGTCAGTCGATGGGGGAGGCCCATTTCAGCAGTACACGTTAAGACGTCTACTGTTGTCTCCCTCATCGACTGACATAGGAGCGCACACAGGTGCATTTAAGTGCGTAGTTATCTCAGTGTAGTTCGGCGTTAGAAAGACCAAGACGTATGCGGGAGAAACACGTTACGACCTTGTACGTCTATGGCCATCTCTGGTCTCTTTCTCTTCTCACCTTACCTTATTATTCAAGACATTTTCCTCATATTACAGGACAACATGTCCGAGCTCCGCGCGCTCTGCTACCCTGGCACCGACGTGCTGATGCTGTGCTTCTCCGTGGTGCGGCCCGAGACCTTCCGCTCCGTGGCGCAGCGCTGGACGCGCTCCGTGGCCGGCGTCAACGCGCCGCTCGTGCTGGTGGGCACGCAGAGCGACCTGGCTGAGGACCCGAAGGTGCTGCAGTCGTTGCGAGTGAGTACACCTGGCACATGATGCGGAGGCCTCCCGCTCCGTGGCGCAGCGCTGGACGCGCTCCGTGGCCGGCGTCAACGCGCCGCTCGTGCTGGTGGGCACGCAGAGCGACCTGGCTGAGGACCCGAAGGTGCTGCAGTCGTTGCGAGTGAGTACACCTGGCACATGATGCGGAGGCCTCCCGCGGAGGAGGTTGTCGGGCCACGTCTGGCCCATCATTTGCTTTGGCAATATGGTCTGATATAATCTTTCCTAATTGCTTCTACTCGTACCTATCTGAATACACAGTTATCTTCTATTTCCGAGAACGTATTTGCAGTCTACAGAACTGTCTATCCATCCGTAATATTGAATAAATACTTGTAAACTATTAGCCATACCTATTACGGCAAAGAAGATGGAGATAAGTGTTCTCAACACTAAAGTGTGCTTAATTTATTGACTGAGATAGCTACGCATGTGTACACGCAGTAAATCGTAAATATTGCGCTTTATCTGGCGACACAATGAGGCCGCTCTCAATGGAGATCACATCAAACTGTATATCTGTATAAAATTTGAATGGACTTGGCGTGGTCTGGATGTAGCTACGAACAGAAGAGGAGTAAGGAAACTGCCCACTAGCGTTTAGTCCCGTGGTCGTCAAACTGCGGCCCGCGGACGTTAGTCGTTCGGTCCGCGGTAAAGTAGATTCCTTTAATTCACAGTACCGTTTTATCCACTCCCTAAATCATACAATTGGAAAAGAAACAAGATCAGAATTACTAGTAGTCAGCCCTCACTTCGGTTCGGGGCATTCGTTTCAAACTGTAACAAAAGATGGCACTTGATTTCAGTTACATCGCACCGAAAAAGCGAAACATTTCGCCGTTTCGTTTTGCCTATTTCATGTTACTTAACTTACTTGTCGTTGTCTATACAATTTATAAAAATGTATAGTACATAAAAATTTATAGGTATAGGTAAGCATCATTAAGAGTTTTTCCTCGTCGATCGTCAAATTAGAAAATGTGATGTGATATGCCTACTTAATATAAGTAATCTTGTAGTAATTAAAATTCTTGTAGTAATCGTAGTACTATACCTACCGCTATTGGCGATACCGTTTTACTAATGTCTGTATGTATCTATATATCTTCAGTTTTTATTTGCTGAAATTTTTAACTTTTTTACTATCTATAGTAGTATATTTTGCACCTAATCACTTAACATCTTACAGATTCCTTCATAATATCAATATAGGTAGTTTTCCACTAGGTATCTACGAGTAGGTAGGTAAATATTTATTCTTTGCATGACAAAATCAATAAAGTATTCGGATGTAGGTAATGATTCATTTATAAGTGACACGAACAACTTGTAGAATAGCACATCAAAGAAAAACACCGCATTTATATACAAACACCTGTAATAACTTCTGACAATATGTGATTCATGTTATCTTTACACACTTCAAATTGGATTTTATTACTTAAGACTAACACCCATAAAAACAAAATCATTCCTCGTTTTTTCAGCATCGTCAACCACGACCAAAAGGTCCCAAAAAAGTAAAAAATAATCTAAATTATCAGCCTGTCCCACTGCAGAGCAAAGGCCTCCATCATAGAAAACAAGTCATCGCTTCTATGATGGGATTAGGCTTAATCACCATACGTGCCTAATGCGGATTGGTGACCACAAACCCGAACTATGTTCGAAAAAATCGAAACAGTCATACTTTTTGCTCGAGTCATACGGACCGTACTTACTTACACAAGTTTTTTTTGCTACACCCTTACAGTGTAATAAACAATAATATTATGACGTGTAACCATATTACGTGATATGCATTATGCAATAAAAATCTATCTATATCTATCTTCTTCTTCTATACTATTTATAAAGACATAACTTCTATAGACAACGACAAGGCTTATAGGTAAACCGAAAACACGAAACGCTAGCGCGATGTAATCGACGCCCAGCGCCATCTATTGGTTTATTTTTGAACTAAGGTCCCAAAGCGAAGTGAGGGCGGGCCACTAATTAAAAAAACCACTAGACCAACACAGCGTTGTAGAAGTAAAAGCCCATTTTTATTTCCAGGCTCGAGGTGAACACCCAGTATCGGAGGCGGAGGCGCGAGCCCTGGCCGCGAGGATCAGCGCGGTCTACGTGGAGACCTCCTCGAAGACCAGGAGACAGCTGAAGGACGCCTTCGACGCCGCCATCCTGGCTGGCCTGCCCGTGATACAGGGCAAGAAACCCTTTTGGAAGAAGCTGTTCTGCTTAAGTTAGGGATATTGGCTTTAGACGAGTTTAGATAAAGATTACGATGACTACTGGAAATTAGGTACATTGTAAAGCAGGAGATTAATCCTATGATATTCCATAGGCAGTTATGGGAAGGACCAACTCACCGTGAGTCGGTAAGATAGCGACCTCAATTGTAACATAAGAGAACCATTCGCAATAAAACAGAACGATGTAATCATGTAACTATAAAATACAGATAATAATGAAATGGTTAATAGTGCCTTACGTAAGAAATAATTGTGCTGATTGAATTCATAGTTTATAAAAAATAAATTAGAAATCGTTGAAAACATTAATAATATTAGATCCTATTTATCTAAATCATGATGATCTTGTTATATTGTTGTGTATGTACTTGGCTTGTAAATATTAATCTACAGTCCTATAAATTGACTGTTCCTATATTAGTACACTGCCGAAAGGGAAAGTTAAAGTTCTTTTTAAATTGTTTATTCATTCATCCCTTTCAGTACATAAATTCAGACAAAAGAATCCATCTATTCCATTACTTAATATAGTACTTAAAGACTTGTCAAATTACATAGACAAGTCTTTGAATATTTTAAATGAGGAATATAGGTACGTCATATTAAAAAAGAACTTTAACTTTCGATGGTGTATGTAGAGACAGTGGAAATATTAATGACCAAAATTATGTTTCTTTATGAGGTTCCTCATAAGGCTTACGAGTGAAATTAGTAGACGAATTTATTGAATAAGTAGGTACTCTTGTAGGCCTATTTGTTGTTAACATTGACATGTAATGTGATAATTAATGGAAAACACTTTTGATTCTTGAAACTCAGTAAATTAGATACAATTAAATTGGCATTATAATTAATAAAATACTGCGTTGGGCAAAGAAGTAGATATTTTTGATGTGTAATAATAATAAAGGAATGATATTATTTATGGAATATTTTCATCGTCACGCAATTCTCTAGGAGGTAGATATCTGGGTGGGTAGGTACCTAAAAGTATTTGAATATATTGATGAAGCATTAGGAAAATACAAATTATTTGGTAGACTCAAGATTAAGCCAAATAAAGTTATATATTCTATTTTAAAAATACACTTATGAAATGAAATATCCTTTATTCAATTTAAGTCGATACTTATAAACGCTTAAATACTGATTTCGACAAATATATTTTTCTCTGTACGAGTATCATCTTATTGTTTATGATCATCACCAAAAGTAGGAGGCTAAAGTTTGTTTAGAATGTTATTTTCACAATGGAGTTATTTTTCTAAATGTATAGGTAGGGATATAATTGTGCAGATTTAACCTGCCTATATAATTGTGAAAAATACCTTTTCGAATTCAAAGAGAGAAGTTTATATTAATGTCTTAAATAAGTGTCTACCAACAATGACTGTATGTGTATAATAAAGTAATTAGGTACTTTACTTATTTTAGCAATGTTATTATGTATAGTTGCGATGTTTTAATTTCTGTATATAGTATCGATTATGTTAATGTTGTTTTGATACTCAACACGAACTGATAATTATATTTTATTACAATTTAAACTTTCATGTGTTTTATTTTGAACCCAATTAACCCACTGATTAAATCGATAAAGGTACTTAACTAATCGAAAAAAAACCTTTAAAATATCACGAAATAAGAAGTAAAAAAAACAGTTTATTTATTCCTCGTAAAAAGGTTATCAATGTGTAATATTTAAAAACAAACGCACCACATTTATACATATTATTCATATATTTTACCATATTATTCTTCCTACTTATTACAAGTATACATTTAGATACAAGAACGTGACATTTCTCATGGTGTTTAATAAACATAATGTCTATTTAAATTATTTTTAACACAAAAAGATTTCTTACAAGATCTGCATGGATATAATTTTTCCCCTTAGTGTTCAAAGAGTGAATTCAAATAATTATTTCTAGATTAACTTTTTGCAATTACTCCAAAAGAGCACGACGCCGTTATTGTCCTGTGTGTATTGCAGTGTCTGCATCGATGCAGTTTTCCCTGGTATGCAGTAGCATATGTCTGGTTAAATTATTTTTAATTGTGAAAGCTTTGCTGCATTGACTGCATTTATGGGGTTTTTCCCCGGTGTGTATTAACATGTGTCTATTTAACTTAGTTTTAACTGAGAAAGCTTTGTCGCAATGACTGCATGGATGCGATTTTTCCTTGGTATGTATTAATGTGTGTTGATGCAAATGATTTCTCGTTGCGAAAGCTTTGTTACAATAACCGCATCGGTGCGGTTTTCCCCCGGTGTGTTTTAATGTGTGTTTATCTAAACTATGTGTATCTGAGAAACATTTGCTGCAGTAACTGCAACGATGCGGTTTTTCAGTGTGCATTAACAAGTGTCTATTTAAATTATTTGTAACCGAGAAAGCTTTATTGCAATAACTGCATCGATGAGGTTTTTCCCCTGTATGTGTTAACATGTGTCTATCTAACTTAGGTTTAACTGAGAAGGCTTTATTGCAATAAGTACATGGATACGGTTTTTCTCCTGTGTGAATTAACATGTGTTGTTTCAAATGATTTTTCGTATTAAAAGCTTTGTTGCAATAACTGATAAGACATAGATGCTGTTTTTGTTCTGTTTGTTTGTTTAAGATGCATTCATAAATTAACCCTGCATTACAGTATTCGCAAAGACATTGTTGTTCTACTGTGTGTTCTTCAATTAGGGTGGAATGTTGCAACATATTATCATCTGCCTTGTGCATTTGCAAATGATGTTTTAAACTTTGTTCGTCATTAAATACTTTACTGCAAAAATCACACATAACAGAAATAGAGTGTTGTGAACTTAACTGTAAATTATTTTTTTGTTTATTAGCAGGGGTTGCATCTAAACTATCCATGTCAGTGTTGCTTTCAACCTCTATTTTCACATGACTTATAACTACTTCAGTTACGTTGGATTCTTTCAATAGGGTGTTGGTACTGTTGTGTGGCCATTGCCGTGGTGGAGAACTAATCTTTTCCACATTTTCTGGACATTCACTGGTAATATCAATACCTGAAAAGTAGACAAGGATTGCAGTCAAGGCAAGTGCTGTGGAAATATTAATAGGAATGTATAAAAAGTGGTATATGATTGGTATAACCACTAGCTATGAAAAACTCTTCCACTTATGGTTAACAAAAAACTTTATATGGATGATTAGGTACTCTGAATTTCACAGAAACCTTTACGTTAGGTGTTTCTCGGAAAAATATTATCTCTAATAAAAGCTGTATCAATTGGTGAAGTAAAATATACAAACTTAATTTAAAATTTTTTTCATGCAACAAAATATAAAAATCTCTGAATGTCATTTTAATTTACATTTTTATTTAAATAAAGGAATGTGTCTTTTAAGTAAAATATGCAAAGTTAAGGATTTAAGATACTTTCCCTGCAGAGCGCAACGTTTTTTCCACTCTGTTTCTTTGTTTGTCATGTAATTGTTTGCTATGCATTATTTATGTGGAAGATAATAAATAAATAATGATTTATGTAAGGATAGAGTTCAGGTATACTGACCTATTTCCTCCATCTCCTCTTTGACATCTGGCGGTTCATTCTTGACGTGTATGACCGTTGACGGGTCCTCTCGTGTCCCAAGATCTGTGGTAGACTGCTCCTGAATTTTAAACAATTTAAATACCTATAGTTTTTTATATGTTAGTTTTTCAATAAATAAGAATTTAATGACAGAGAGGTAACATGCTCAGTCTGAGTCAGCTCGTCTTTAAAATGGAAGCAGAGATTTAACATAGAGAATCTGTTTATTAGCAAGCATCATTATATTCAATGTCAAATTACCTGTGGAATAAAATCTATACAATCCCGATGGGACACACAAAAAGAAGAGCAGCCATCTGCAGTGTCCATAAGTCGTATGTTTGCCTCTGTCAGCTGGAATATAAGTTTTTTTATGAGATTCCTAATATTCTCCTTCATAGGTGTAGCCAGGATTTAATTTCTTGGGGCTCTCCCCCAGGCAATCAAACTACAAATTTTATCTTAACCTTTTGGAGGGGGTTTGGAATATCATTATTACAAGTCAATTTAACATGAAGGAAGATAATTATATATATAAAAAAATATACCAAATCTACACTTCTGTTCTATTCTATGGTGATTAGTATAATAATCATGTTAGGTATATATTTAATCTTTCTATGTAATATATAATTTAATATTTATACGTCATTATTAGTAACTACCGCAATTCCTCTATCAAGTACATGTCTTAGGAGCTCATCAGCCTTCACAGACTTCTTCATGAAGGCTTGGTACTTCCTCAGCAAGTGATGACAGAGGTAGCACACTTTGTCAGGCCTTTTATCTTCATTCTGAAGCTGGGAAGACCAAAAATAAAGGATGTTTAAACCACAGGTATTATGAAAAGGCAAGAGCCTTCTTAGGAATACTTGAACACAGGTTTTGAACATGCATTACCTGTGGGCACAAAGCTTAGGTCTACTAGTTGTATTGTGTGAAATTTAACTTTGTGATGCTACCACGAGAAACTATTACCTACCTGTTTCATTGTCACAATTAAAGGAAAACTTACAGCAAGGTAATATTAATTACTAGTTTAATTAAAAAAAAACTCCTAGCTAGATCTTGCTACTTGTAGCAATTTAAAAATACTTTTGAGTTCCAATTAAAACTAACCGGTATATTCGTTATCCTTTCGTAAACGCCTTGCAGAGGCGTGTATGCGATCGTATACAAACGCGCGTCCACTGCTAAACACATCCTGCACACTGCTAGCTCAAACATTGTTGTATTTATGTACCTATTTGTATAATATTTTTATAACAACATAGTATCATTTCAAAAATCAATAGATGTTTTGTGACAAATCCATTTTGGTTGGTGATACGCTGAACCACACTGCTGAACTATCAATAAAGAGATAGGTAATTGGTTCACTACTTTATGTAAAATGGTAAAATAAACCAAATTCTTGATTCTACTCCATTCAACTTATTTTTATGGTTTACTTTAGTGACAGGAGTAGTGTAGTAAGTAAAAAGGCAAGTGCCTATCGATACTTGGAGAAATTATAAATATCGATAGCCATATCATATCAATCGCACCTTGACGATCGCGATAGTAGGTATCGAATGGTAAAAAGTTAATACTTTATTAAAGATCAAAGTAGTGTTCGTATATCGGTCGGTAGGTATTACCTACGTATCTAATAATGCGTCAATAAAGTCATGAAAATTCTAGAGTAGCTAATATTACGGAATCTCATAGTATTATTATAACCAATTGGACTTCAATACTCTATGGTGTAGTGTAGGTAGCAGTTGTGCCATCAATTAATTTCGTTACTATCTTGATACATGTCTATATAATCGACGGTCCCTTATTTGACGTAAAGATTGTTATAATATCGATTCTAACCACTTTAACGGCACAAAGATACTATCGATCGATTAAATATAATATGGCTATAGCCAACGACAATACTATCGACAAAAGCACCAAAAGTCATTGTCGCTTGATTTTCAATTTAGATACTATCGATAGCATTATAGAAAATCGATATTGTTAACTATCGCTATCGTACAAAAACAACTAGCACCACTAGGACAATCATTTGACAGATTTCCATGCAGATGTCAGACTGACATGGTAGCGTTTCAATTTACGTAATTTTGTTCGCAATGTGGCATTTTCTGTGCCCGGTGCATGACAGGACAGTGACAGTACTGACAGTGACAGACAGAAAGTCAAAGTCAAGCAAGCAGCAAGCAACTTGTTTTGATTTTTACGCGCTTTTTTTCTATCGTGAATAAAATTGATAATTTGCAATCAAAATAGATTAGTTAATAGCTGACAAAGAAAATGACGGAAGAGGAAAATTACACTGATATCGATATATCTGATATTATAGAAGACAACGACCAATATTTAGAAAGTGAACCTCAAAATTCAGAAACAATAGATGGTGCAGAAACCCTGTATTCTGCTCAGGATTCTGAAGTTCTGAACTCGGAAGACCAGTTTTCTGTTGAGAAGAAGCCACCGAATTCGGCAAGTAAAAATGAGGTTATCAGGTCAACCAGGTTGCCAATGGCTAGGATAAAGAACATTATGAAAATGGATCCAGACGTGAGCGTAGTGTCCGGAGACGCAGTATTCTTAGTTACTAAAGCCACAGTAAGTACTCCGTATACTTTGAATTAGTGCTGAAGTATAAGAACCTAACCTTGAATTTTCTAAAGCATTTCAAATCAAGGTTGGGTCTATTTACCCAGATCCATAACCTTTGTAATGCTATATAGATGCATTTCAAACACATAGAAGATTACTAAATTGTAGTTTTACATTAGTAAATTGTAAAAAGGAGTTATAGTGGCCCCCCTGATAAAAAAGGTCTGACGGCAGTCGCTTCATTGTAATTGCCAGACTCCACAAATCCGGAATTATGGTCAAAGCCGGAACTGTGTACAGTTGACTCCAAAAATATGTATACACTTTAGAACCTTGTCACAATACATATGTATAAGAACGACTTCTACTTTCTATAGACACATGTATTGTGACAAAGTCCTAAAGTGTATACATATTTTTGGAGTTGACTGCACCCTGGGCTCTTTGGTCTTTAACATAATTGCTTAAATGAACCTTTCATATTTTGCCATAAGAGCAGAAGTTTACTTTATCAGTTTATTTAGTTGTGACCTTGAGTGCGCAGAAAACTATTTTAATAGGAAGTCTTATTTTTTACAAGTGCGCTAAAATAACGGTCATCGCTATTCTTTCGTGCCGCTAGCTATATCCTACTAATGCAAATGAGCTTATCTTATTTAGTAAATATCGCATGTCTGGACTATTAAATTAAGCTGTCAACATCATGTGTTACTGTGGATAACTTTTTGGCCTAAGATTTACATGTGATTTTGTCCTATCTTGTAAGTACTTTATTATGTCAAAGGCTGTTGTTGTTCCTCAATAAATAAATAAAATCAGTTTCACTTGCTAATTAAACATTTTCATATCTTTCCAGGAATTATTTTTAGAAACAATAGCAAAGGAAACATATTCTTACACAATAACAAACAAGAGGAAGACAATATCGAAGAAGGATTTAGATTTAATTATTAACAAAGTAGACTGCCTGTGTTTCTTGGAAGGAGCAATGGACTTTTGAAAAAAAAAAAACACAGGCCAGCTTGAAAAAGTCAATCAAAAGAAAGATAGAGCCTAAAAAAGTTCTATTGCAAAAGGAAAATCCAATTTTTTTTTTCACAGGAAGAAAAATGTGAATATATGAACTAAAAAAAAAAACAAAGTTTCTTATGATTATGTATATTTTATTTAATTATTTATATAATACATTAACAACAATTTGTTACAGTTTCTAACACCATAGCGCAATTTGCTGACATGTAGACTTTGTCCTTGGTTACAATGCGCCTGTAAGGAAAAAATATATTGTTAATTATAAATATAATGACTAATCTCGATTTAGTAAAAAATATTGATACTCTATTAAAATATTGGTAAATAACAACCAATGGCCAACATTTTCAGTTAAAAATGTATCGTCTAGCTGGTTTTGTGAGCATTCAAAGTTTCATAGGCAAGTCCATTTTTTAAGTATAAAATTAAAAAATAATAATTATATCATTGAACTACCCGTTCATTTTCCACCACTTTTATTATAAAACCATTTACTTAAACGAAACATTTGATATAGCTACCATACAAAAATTTACTAGACGCGCATACAAGAGTTTGCGTTGTGACGTCACAATACAATAGCCATTTGTATAGAGCGTTTTTGGGCTTGCCCAAAATATGTGCTCTTAAAGTTGTGATATCTCAGGTAATTCAAATGAGAATCAAGTGATTCTTTCAACGATGTTTCTTAAATTGAGGCGTCTTTTGATTAAACACATAAAAAAATTTAGTCAAATACCCAATTTTAACACTAGTGGCCCGCCCTCACTTCGCTTCGGGATCGTAATTCAGAAATGAACAAATAGATGGCGCTGTGTTCGATTACATCGCGCAAGCGTTTCGTGTTTTCGGTTTACCTATAGGCCTTGTCGTTGTCTATAGAAGTTATCTCTTTATAAATAGTATAGAAGATATAGATTTGATATTTTAGTTGAATACAATAAGTCAATATTGGCCACCGGCAACAGTCAGACCTTCATAACAACATGTCATCCAAATGATACAAAGATAACACAAGATAAGAACTAATATTGTTTTAATTGACACTATTTTAGTAATACCACTGATAAATGCTATCCATAGGCCAAAACATATTTTCTTGTACTATAGTGACCACATAGCAATATTCATTATATTGATTGAAGTTAAATCCAACTCCATAAAAGGCCGGCAACGCATCAATGACCTCTCTGAATGATGAACAATGACGATTGTCGGCGGCGACAATCGCTAACCATCAGGTGATCCGTCTATTCGTCTGCCACCTATTCATATAAATAAATTGATTTAATAAATATAAAACAGAAACTTGACTGAATATTTAAGCAGTGGGATCTTAGGTTAAACATTGTAAGTGCTTGGGGCTGACAATAATAATTATTAATCCAACATTATTGATGTTAAAGAACCAGATTGACTGCTTTAAAGAACAACGTCCGATCTGCAATATGTTCAATATAGCAGATCGGATGTTGTTCTTTGGAGGAAGCGAGATAATTGTAGCTGGAATAATAATGAGTAATCATACCCTTTTTGAAGCCAACAGTCAACTCCACTCGCGATGACTCTCAAGCGCGAATACAACAACTTGATGGAACTCAAGTCCACAACTTGATACTCATCGGACAAGTTCGCAACTGCAACCACGCTGGGCTCACCGGGAAGCATCCTGCAAATTTAGGACAATAATCAGTTTAATACAAAAAACTTTATAATGTATCAAGTAAGTCATGAAATTAATCGATGGCGCCATTGCCGCTTACGTCACAGAGTATGGTAGCCCCATTGGTTATAATACTATATCTCTCTGTAATAGTTCCTCAAGAATAAATTACACGTTACTCTAGTTAGCTTGTGACCACGGCCGTAATAACTTGTTTGAACATCAAGATATTATATACTAAAATGTAATTTTTCCGTCTGGCCCGGTTTATATATGTCGCAGTCATCTGGTTTAATCAGCTATTTGACTGGATGACTAGTACCTTCATAGAATGGCGACGTTTAATTGAATGACTAAAGGACAACTCGTCAAGTTGTTTAATATAACGTTCAACTTCTTGACTGAACGTCATTTAGCATAGTCGTTGAATGGGATATAGCTGACTTTGTAATGTTTGATACGTTCGAAACTTAAAAGACTTAGACGTTGAATGAGACTTGTTCATTCAACGTTCGGTCTAGTCATTCAATTAAACGTCGCTATTCAATTAACGCACTGGTCATCCAATCAAATAGCTGTTTCAACCAGATGACTGCGACATATAGATGAGTATCTGTACCAACCTGGAAACGGCTAGTATATCTTCAGTTATAGATCGAGTGTCCAAATCTCCATTTTTCACCACATTCATCTTCTTGATAAATGCCATATCTTTGTAGAACTATAAAAGAAACAAAGAGCATGAGAATTTCGTACAGTTAATGGGGGCTATCGCAAGATGGCGTTCGAGAAGACTGAGGTCAAACTTAAACGTCATTGGTTATTTATTGACGTGTTTACATCTCGCATCAAAAATAACCAATCACCGTGTAGATAACCTCAGTCTACCCGTACGCCATTTATCGGATTTTTCACACGCGATAAGCCCTCATTATCATCACCTGCTACTAGTACAGGGGTTGCCCTAGTTTGAGTCCAGCCGGGCTAACATGCTCGCCACGAGATATTTGTCGACACTCGTATTGTGTCGGCGCATGTCGCTTCTCGCTTCTCGCTCACCTGACTGAGCGATGAGCGTGATAGAAGGATGCGCTAAAATTTTATCGCGGTACGCATGTTAGGCCTACAATCACACCAATCGGTGTGATTGTCTGGCGCATTTATTTATTACTAGCGGCCGCCCGCGACTTCGTACGCGTGGAGTTAATTATTGACACTTACCGTCATATTTTGGACAATCCACACAATATATTTTTATAAATTGTAGCCTATGTGTTATTCTGATGTATAAGCTATATTGTGGTAAAGTTTCATTCAAATCCATTCAGTAGTTTTTACGTGAAAGAGTAACAAACATCCATACATCCAACCAATTTTTCGCCTTTATAATAGTAGTAGGATAGTTACTATGCAAGTGTACCTTATAGTGGCTCTTGGAGGCCGCCATCTGGTTGGCCAAGTTCAGCTCCTTGTAGTTGTCGGCGACGGGCAGCCAGGTGGCGCCGGTGGTGTTGGAGAAGCCGGCGTTGGCGGAGCTGTCCCAGTGGTAGGGCGTGCGGTTGGGGTCGCGCGACTTCTTCCAGTAGTTGATTGGGTCCTCGGTGTTGCAGGCCTGCGGGCAGGGCTTGTTAATGATACTAAATTCACTATTAAGTTATAGTGATTGACGCGGTTTGAGTTATATAAATTATTTGTTTATACTTTGATTTTTAATCATGTGGAGTAAACTGACAGATGCAAATGTCAAGTTTCTATACATTTTGACATTTTATATCTGATAAATTGAGTGATAATGTATGGGGATGACACATTGACATCTGTCAGTTTACTCCACATGATTAAAAATCTGAGTATAGATTCACACACTGTTATAAACATTTACACAAAGTAAAGTCCGCACAAGAAAACAATGGAACTACAAATAAAGAGACAAGTGACAAATAATGAGTCATCGGCGGCCGGCAAGGAGGAAACACATGAACTGGAAGGGCATTCCATGACTTGATGTCTCGGGGCAATCATGCGCTCATCGCGACGCATATGAATCAATAAATTGAAAATTTAAACAAACCCCCCGACAATCATTTCTGACGGCGGCCATCTTGGATTTGAAATTTGTCACAATAAATATATTCTGCTACTCAAGCCCTTTTATATGATACCCATATTGTGGGAGTTGTGTTAAAACATAGGTATAATCCATATCTTTGTGACGGCGGCCATCTTGGATCGATTTTTATCCAACATAGCTAAGAACACTCCCCCTTTATTCATCTTTCAAATCAAAATCGGTTTATTTGTTTGGGAGCTACGATGCCACAGACAGACACACACACACAGACATGTCAAACTTATAACACCCCATCGTTTTTGCGTCGGGGGTTAAAAATATAGCTCCAAAGTTAGAGGTTTTTTAACGTTATCAAAATCCGTGCCTGCGGGTCCACGGTGTCCTCCCAGGAGATGCTGCCGTCGGTCATGCCGATCTCCTCGCCCTGGTAGGTGATGGCGACGCCGGGCAGGATCAGCGCCAGCATGTTCATGGCGTCCACGCGCTGCTCGCCCTGCCGCGACGCCAGCCGGCTCTGGTCGTGGTTGCCGTTCTGGAATACATCCATACTATTTATAAAGAGATAATTTCTATAGACAACGCTTGTCGTTGTCTTATAGGCCTTAAAGCCTTGGCTTATAGGTAAACCGAAACCACGAAACGCTTGCGCGATGTAATTGGACACAGCGCCATCTATTGGTTCATTTCTGAATTACGGTCACGAAGCGAAGTGAGGGCGGGTCACTAGTCGTTGATAAATCCATACTAATATTATAAATGGGAAAGTGTGTCTGTCTTTATGTTCGTCTTTCTTTCACGGCAAAACGGAGCGACGAGTTGACGTGATTTATAATTTTAAGAGGAGATACTTGAAAGGATGGAGAGGAGTAACATGGGCTACATTTCGCCCCTTTCTATTCCTTGGATACCACTGGGACTGACGCAGCGAAAGGCCGGCAACGCATCAGCGACCACTTTAATCTTGCAGATGTTCATGGACAGCGGTGATTACTTACCTGCAGGTGACCCGCTTACTCGTTCGCCACCTCTAGTAGGTATATAAAAAAAGACTGCAAGTCAATCTAAATAAAAAATTATAATTTGAAACTCACCACCCAGTTCGCAGTCGCCCCAGCAGGCATGTACATCATCCATTTATCTATCACTGCCTTTATGTCTCTCGCATTAGACTGGTTATTGACTTCGCCCAGGAAGCTAAAGTTGAAGGGGATGGACCCCTCCCTTCGACCGTTCCCGTAGTACCGGAGCATCAGATCGAGGTCCGTGTAGGCCTCCGTCATCATGAGCTTGTACTCTCCGTCCCGGAGCGAGAACTCGTTGAGTAGATCGCGCCAGTCGTACACCACGTCGTAGGTCTCCGCCTGGTCCTTGGTGTAGGGGTGGGCTAGGTACTCGTACGATTCGGAGTCGGCGTTAGGGTCACCTAAAAATAAGTATCAGCCTATACTGCCTAAATCCATACTCCATACTAATATTATAAATGCGAAAGTAACTCTGTCTGTCTGTCTGTTACTCTTTCACGCCAAAACTGCTTAACGGATTTAAATGAAATTTGGTATACAGATGATCTAGACCCTGAGAAAGAACATAGGCTGCTTTTTATTGCGATAAGGGGGTTGTTAGGGGTTAAAAGGGGGGTAAAAAGTTACTTTTCCACGCGGACGAAGTCGCGGGCGGCCGCTAGTATATATATATATGAGGATCGAGCGGCCAAAAGAGCTTCCCTGGAACGATCCTACGAGACGCCGTCCTGTGGAGCGTCCGAGATATCACACGAGGGACCAAGTCGTCAAGGACCAAAACGTACATCATTGGCCGGAATTTGTACAAGAGTTACAAGACAATGGCGAACTTTAACGTCGGCGGCCAAGACTCATCTTAAATCGCTGGGCCAGCGTAGTAAGTAAGTAAGCCTATACTGTCCCACTGCAGGACAAAGGCAGAGAAGTCAGGTCATTGTTACTATAATGGGATAGTCTTCATCACCATGCTTGCCTAATGCGGATTCGTGATCACAAACCCGAGCAATGTTCGAAATATAATATGTATCATTTTAGAATCAATCAAATTAACATTTAAAAGTACCTAATATTTTAAATAGAGAGTGAAAGCGTAGTGGGGATGTCGCATTGGCTCTTTCGTATGTTTCTGATTACGTCTGGGTGGCGCATGTCTGGTGCATTACTATTACTATCTTGTTAGCGTGACAGATACCTGAGAGCGGCTCGTCGGGGAAGGTGCCGTTGTAGTCGTTAGGGTCCACTTCGTACATGATGTTGATGGCGTCGATACGGAACCCTGACACGCCTTTTTCCAGCCAGAACGTGAGCACATCCTGTAATTATTACATCATTTAAATTGACTATTGTCAAGAAAGGCATGACAACGGATTTTTGAGGAACTAACAGAGTTACCATGTTTTAATGTTGAAGCGTAAAACTGCATCTCAGCAGGCCTTCAGGGTGAGAGTGACAGACTCAATGGACACTTTGTCTGTTCTTTTGTGCCTGTCAATCTCATATTTGGATCTCACGGCCATCATGCGGAGTGGGGTCATCTTGATTGTCCTCAATATAAAAAAAACAATGGAGCTAACATACCTACTCTATGACGGAAGCGGCATTGGCGCCATGAATTAATTACATGACTTTTTTGATGCATTTTATAGTGAGTCGTACTTTAAAGTGACGGCTACGCTTGGGCTCTCAGGTTCAAAGCCGGATCGGGCCAAAAATGGTACCTGAGTTTTTCTGTTGAGAAATGCTTAGTCAGCCCGAAGTCTGGAAGTGTGACAGTGTTAGTGGTTACATATTGAGGCTGTGTTTCGCTGCGTGAGTGAGAGTACCGGAGGCCTAATCCAGGGGGGTTAAAAAGCAAGCACTTGTGACACCACTGGTGTTGCGGGTGTCCATGGGCGGTGGTAATCGCTTACCATCGGGTGATCCGTCGGCTCGTCTGCCACCTATATCATAAAAACCTACCTTCATCTCTTGCTGCACGGCCGCGTCCCGGTAGTTGAGGTCAGGCTGGCCGATCACGAACTGGTGTAGATAGAACTGCTGACGCTCCGGGCTCCACTCCCAGGCACTCTTGCGGAAGATACTAATCTGAAAGTAAAATGTTCTTTGTTAAACTCAGATTTTTAATCATGTGGAGTAAACTGACAGATGTCAATGTGTCATCCCCATACATTATCACTCAATTTGACAGATGCAAAATGTCAAAATGTATAGAAACTTGACATTTGGATCTGTCACTTTACTCCAGATGATTAAAAATCAGAGTATGTATAGGAGGAAACTTCCGGGTTTTTTTTTTGTTTTAGCAATTCTTTGAAATGTATTCATAAGTAAATAATACACCAAACAACATGGGCTGATGGATGACATACGAGTATACAGAGTGTTGGGAAAGACCTGAATGTAGCTGGCATAAGACCGTTGTAAATGGCGAGCACAGGGGGAGGCCTATACTCGTACAGTGGGATCAAGACACAGACTGATAATAAAATGAATGTATGAAATAATAAATACCCAGAGTTCATGTAGAACTCGAACCCACGACATACGGAGTGTGGGTTCGAGTCCCACATGAAACCCTCGATGATTTTTTTTAAATAACACTAGCAAGCAAATAAATATTTTATTTCATTTAATTTCAAGTGCATTATTAAGTTTCGGTTTTACTTAATACTGCCCAACCCGTATTTAATACTAACTTTTGCGTGCTCATTTTTTATAACTCTATTTTCTTTTTTTTTCATCTAATCTAGCTAATAACACTTCCGACTATTGTAACTTACAAAACAAAAAAGAAACAAAATCCAAATCGGTTCATCCGTTCGGGAGCTACGATGCAACAGATAGACACAGACATAAGACCACATAACTACATGATGCATTAAAGAATATGACTATACACACAGACAAACAGACATACACTTTGCAGTTATAAAACTCCGTCGTTTTTGGGTCGGGGGTTAAAAAGAACTCACCCAGTTGTTAGGCGGCAGAAAGGAGTTTTCATTGTCCGGGTCCGGTTTGCCGTCAGCCCACACGTAGTAGTTCTCATACCCAGCCTCACGGTTCTTCGACTTAATGAACCAGTCGCTCTCGTTGCCCGTGTGGTTCGGCACGTAGTCCAGGATCACGCGGATACCTGTGGGAAACATTCTTTCATTATTATTTTCCTGCCATATTCTCAGGTCAAGTTCGGTTGGAAGACATTGTCTGTGGGCGTCGACAATCGCCTATCATCAGGCGATCCGTTTGCTCGTCTACACCTATCACAACAAAGACATCGTCATTCAGTTTTGAAACTCTCATCTCCGCTTTGGTGGATAACAGCCATAAAGAGTCCGTCATCATCATCATTTCAGCCAATAGACGTCCACTGCTGGACATAGGCCTCCCCCAAAGTTCTCCACACAGATCGGTCCTGTGCCACCCGCATCCAAGGGACTTCCGCGACCTTCACTATATCGTCGGTCCACCTGGTGAGTCCATCCTCTCCCCGAATGTATTACGGCGTAGGTACTACATGACCATGAACAAATATTATTCTACTTATAACATAGATGTTTCTAGATGAACTGTGACAAAACTTTCACTTGTCATTGCAAAATTAAACACAATATGAGGCATTAAAACAATACGGCAAACAATAAATTACATTTTAGTTTCTAGTATATACGAGTAACAGATAGCATTATGGTTTATTTGGGTTATAAATTATCTAAGTGTTATGTTCGACGGTGTACCTACCTAATTCTGGATCGACGATAGCTTAACGGATAAGAACGTCTCTTCCATGCGGAAGGTCGTAGGTTCGAATCCCAGCATTTGATTTAACACATTCGTATATGCGTATTTCTACTATTAACTCGCCGCTGTCGCTTCATTGTAATTACCAGACTCCCCAAATTCTGGATCATGGTCTAAGCCTATCGAGCTCGAAGCTTAGCTTTGGGAGCACCCTAAGGTAAGTAACACACAACGAACGTACAATCACATGTGTATATTATGCATGCATGGCTCCTATACGTAATAGTGCTATGGGGGAACAGTACGGACGCACATAAATTATTCATTTTACAAAAACGATGCCTCCGTATAATTGTAAATATTGATAACATGGTTAGCTGCAGGCCACATTTTAGAACCATGAAAATCTTGACCCTTACAGGCATATACATTTTAGAAACCTGCATGTTTGTCAGAAAACATAAAAACTTGTTCCCGCTGCATGATAGGTCTCAAAATCTAAGACCCCGGGTCAAATTAGCTCCACCGATAACCAAATTAGAAATTGTAAAATCAGGCCCATTTGAAATGACTCTACAAATTTATAATAATATTCCAAACTGTATTAAAAGTATAGAAGTCGAAAACACCTTTAGAAACACACTAAAAACTTACTTAATAGAGAAATGTTTCTACTCACTGTCAGAGTTTTTTGATGTGCAATAATCTTGTCCCTTCGAAAATATTTGTTATTAAATTTTATATAGTTTATTGAAAGTGTATGTACCTAATTTTAATTTTAGTTTTAATATTATTGCTGTGCCCTAACAGGGTTCATGTTTGTCTCTAACCCTATATACCAAAGACCTCTATCCTACAACATGAGTGCAAAATGATTTGTATTTGTATTAATCGCGAATTGGTCCGTACAGCCACGAGCGAAGGTGTGGTGTCCCTACTTAAATAATCTGCTAAGATGCAAAGGCCAAATTATATAAGGTAAGTAAGTATAACATACCCAATTCTTTGGCAGTGACCATGAGGTTGTCAAAATCCTCCATGGTCCCGTACTCGGGGGCGATCTCCCGGTAGTCCGTGATATCGTAGCCGAAGTCGTACATAGGCGACAGGTATATGGGCGACATCCATATCGCGTCGATGCCCGTCTCTTGTAGGTACGGCAGCTTCTCCCTTATACCTGAGGAAGAAATCAACTAAAGTAAGAAAAATCAAGAAGTGCGTGAAAGTGTCAGCCGTTACTAGAGACCCAAGAATCAAGGGGGGCCTTGACCAGGAATGAAAAGTATCTATTTTAGAGGCTTCACATACTTGTGTAGTCACAGCCAACTAAGCGGTCGAAATATAGATAGATACTCTTTATTGCATTTATGAATACAATCTCGGCGGTATTATATCTAAAAGAATCTTTTTTTTTAACAAAAATTACTGGCAGTATAATATCAATGCTAAACTTAATTTGATTGTGGGAGAGCCACGCTTCGGCATGAATGGGCCAGCTCGACCGGATTGAAACCACTACTGCCTCACAGAAAACCGGCGTGAAGCAGCCCCTGTCCTGTGTCGCCGAGTGAGTGAGGGTACTGGTTTATTTGCATTACATCTGGCCCTTCAAACACTAAAAGTTGAACCCTGCAATCAGCCTATTATGTGATCATTTAATTTCGAAAAGCCTCCTTGACATTTGAGTCCTTGTGCTTGTGTTGTCGCATAGGAATAGGATCTTATTCCTATGCGCACAGAGTCGACAATTACAGAAACAATAAATGACTTTTCCTCACCATTGAGATCTCCAATGCCGTCACCATTGCTGTCCATGTAAGAGCGCGGGTAGATCTGGTACACTAACGCCGTTTGCCACCAGTCGTCGCCAGCAGCGGCAGTCGACGCCACCGTCACAGCAATCACCACGAATAACGTAGCCACACGCATCGTTGATAGTTTCTTTATTTCGTGGAACGTTTAGTTTTCCATTACAGAATAATCACATAACATCTAACTGTAAAGTGACCCTGTAAATAAGAACACAATTCTAAAATTCGATCTGCGGTACTACGTTTAGCGTTACTGCGTTTTCGTACTACATCCGATTAAAGACCGGTTTTAATTGGGTTTGGACCTTATCTCCAACACATAATATTCAAAGTATGGTGTCGAATATATCGACAGAGTCCTATAAAGTGCAATGGGTATTCACAGATGCCGGAATGACGTGCCTGAAATACTATTATGAAATCTTTCATAGACACCCAATTTGAAAAGATTTGAAAAGAAAACCCAAGTAAAAGCAATGTTTAAAATGGAAAGTATTAGAAAAGGCCAAAAGGCCTTATGCATTGTTACATTTTAATTTAAAACAAATCTGTACTATTAACAGCACCTCTTCTGCAATATAATTACTGACCTGTGAATATTATTCGGAAACAATCTAAGAACTGACCTGAACAAACAAACACCACAGTTCGAATATGAAGAACCAGACCCGATAACGCTTTAAATAACAATGACATAAGTGCTCAGGAAATAATCATAGGCAAATTAGCGCACTCCAAGTTGTTTTCATTATTGTCAACGGAGATTATTATCTAACGGATTACAGAACAAGTGTTCTTCGGGTTGGCGTAAGCGACGACTTGAAATAACAATGTCTTTTTTGCAAACACTTATCTCTTTATTCTTGAGGTGTTCTTGGTAATTGCTTTTATGGGGCGCCATCGCGTCGTGTGTGAAAAATCCGCTAAACTGCTGACTGCTGAGGTCGATTTACACGGCTGGTTATTTTTGATGCGAGATGTAAAAATGTCTCTAAATAACCAATGACGTTGATGTTAGACCACAGTTTCACAGTACGCCATCTAGCGGATTTTTCACACGCGATAGCTTCCATTAGTGTAATGCGTCAAGAAAGTCTTCAAAACTGCTTTTTTGGGGTTTAAAGGAAGCTGTCGTGTTTTATAACCAATGGTGTTACCATACCCTACAAGATAAGCGGCAGTGGCACCATTTATTAATTTCTTGAATTAAATCACTATGCATGACGTAGCATAGTAACAGTTTACCCAGGTGTATATGAAGTGGGGGGAAAGGAAGACAGCTAGCCTTCGATCAGACCCGCCCACTTCCTATCCTTTTGCAAGAATCCTTATACAGTAAACAGCAAAAGTAGATGATCGAAATCAAAAACTCTATACCGATATTGAATTTGTAAATTACCGTTAGCATTAAGTTCTGTAATACGTTGTGCAATAAAGATTATCTATCTACTCACTATTGAGAGGAGTTCGCGTCCGAACTGTATGGTGTCAAATTCATACAGTTATGACGCGAGCTCCGCTCAATAGTGAGTATGGAGTTTTTGATCATCTACTTTAGCTGTTGACTGTACAGTTAGCGAACGTAGCGATGCTCCAACAACATCGCTTGCCCTACGTGATGCGTGAGCGCAGGGATTAGCTCCATCCACCCCGCCGCGTGCGCAATGAGGGTTTTCGCAAATGCAAAATCCGATAGCCATCTATTATTACGTTGACGTCAGGTCCAACGAGTGGATTGGTTACATTTTGACGTATCATGTCAAAATTATGAAGTTATGTTATGAAACAACCAATGTCGTCAAAGTTGGACCTGACGTCATGGTAACGCCATCTATCGGATTTTGCATTTGCAAAAACCTTATTCAAAGCCGATCGTACCAACACACCGGATAAATAAGTAACTAACTATTTAAGGTAGATTAATTTGAATTAAGAAATACATTTATGATTCGGAAGTTCACTTTATTACACATAATCTTCATTGATAAAAAAAAATCCTGTCGTCAGAATAAACCAACTATGAGCTTTTAATACGTAAATGATGTACTCAAAATTATTACAACATTTAATTATTTTATGGAAATGTCTTATACTTTTTATTATATTTATAATAATAATTAAGTTTGAAACATGAATATAAAAAATAGTATGTATGCGGTTTGTACTTTTCGAAAGTCAAAATCTCTTTCGTTATTATAAAATTGTAGAGATATGGGGCAGAATCATATCCACATGCTATCCGACAATGATTCAAGAGATTTTGAGATTCACTTATTAAACCATTCGAAACATATCGACTTGAGATTAAACAAAAATAAGTCTTTTTTTAATTAATTTACTTCTCTGTTTTTCTACCATCAAATGATTTAAGTTTTATAATGAACGCTAACAAAAATAAAATGTAGAAGGAACTATTGATGAATGATTCAGAACTAATCGTACGGATAGATCACATTTTAGTCAAATAGTCATAACTCCACATATTTACATAATGTACAATTTGATTCTTTCGAGTAGTGGCATCACCTAATGAGAAACCAGGGGGCTAACCGGACTTAGCAGGTGCGGAACGCAAAAAAGGACTCCTTTTTCGCACTTAACTCTCTTTAAGCGGATTTTATGTTATGCGCAGCGTATAAGATCTTTCCAAGTGTCGTGCATGCCGGATAGCAACGAGTGTACTCGTTTCATAGTTGCGCAAACGCGATGTAAGTACGATGCAAGAGCTCACGACAGCCAGACTTTCGTCATTGTTTAAAAGCTGAAAAAATATCTTTGCAATGTGCATGACTCCAACATAGGTTCCAAATTAGCAACTTGATAGATCAGATTCCAGAGACAGCGGATTGATGTAATAGCTTAAATAGCACTTTACTTAGCATTTTCAGAGTTTTATAAAATGACGCAAGTAAGTTACTATTTAAGCAATCTTTAGATCATGGCAACATCAACACAACCTTTATTACCTGTGTTGGAGGCATGCACGAGACAATTCAGCTCATTTATAAGATGATGAAAGTCTTGCCATGGTGGGCTCTTCGACTATTATAACTACATCTACCAACCTGCACACAACGTGCGTTTCGTTGGAGAATCACGCTCGCTCTGCTATGACTAACTTCCGAATAATCAAACATTCTTTAACTTTGGGAGCCTCTTCATCATCATGCTATCCTTTTTTCAGTCAACTTTACGACAGTGACAACAACATATTTTATAAGAACTCAAAGTTAAGAACCGTCTAAAGTGTGCGAGCGTAAGTGCGATCAGCCCCTAACCATATTATTTTCTTTCAGCATACCTAATTCACCTGATACGTTTTTCAATGTTATTTACATTTTTTTTTATTTCAGAACTAGATGCGTTTCCTTGTCAGATGCAATAAATCTTGTTTAACAATACTTCGAGTACTTGTCAGTATCACTATAACGATGCTTATTCTATTTGGAAGGGGAGGTTGGCAGCTATTCTTGGCTTTTTCTTCCTCTGGGGTCGTGCTGTAGGGTTTTGTTTCTGTTGTTTGACCTGATTAACAAATTATTCTTGTATTAGTGTTGTTTGATTCATTAAAACAGTGCATAACATTATCACACAGTTAATAGAATAATGTATATTTTTGTTTGTGGTCAATAATTGTCTTCTTAGAATTGATCATACTGTTGTTACGTCTTTATAACGACCATTTTAGGCTACATCAACTTTGCCACATATGACATTGTCACATGAATTATATTAAAAAAAAAAAAAAAACAGCTACAATTAATGTAAAGTATTTATCGGCGCTAGTTTCGTCGCGGTGTCTGAAGTCGCTTTCAATCCATTCATCATTATAAATATTGAATTGGAGATCAATCGACATTCATTTATCATCCTTTTCATTATTTTGTCTCAAAGATAATGGGAAAAACGATCATGCTAAAATATAATATAGTAGAAATCGACGTTCCGAACCAGTGGTAGATTGTATGTAGAGTCAATTCAGCTCATAATGTCAACTTCTCAAAATGTCAACCGGACGAAAAATGTACATTTCTTATAACGTCTACTTCTTAAAATATCAACTTCGCAAAAAGACAACTTCTCGAAATGTCCACTTCTCACAATGTCAACTTATGTGTATTGTATGAGTGTTATGTATGGACCAACTTGAATAAAGATTTTTTCTATTTTTACTTCTATATGAGATACTTACAACGGGGTTGTTGGGCTGAGGCTGTGAGGGCGCGGGCTTGGGCGCCGGCAGCTCGTCCCTCCTCGACGACGACGAGCCGCTCGAGTTTTGTATTCGTCTAAAACATTCAATAATATTATGAGCGTCAGCGTCAATCAATCTGCCAATGAGTTTTTGCAAATGCAAAATCCTATAGATGGCGCTACGTTGACGTCAGGTCCAACGAGTGGATTGGTTACATTTTGACGTATCATGTCAAAATTATGAAGTTATGTTATGAAACAACCAATGTCGTCTAAGTTGGACCTGACGTCAATGTAACGCCATCTATCGGATTTTGCATTCGCAACATTACTGTCCCCCATTGCTGATACGTTTCCTGCCGCACTCAAAGACGTTAATTCAATCTTAATTGTCACTTAAGTAAAAATATTTACCCTTATTTCAATATACATAAAGAGTAAGAGAGTAGAAATTGTAATTTTTTATATTAAATGGGTTTGCACTTGACCTCATCTCACCTGAAGGAAAGTGATAAGGTCTAAGATATAGCGTGCTTTCCCAGAAGAAGCCTATTCACTCTAGACACCAAAATTCACATCAGTCGTTAAATATTGATTGGCAAATTACGTCAAGTTCGAAGGTATATGGATTTGAAGACTACCTCAGTTATGATGACCCAGGCACAACTATAGAATTTACCTTTTTATAAATACTACTAGCGGCCGCCCGCGACTTCGTACGCGTGGAGTTAATTATTGACACTTACCGTCATATTTTGGACAATCCACACAATATATTTTTATAAATTGTACATATGTGTTATTCTGATGTATAAGCTATATTGTGGTAAAGTTTCATTCAAATCCATTCAGTAGTTTTTACGTGAAAGAGTAACAACCATCCATACATCCATACTTACAAACTTTCGACTTTATAATAGTAGTAGGATATAGATAGCAAGATTATGTTTTAAATTTCATGGTTGTTCTAACCAACCTTGCTAGTAGTTATGATATTGACATTGTATAGAGTAGGGCAATACTCAAGACTTTCACGGCATATCATATCAGCTATATTACACGGCCTAGACACTGATGGGTAATCCTGTTACTTCACATTCTTGTAGACAAGTGTTTATACATTTATTATACAAGTACGTACTTCAAATATTTCAAAACGGTTTGAAATATATTGATTTAATATGTTTACTGTTACATTATAGGTAGTCTGGAAGAAGACAGATTTCTACTAACCACAAGAACCACAAACACCTGGATGTTTGTGATTCCTTCGTTGTTTCTGGTTATGGGTTTGGAACCAACACAGATATCTGTTTCATCAGCAAACATTTGTGTTGGTGCGGGAATAGAATCCGCGACCCTTACGTCTCGACCGGCGCTCAAAGATGTAGAGGGAGAAAGAGATAGAGAGAAAGAGAGAGAGAGAGGGAAAGGGAAAGAAAGAGAGAGGGAAAAAGAGAGAGGGAAAAAGAGAGGGGAAAAAGAGAGAGGGAAAAAAGAGATGGGAAAAAAGAGAGGGAAAAAAGAGATGGGAAAAAAATAGAGGAAAAAGAGAGAGGGAAAGAGAGAGTATAGTAATCCAGCGTAAGCTTTTGGCACTGACCTCTGGCTGGTCTGCACCTGCAGCGGCACGAAGGGGTTGTGGCTGCGCTCGGCGGGCGCCTGCTTGCTCGCGTTGGGCGTCGACGTCGCTCCGGGCTTCGTCTGCAATTATATCATAAGTCATTCATCAAACTGCTCATACACAGAATGTAACAATAACAAAAAAGGGTATTATCCCAAAGCAAACCGATTCTGACAAACATTGCAAAATCGTTATTAGTTTTTAACTATTGATTGGCAAATTACGTCAAGTTCGAAGGTATATGGATTTGAAGACTACCTCAGTTATGATGACCCAGGCACAACTATAGAATTTACCTTTTTATAAATACTACTAGCGGCCGCCCGCGACTTCGTACGCGTGGAGTTAATTATTGACACTTACCGTCATATTTGGACAATCCACACAATATATTTTTATAAATTGTACATATGTGTTATTCTGATGTATAAGCTATATTGTGGTAAAGTTTCATTCAAATCCATTCAGTAGTTTTTACGTGAAAGAGTAACAACCATCCATACATCCATACTTACAAACTTTCGACTTTATAATAGTAGTAGGATATAGATAGCAAGATTATGTTTTAAATTTCATGGTTGTTCTAACCAACCTTGCTAGTAGTTATGATATTGACATTGGTATAGAGTAGGCAATACTCAAGACTTTCACGGCATATCATATCAGCTATATTACACGGCCTAGACACTGATGGGTAATCCTGTTACTTCACATTCTTGTAGACAAGTGTTTATACATTTATTATACAAGTACGTACTTCAAATATTTCAAAACGGTTTGAAATATATTGATATAATATGTTTACTGTTACATTATAGGTAGTCTGGAAGAAATTTCTACTAACCACAAGAACCACAAACACCTGGATGTTTGTGATTCCTTCGTTGTTTCTGGTTATGGGTCTGGACCCAACACAAATATCTGTTTCATCAACAAACATTTGTGTTGGTGCGGGAATAGAACCCGCGACCCTTACGTCTCAACCGGCACTCAAAGATAGAGTGAGATAGAGATAGAAAGAGAGAGAGAGGGAAAGGAAGAGAGAGAAAAAAGAGAGGGAAAAAGAGAGGGAAAAAGAGAGAGGGGAAAAAGAGAGAGGGAAAAAAGAGAGGGAAAAAGGTGAGTGAAAAGGGGAAAAAGAGAGAGGGAAAAAGAGATGGGAAAAAGAGAGAGGGAAAGAGAGAGTATACTTATCCAGCGTAAGCTTTTGGCACTGACCTCTGGCTGGTCTGCACCTGCAGCGGCACGAAGGGGTTGTGGCTGCGCTCGGCGGGCGCCTGCTTGCTCGCGTTGGGCGTCGACGTCGCTCCGGGCTTCGTCTGCAATAATATCATAAGTCAATTCATCAAACTGCTCATACACAGAATGTAACAATAACAAAAAAGGGGTATTATCCCAAAGCAAACCGATTCTGACAAACATTGCAAATCGTATTAGAGTTTTTAACTTTTCAAGTTAATATTACGATTATATTAATAAATAATTGAAATCCGATTCTTCCATTTCAATTCGCTCGTCACTAATGAGCAATCAGCTGATAAGGATATTATTATCCTTTGATCGCCGCTCCTTCTGGAATAGTTATTGCCCCAGTAAATTTAATAAATGAATTACGGTAAGATTGTTTATCTTTGTCTTAATTATTTTTTATTAATTTGAAACTTTGCACATAGAATCTACATAAGGTACAAAATATTTTCTTTTATGGTTGATATCCCCTTTTTGTTACACCCTGTATGATCAGGACAAACTTTACAAAGAAATCATAGCGGATGCGTATCGTAAACAATTTGTAGTAAAAATTAAGATATCTTACGTAAGCATAACTTAACTTTACAGTACAAACTTTACGCATTATTTATGTTACATACCTCTCCATACGTTATTGAGAACTTGGCAGCGAAAAAACAAGGTTTTCAAATTAGTATAATACAAATAAGTCATAAGTACAAATTATTCAATAGGATAACATCATCTACCTTGACGCATCGTATTCTTGAGGATCATGATTCATTTCACAGAGCAAGAAAACGAATCACCTGATGGTAAGCAGTTATCGCCAATTAACATCACAAGGTTAGTTATAAGGCAACATCGCAACGATACTGGCGTCGTCAATTGATTTATATTGATTATTATGAGGATTATCCATACTAATATTATAAATGGGAAAGTGTGTCTGTCTGTATGTTTGTATTTCTTTCACGGCAAAACGGAGCGACCAATGGGGTATGGGAAAAAAAAACCAAACATGTCCTAAATCGAAAACCATTTTCGAGGGCTTGTCTTTTATACCATATTTTATTGCTTTTAAAATTTAAAAGCATAGATCAATGATATTTCAATAAAATCGCGTTTGACCTTCATTTGACCCAAGGTCAGCAGAATTTTCAGCCATACTGCACTAACAAGATAAAATAAATGCTACATTAGGCGACATCTACTGTGATTGACACTTAGTCTATCGGAACAAGCAACAGTTGGCGCTAGTTGTAATACAATAAAACCTTACAACCATATGACATTTATTTGAAAGGTGATATAAATTGATTAGAGATACCTCTCTGTTTTTTGTTTTACCGGAATGTTGTCAGACAGTGATGTAAAATTCCCCCGATTTGGAATTTGCCCGCAATTAACATTTTACATAATTTATTTGCCCCGATTTAGGGAAAAAAGCACGTGTTAACACTATTAATATGTTGTAGCGTATTTGTGACGTCACAAGTGCGCTTGAATTAAAATGTTTAAAAATTAATTAAAACATAACTACTGTCTGATTACAAAAATATTCAATTGATTACTTGAAATAGTAAAAAGGTATTGAAATAAAATATAAAAAAAAAACCGGCCAAGTGCGAGTCGGGCTCGCGCACAAAGGGTTCCGTAGCAGCAAATATAATTTTCAGTGTAAGCACAATAACTTAACCAAAATTACAGTTAATCAACCTATCTCAAAACTATAAGAGATACTTTGATCAAACCAAAAATCGTTGAAAGAGTTAATTATAGTCTATTTCAATTATGATGTCCCTTTGGAAAGATGTCAAAAGTTCAGTACTAGGGAAGTACTCTTAGAAATCGATATTCAGCGGCATCGATTATCGATTTGTAACCAATTTTTACCCTGTTTATAATACTAAATTGGATAATGTGTCTGTACATCGCTCGTTTGCTTCGATACCTACTATAATTTGTAATCTTAGTTTACTAAGAAAAGTTTGTTTCTCAATAAGTGAATAACCTTTGTAATTCTAATGAGAAATAATAAAGTTCTTTAACCATAACCATATTTGTAACCAATTTTAATCAAAGTAATTTTCAACAACTAAGGTTTTTTAGAGATTGTCGAAAGAACACTTTCAGACTTTATTTGGCATTACAAACAAAACAATAAACGACACTCAACAACAAAACAACAAACTAACTTAAGGCTTGTACATGCGCCAACGGCCTTGAGCATAGAGAGTACTCGCGCTCGCGTATATCAAAAAACAGAATATTATTAATTACAAAATTATTAAGCCAAGAAACAAGAATTCCTCTTCAGGGATTGTAGTGTACATTGTATTGTATTATATATAAAAAAATCAGTCATCTGAACTGTTTAGTTTCGTAGTTTATCCAATATTTTGCATAAAATCGATGTTTACGTTATATTTTTTTCCTAATGAACTATAAACATTGAATAAAAATCCTCGTCAGAAATTCAAGATCGAAATCCAGTCTATAACATGTATTTTTTTTAGGTATCGTTCTTAACGATTTACCGAGTTTAATTAAACATACACAAAAGTGCCCAATCCGCGCATGTACAAGCCTTAAGAAAAACACGTACGTCTTATTGTATAGTCCGCGGCATCTAACAATAGCGATGACCGTTAGTTTGCGCACTTGTAGAACAGATGAATTTCTACTGAAATTGGTTTCTGCGCACTCAAGGTCATCATCGCTATTGTTTCATGCTGCAAACTTAGTCGTAGGCTTTTCTGCACTCTCCTCGTAGTGATTGAAGTGACACTCAAAATGGCAGATGATGATTGAACACGATTTTTTTAAATCGGCAAATATAGAATTTTGTATCTCTGGAACATGCCGAATACTTGAGGTGCGTCACTATGTTCAAAAGTCAATCACAAACCATAGTACGTAACCGCAATCGCGCAAAAATAACTATTGTTTTATTTTGAAGTTTACATTATTTTGAGCATTATATTCAAAAACAATATGTTAATTTTGCTTGTGAATCAATTGTAGGATGTTTTTGGATTATTGTATAATTTTCAAATGACTATTAACTACCAAATACAAAAAGGGACTTCATAATTGAATGTATTGAAACAGACTATAATTGTAGGGTATTTTTGTATAATTGTATATTTTCCTCATGACGATTTACTACCAAGTACGAAAAGATATAATATTTGATTTGATCTATAGATCTCGCGCGTTACGTACACGTAACGTGCAGAGTTACGTTCTTCGAAATGTCCAGGGGGACATCATAATTGAAACAGACTATAGCATGCTCACCTATTTTTTTAGAATTTTATACCCAGTTATAAAAATAGAGGTGGGGACATACTTTTTACGACTTGAGAGCTTCTATCTCAAAACCGTTCACTTTAAGAAAAATGTTTTTTAGAAAACTTTATATCATTTTAAAAGACCTTTCCATTGATACCCCACACGGGTATGTACATCGAAAAAAAAAATTTCATCCCTCATTACATGTATGGGGGCCCCACCCCAATTCTTTTTTTACTATTTAGTGTCATATTTTTGTAGCGGTTCATACAACACATATTCCCATCAAATTTCATCACTGTAGTACTTATAGTTCCGAGTAAATCGGCTGTGACAGACGGACAGACGGACAGACGGACAGACGGACAGACGGACAGACGGACATGACGAAACTATAAGGGTTCCGTTTTTGCCATTTGGCTACGGAACCCTAAAAAGATACCTAAAAATTTGTTCCCATACCCCATTGACGTGATTTTTAAGTGGAGATAGTTGAAGGGATGGAGAGTAACACAGGCTACTTTTTGTTCTTTTCTAGCCCCCCATTTTCGGGAAGTGGGGGGTGCAAGCGAAGCCGCGGGCAAAAGCTAGTATACAGTAAAAATAAATGTAATTAATCTTTAAGCAGGCAACCAGATATCTTTTTTTAATTGGTTTTCAACCTTAACATAACTGCATAAAGTTCTAAATCTCTCGGTCCCGTTTAACCAACCTATGCACCATACATGGGCTGGTTAAACGTGAAAATTGAAGATAAATACCTGTGGTTGCACCCAGCAGGGTCCAAGGGTGGTGGTGCTGGCGACGCTGGGCAGATGCTTGGGGAAGCCCTGGGGCGCGGGCGCCGGGCCCCGGGGGCGGAGGCCTGTGGGTTGGCGGGGGGCGCGGGGTAGGCGTGCGGGGTGAAGCCCCCCCGCGCGGGAACTGGCTCTGGAACTGCGGGGGGATCTGCGCCGCGCCGGGGCCGAAGCCCGGCCCGAACGACGGGAACGGCGGCACCGGCGCCTGGCCTGCTTGAATATGAACCTTATTGTGTTGGCGTAGGAGTCGAGGTGTTTAATTTCGTTGCAGGCGGACTGTACGTGTTTTTAAATTAGACTACGGATGAAGGTTTTTGCGAATGCAAAAGAGAGAGGGAAAGAGAGAGTATAGTAATCCAGCGTAAGCTTTTGGCACTGACCTCTGGCTGGTCTGCACCTGCAGCGGCACGAAGGGGTTGTGGCTGCGCTCGGCGGGCGCCTGCTTGCTCGCGTTGGGCGTCGACGTCGCTCCGGGCTTCGTCTGCAATAATATCATAAGTCAATTCATCAAACAGCTCATATGTATATTTTTAAGTAGGTAAATAACGCACTTAAAATTCATCGATAGGTTCAGGGGGGACTCGAACCCACCACCTTCCACAGTCCGGGTTGTACAGCCACCCTTACTAAGCCGACGAATTTTGTAAGTGCTTAATTCGCCATGAGCCGATGATAGTCTCATCAATATTGTAGGTATACTACATTTACAATATCCAGAGGAAACATTATTGCCAATATTTGACCGCCAGTTAAGATGCAACTGCTAAATGTTTTTTTTTTATTGTACGAGTCTCAGGTGGGACTCGAACATTCATTCCATAATTGAATTTTTAAGTGCGTTATTTACTTATGAATAAATAGCAAAGAATTTTTGTAAAAAAAATAAAATAGCTCATATTATATTGACCAGAGGGCCTAGAACGAACTTTACAAAGAAATCATAGCGGATGCGTATCGTAAACAATGAAAAAATTAAGATATCTTACGTAAGGATAACAAGACTTGACAGTACAAACGTTACGCATTATTTATGTTACATACCTCTCCATACGTTATTGAGAACTTGGCAGCGAAAAAAACAAGGTTTTCAAATTAGTATAATACAAAGAAGTCATCAGTACAAATGATTCAATAGGATAACATCATCTACCTTGACGCATCGTATTCTTGAGGATCATGATTCATTTCACAGAGCAAGAAAACGAATCACCTGATGGTAAGCAGTTATCGCGTCAATTAACATCACAAGGTTAGTTAAGGCAACATCGCAACGATACTGGCGCCGTCAATTGATTTATATTGATTATTATGAGGATTATCCATACAGTTAATATTATATTATAAATGGGAAAGTGTGTCTGTCTCTATGTTTGTCTTTCTTTCACGGCAAAACGGAGCGACCAATTGACGTGATTTTTTTAAGTGGAGATAGTTGAAGGGATGGATGAGTAACACAGGCTACTTTTTGTCATTTCTACCCACCCCATTTTTAGGGAAGTGGGGGGGGCTGCAGAGCGAAGCCGCGGGCAAAAGCTAGTATACAGTAAAATAAATGTAATTAATCCTTAAGCAGGCAACCTAGACTATCTTTTTTAATTGGTTCTCAACCCTTAACATAACTGCATTACAGTTCTAAATCTCTCGGTCCCGTTTAACCAACCTATGCACCCCATACATGGGCTGGTTTAAACGTTGAAATTGAAGATAAATACCTGTGGTTGCACCCAGCAGGGTCCAAGGGTGGTGGTGCTGGCGACGCTGGGCAGATGCTTGGGGAAGCCCTGGGGCGCGGGCGCAGGGCCCCCGGGGGCGGAGGCCTGTGGGTTGGCGGGGGGCGCGGGGTAGGCGTGCGGGGTGAAGCCCAGCCCCGCGCGCGGGAACTGGCTCTGGAACTGCGGGTAGGGGATCTGCGCCGCCCCGGGGCCGAAGCCCGGCCCGAACGACGGGAACGGCGGCACCGGCGCCTGGCCCTGCTTGAATATCAACCTTATTGTGTTGGCGTAGGAGTCGAGGTGTTTATATTTCGTTGCAGGCGACTGTACGTGTTTTGAGTTAGACTACGGATGAAGGTTTTTGCGAATGCAAAATCCGATAGATGGCGAGGCATTGACGTTAGGTCCGACTTTGACGACGTTGGATTTCTCATTCGCGGTAGCCCCCGATTGCAAAAACCCTCATTCATGCAGAGGTTTCTGCCCGCGCGCTTGTTCTTATAAAGAGAGGCCGCAGTTTTTTTGCAGCAAACATACAGCGAAACCACAAAAGAGAACACGATGGAGTGTAGCTGTTTAAATTTGTAATACGTCACCTGTCGCTTGACATTTAACACTCTACACAAATATGTATGTCATCGATAAATGCCAGCATGGTGAAATAAGTGCCTAATATGTACATTAATCGGTTTTCATTCCCTTATTATAAATAGTATAACGATAAAAAGTTTTTTTATTTTCTTTGGCATTCAATTCTATAAATTATAGAAAATGATCAGTGATTGTGGCTTGTATTTTTCTAAGGCTACCGTCACTTCACACACTCGTGATTAGGATATGCGTGGTGGCCAGTGAAAACATGCAAGTAAACGACAATATGAAAAGTAGATTTTTCAATAATAACTAACGAATCACACAATGTAGGTATGTTCATCACGAAAAACTGTGTTATACCTGAGATTCAATATCTTTTGAACAACCATCTCACAATAAACCGACCGATTAATTTGAAAACGCGTATAATCTGAAAGGATAAAGAGTTGTTTGTAAGTCACATACATGACATACTATATTGTGACCTTCTAAGCCATCTATCGCTATATGTAACTCAACATTTTAGAAGCAGTCGATTTCTTTACAAGTAGTTTTAACGAGTGTGGAAAATTCGCTAGATGGCGTACTGGAGGCCAATTCTCGCACAACCAATAGGAGAACACAATTTACAGTCGACATTCCTTATCTTGTTCTCTATGCGTTGTCTATGTGTTCCATGAAGTCTACTCGACATAGAAGGCGAAAACCGAGAATTGGCCTCCTGGACTGAGATCAACAGTTGTGGAGGAGGTTGATTCGTTCGTCATATTAAATGTTAATTTGACGAACGAAACATCTGAACTCAACCGTAGGGTGGTAGACCACATTTTTGGCTAACTGTACCTATTGGGTATTGAAGACGTACAAAAATATCCAGTTATAATGCGTCAAGAAAGTCGTGACAGACGGATGTGGATTGAGGAACTAACGTGTTTTCATGTTTTATTGTAACTAATGGGGCTACCATACTCTACGATGTAGCGGCGGTGGCTCATTAGATGTGGGAGAGCCACGCTTCGGTATGAATGGGCCGGCTCGACCGGAGTGATACAGTGGTGGTGGTGGTAGGCAGTGGCCTCACAGAAAACCGGTGTGAAGCAGCCCCTGTGCTGTGTTTCGCCGAGTGAGTGAGGGTACCGGAGGCCCACCCGGGGAGGGAAAGAGATAAAAGGTTGGCAGCGCACTTGTAACTCCACTGGTGTTGCAAGTGTCCATGAGCGGCGGCAATTGCTTACCATCAGATGATCCGCCTGCTCGTCTGCTACCAATCACATAAAAAAAATCTTTATTGACGCATTATACCTTGTTGGTAAACATCTATACAATCCTCACTATTGGATTAGAGATATAGAGTCACCTAGAGATTTTTTAACACGCTAAAGCCCTCGTTTAAGTGGCAGACAATCGAAGTAGTGATCAGTCAAGGCGCAAGACAGTAAAGTACATATTATTTCTTTCAATGAAAGATCCTTACCGATAAGATATTGAATAAGTTGTTTACCTTATAATTGCTATTTGTCCACTCATTAGAGAATACTTGTTGCGGGGGTGGTGGCTTGTTGTTGCTCATCTCTTTACGCCAGTTGGATGGTTGCTGTTGTGGTTGTTGGACTCTGACAATAAAAAAGAAGGTTACTTTATAATCCGTACGCACTTTCTTTGAAATGTTGGACCAAACAAACAGCGGAGGGAAGAAATTAGCATTTTGTCGATGTGGCAAAAGCTTCTTGAATACATACACTCTGCTAGCTATTTAAGTTACATAAATTTAACGCTTAGCTGATATTTATAAAACAAACGATCCTGTAATTACTATAACTACTATTATTACTTGTAAGTTTTGTACATCTTGGTTAAGGGGCTATACGAATGAAACTAGCGCCGCCAACATATTTACACTGATTGTGGCGAAAATACGATATTTTTTAAGAAAGCAAAACCAATTTACTTGGATCTAAGTCTGTAATGTTTTATTTTCTTCAAAATTATCATATTTTCGAACCTTAATGGGCTATACGAATGAAACTAGTTCATTCGTATAGCCCATTAAGGTTCGATGAGGCTGACATGTCTAAGAAGACACAAGCCTCTAAATAATAATAAAGTATCAAAAAAGTGTATACTGTGAAAAGCTAACAAAAACTTCTTCGCTCGAAAAGTGGCAATAAACCGGGAAATGTAATGGTTATGTGGCGGTTAGGTACTCACGCACACAGAAATGCTATCTCTGCAGGCTACTGTTATCTCTATCACGTACGCTATGTCAGCAGATCTGACCACGTATGTGATAGACGATATGACGTCACTAGTGTCGGTAGGTATATAAGCCTGTAGAGATGGAACTTGTGTAAGTGGAAAAGCTAAATGATTGTCGAAATAAGCAGAAGTATCTTCATGTTTTTCCTTTCTTACCCACTAAACAATTTCCAAAATGGATGAGTTTCGCTGCATGTAAAATAATCTGTAGTTGTAAAAATAAGTGAATCCTATACTCTTTTTGGATACAAATGTGTTAGGGTACGTGCAGTTCCCTTATGGGAACGTGTATACTATACATAAAATGTGTAGAGAGGTCGATTCTGTACATTATGCGAGGTCAATCGATACAGAGCGCCTGGCTCGCAGTTCGAGTTGACTCGCGCGGTACGCGAACCCCAAGAGTAAGCGCGTAGCTGCAGGTATGGACTAGGCGTTCCGGATACGCGTAAACAGAGTATGCGTACCAGGGTACTCGCAATCCGTACGCATCTTAACACCCCGTTGTTTTTGCGTAGAAGGCTAAAAACAATGTTTTTGCTACCGGTACATCATCGGTGGGCAATCGTATTTCATACGTCAAGTTTGCAAGGTAGAGAATATGTATGAGCGCACCCACCAACGTACTAGGTGGGTTTGGATTCAGTAATACCATAATAAGATAACTAGATTGATGTGTTAGTCACCTGGGCGGCTGCGCGGGCGGCGGTTGCGCGGGCGGTTGCTTGGCGCGCCAGTTGGGCGGCGGCGTGTTCTGCTGTATCATACCAAACACACATTCAAGTCGATTCGAAATTACAAAATTATAAATTTCACCTTTTTCAACAAAATGTTTCATTCATAAATCTAACAAGAGGTGGCGAGGAAGTGGGGACACCAAATTTCAAAATCATAAAAAGTATCTACCTATACCTTTGTTTGAATATTTCATAGAGAGTGAAAAAAAGCGACGAAATAAGTTTTTCGTCAAATCTTCATACGAATACGATCACAAAATATTTAAACACAGAAAGCCTACGTACATCACGTGATAAGAGAGGAGAAGGAGAGACTATTACATTTACTGTCTAGCTAGATCAACGAAATCTGCGCTATCAATGTCAGCTAAAACTGATGTTGTGTGTCTATTTTGTGTCAAGTACTTGACTAATATCAGTATAAAATCTTCTAACCTTATTATTTTTCTTCTTATTAGGGTCATCATCCTCACTTATCTTCAGTAAGCTTCGCAGTAAGTGTGTTGCATTGTCCTGCTAAAGTGAAAGATATACGTTTAGCAATACAGTTAATAACAAAATATAGTAACAGCGATAAACATTAAAAAATCGATGTATTATATTAATTTCTTTCATCATCTCCCTGCCCTATTCCCAGATTATCTGGGGTCGGCGCAGTATATTTTCTTCTTCCATTCGTCCCTGTCATTCGTCATCGTATCATCCACCCCCTTTTCAGCCAAGTCATTCTTCACACAATCCATCCATCTCTTTTTCGGCCGTCCTCTGTTCCTCCACCCATTTACATTCATACTCATCACTCTTTTGGCTACATGTTTCTCCTCTCTGCTCATTACATGGCCGAAACAGAGGAGACGATTCCCCTTCCGTTTATCGGTGACTAGTGGCCCGCCCTCACTTCGCTTCGGGACCGTAATTCAGAAATGAACCAATAGATAGTGCTGTGCTCAATTACATCGCGCAAGCGTTTCGTGTTTTCGGTTTACCTATAAGCCTTGTCGTTGTCTAAAGAAGTTATCTCTTTATAAATAGTATAGATATAGATAGATAGGTGCCATTTTCATACTACCTTTTTTCATATTACTCATTCCTTATCTAGTCTATTCTCGTCACGCCACACATCCTTCTCAACATTCTCATCTCTGTAGCATGCAGTGTATTATAATAATGTCTTTACCTGTCCGTTATTCATTACGGCGTTCGAGTTATTTCTGATATCTGGCGCGTTATTTCTGATATCTTGCGCGTTATTTCTGATATCTTGCGCGTTATTTCTGATATCTTGCGTGTTATTTCTGACATCCTGAGTTCTGTTGTCTGCTGTGGGAGGGCTAGAAGAAATATTAAGAGAATTAATTCCACTATATCCACGCAATCAAAATAAGGGTATGTTGTATTGTTACGACTATGCGCCGCTGCATGCGGAAATAGAGCTTATATGTAATGGGTGTGGGTCTATTATTCCGTTTTGTATTACGTCACATACACACAGTTGAACGAATCTAGCAGTTTGGTAGAGGAAACTACCAGTAAGATTGATCATTCTGTAGAAATCTCCGGAATTCTCGCTGTTTGTTCTCGAAAGTTCTGGGAATGTGTCTCATTTTCTCTAGAAGCGAGAATATAGAACGTTCCATTACTAAATTCTTCCAGTTCGGGTCCAGTATAAGTAGAGGGAAAGTTAGTCTCTTAATTGCATGTTCTAGATTCGTTTACTCGTAACTTAATTCCAAATAACTATTTCTTGCTTAGAGCAGGCCTGTCCCACTCCGCGTGTAGGTATCGAACTTGCAAGTACATGCGGCGGCTAATTAGTAGGGAATCACGAGCGAGCGGCGACGCACGCGCGACAGTTGCTTGCGATAGAGAGAGAACGCACATCTAGGTATGAATAATTGTAGGTGTTGAACGCTAAGCGTTGGAATTTGAAATTTATGTTATGGAAGCCTGAGTGTTTGTTTTCTATAAACGGTCATAAGGAGTGGGCTTTCTGTACTTGTACTATTAATATTATGTGCTTAGAGTTAAAGCAAGTGGCGCCCTCTTACGGCAGTGTACCTGTAGCTGGCGAAGGCGGAGTGGTGCGGGTCGTGGCGGCGTAGTAGCGCGGGCGCGGCGGCGAAGGGCTCGGGTTCGCGTCTCGCCGACCGCAGATTGCGGCCGAACGACACGCTCAGCATGAAGGGAGCCGACATCCTGTAGGGACGGTCAACATATGAAAATGAAAAAAAGTTTATTGCTTTCTAAAACCGAACAATAACAATTTCCGAGGTACTATTATAAACACAATACATATACAGGTGTATTTTTCAAAAAAATTGAAAAGTTATTGAACAAATGTTGTTCAGAATGGTTGATAGAACACGTGGTTAAAGGGATGCAAATGTTTACAGATACACCCTTTTCAGCCATGTCATTCTTCACACAGTCCCATCCATCTCTTTTTCGGCCGTCCTCTGTTCCTCCACCCATTTACATTCATACTCATCACTCTTTTGGCTACATGTTCCTCCTCTCTGCTCATTACATGGCCGAACCAGAGGAGACGATTCCCCTTCCGTTTATCGGTGATAGGTGCCATTTTCATACTACCTTTTTTCATACTACTCATTCCTTATCTTGTCCATTCTCGTCACGCCACACATCCATCTCAACATTCTCATCTCTGTAGCATGCAGTGTATTATAATAATTTCTTTACCTGTCCGTTATTCATTACGGCGTTCGCGTTATTTCTGATATCTTGCGCGTTATTTCTGATATCTTGCGCGTTATTTCTGATATCTTGCGCGTTATTTCTGATATCTTGCGTGTTATTTCTGACATCCTGAGTTCTGTTGTCTGCTGTGGGAGGGCTAGAAGAAATATTAAGAGTATTAATTCCACTATATCCACGCAATCAAAATAAGGGTATGTTGTATTGTTACGACTATGCGCCGCTGCATGCGGAAATAGAGCTTATATCTAATGGGTGTGGGTCTATTATTCCGTTTTGTATTACGTCACATACACACAGTTGAACGAATCTAGCAGTTTGGTAGAGGAAACTTCCAGAAAGATCGATCATTCTGTAGAAATCTCCGGAATTCTCGCTGTTTGTTCTCGAAAGTTCTGGGAATGTGTCTCATTTTCTCTAGAAGCGAGAATATAGAACGTTCCATTACTAAATTCTTCCAGTTCGGTCCTGGGTCCAGTATAAGTAGAGGGAAAGTTAGTCTCTTAATTGCATGTTCTAGATTCGTTTATAACGAATAGCATAATCAGCATTTAACTTAATTCCAAATAACTATTTCTTGCTTAGAGCAGGCCTGTCCCACTCCGCGTGTAGGTATCGAACTTGCAAGTACATGCGGCGGCTAATTAGTAGGGAATCACGAGCGAGCGGCGACGCACGCGCGACAGTTGCTTGCGATAGAGAGAGAACGCACATCTAGGTATGAATAATTGTAGGTGTTGAACGCTAAGCGGTTGGAATTTGAACTTTATGTTATGGAAGCCTGAGTGTTTGTTTTCTATAAACGGTTATAAGGAGTGGGCTTTCTGTACTTGTACTATTAAATATTATGTGCTTAGAGTTAAAGCAAGTGGCGCCCTCTTACGGCAGTGTACCTGTAGCTGGCGAAGGCGGAGTGGTGCGGGTCGTGGCGGCGTAGTAGCGCGGGCGCGGCGGCGAAGGGCTCGGGTTCGCGTCTCGCCGACCGCAGATTGCGTCCGAATGACACGCTCAGCATGAAGGGAGCCGACATCCTGTAGGGACGGTCAAACGTATGAAAATGAAAAAAAGTTTATTGCTTTCTAAAACCGAACAATAACAATTTCCGAGGTACTATTATAAACACAATACATATACAGGGTGTATTTTTTCAAAAAATTTTGAAAAGTTATTGAACAAATGTTGTTCAGAATGGTTGATAGAACACGTGGTTAAAGGGATGCAAATGTTTACAGATACACCCTGTATGTATATATACACAAACACACACATATTACAAACACTTATTATTCTTCTTCATCAGCATTCCTTGCCCACCGTTAGGCTTATAATACATCACAAAAGTAATGAAATCAATTGATGGCGCCACTGCCACTTACGTCATAGAGTATGGTAGCCCCATTGGTTATAATACATAACTCCGTAATAATTCCTCAAGAATAAATTTCACAACTTTATTGACAGAGTATATCCCTCTCCAAAACACCTCGACTCGACTCGGTCGTGAGTTTTCCTGGCCCATAAGTTGCCTGCATGACTAAGGTCATCTGACCATCAGCCTACGCTTCTCTTACCCAAACGTGGTGTCCAAGCTACGCATTTACTCCATCTTTCGTCATGATGGCGACATAAAAGGCCGGCCCAAGCCAACTGCAATTTAATGCGTAGGTATGTAATGAAGACTCACCTATAGAACCTGGCCTCTTCAAACAGCGGCTCACTCATGGCCCCCGGGAAGGGTTCATCGAACATCACTTGGTAAGTTGCCTCGGCGTTTAACTTGTCCGACAGCCGCACGGTGTTGGAGGCGGCCAATTGGCTCATACTTAGGTGTAAGGTAGGTATGTAACGTTGACTCACCTATAGAACCTAGCCTCTTCAAACAGCGGCTCACTCATGGCCCCCGGGAAGGGTTCATCGAACATCACTTGGTAAGTCGCCTCGGCGTTTAACTTGTCCGACAGTCTCACGGTGTTAGAAGCGGCCGGCTGGTACACGGCGGTAATAGTCCCAGTCGCGCCGAAGGGGACGGTTATGCTTCGGGATACACAGACCACGCGGTCGTACATCTTGTAGTCGGCCGTCGGGTCCGGCTGGATGTTGCCTTCGTGTAGTTCCGGCTGTTGGGAAATTAAATTGTTATATTATTTGGTAAAAAAAGCGATCCCCTCAGCTACAGAGGATAAAACTATAGCCAGGCTCCGAAGCGAAGGCTTTGGAGGCAACTGGGAATAACACTCTAGTCTGATGAGGTGTGTATGTATGTAGATACGTGTCTCCCACAACGATTCAATTTCCTCAAATTGCAGAGCGACCACGTCTGTTGGAACCTGTGCCTTATCACCTTGTAGAGAAGGTTCCACTTGACTTGCAGCGTGAGCTTCTTCTCGTTGTCCCGCTGGTCTTGTAACTGCGGGCGCAGGGTGTCCCACAGCGCCTTCACCTGTTGGAACCTGTGGCTTATCACCTTGTACAGAAGGTTCCACTTGACTTGCAGCGTGAGCTTCTTCTCGTTGTCCCGCTGGTCTTGTAACTGCGGGCGCAGGGTGTCCCACAGCGCCTTCATCTCCTCGGGCTCTAAAGCATCGGAGCCGCACTCGCGGCGCGATGCGGCTACATGCGGTAGTGTCTTTAGGAACCCGTTCACTTCTTGCGGTTTCTTTTGCCTGGGAAGGAAACATAATAATATTCATTAAAGAAACTCATACATTAAGGGAGGTGCCAGTTAGAATTATAAGCGTTTTCAAAGCAGAGCGGCCACGCAGCGAACACGCCGCGTGTACGCGAACTGGAAAGCGGCTCTTACAGGCAGGCACCTCTCTTACAAGCAGGCACTACCAATGGGGTCTACCGCGTGTGGAAAATCCGTTAGATGGCGTACGTTTAGACTGAGGTCCAACTTCAACGTAATTGGTCGTTTAGTGACATTTTGACATTTCACATCAAAAATAACCAATCACCGTGTAGTTGGACCTCAGTCTACACGTACGCCATCTCACGGATTTTCCACACGCGGTAGTCACATTAAGCCATAGGGCCAGTCTAATAAGCATGATATAACCGAGCAGTAGGGGCTATGGCGTGTGAAATTCCTTTAGCTGGCGCACTAACAGAGATCTAACTTTAAAAGGATTGGATGTCTCGTTTGTGAATATTAACATTTTGAAATATCATCGGGCGGATTTTTCGCACGCGATACTGCCCTTTGTTCTTCGAATATACGTTTGTGACGCATATTTCAAGAACTAAATTACAGAAATGAAGCAGCCAAAGTAAATTTGAGTGCAATTACTTTGTAACATAAGGTTTATTTTAGTATCTCGATCTCTTTCGGGAAGATACTGTATAGCAACTGGCAGGCCACTTTGCTCCAGACTGTGATAGATTTAAGGTTCACTGTTGCCTCACCCCATCTCGTAGGGCCACAGGTCGCTCTCGAAGATGTCGCAGTCGATTTATTTTAGAATTTCCACTGATCTCTTTCGGTTAGAGATATTGTATAGCAACTGGTAGGCCACTTTGCTCCGTACTGTGATAGATTTAAGGTTCACTGTTGCCTCACCCCATCTCGTTGGGCCACAGGTCGCTCTCGAAGAAGATGTCACAGTCGAGGTTATGTGACAGCGTGTCGAACAGTTCTGGGTACTGGCGCGCGTAAGTCTTCACCACCTCAATGCAGCGATCCGAGTAGAGCCACTGGTTGCCAACTTTGCAGCGCCGAGTGTAGCCTGATACTTCCATATTCTAGAAAGGAATACCAAAAAATTTTAACAAACTTTTCATCATAATGGCGGAAGCTTCTTCTAACAAGAATCCGACTACAGGTACATATACCCACTAAAATTCTGGGGCATTTGCGTGGTGGGTAGCGTTTACCCCGCACTTGTGTTGGTGCGATGTAACGTAACACAGTGACCTCTCTTGGCAGTTTTTGGAACTATTTTTACCATAGTACAGTTGTGATCGATCTTAACAAAGTGATCGATTGTTCAGGCGTGTTGGAAGAACTCAAAGATCAAGTGCGGAGTAAACATGAGTACTGAACTTTGACTCCAGTTTTTTAATAGAAATCTGAAGTGATTTTGACATGCTACTACGTGAACTGATATTCTGGCAAGATACGACACACCTGGTAAGGCTGCCTGTCCACTGAAGTGGAGCGGTGTGATATTCACCAATAGAAGATGTTTGTTTGTTGAATAGCGGAGTTTTTATGCCATTCTATTGGCGGAGTTCAATTATTATATAAGACGACCCGGTTGGTTCAGTGGTAGTGAATGCTGCGTCTGGGCCAAGGGTTGCGGGTTCGATCCGCGCACAGTACAAACATTTGTGTGCATGAACATGTATGTTTGTATTGGTCTGGGTGTTTTCTATGTATTATAAGTATGTATTTACAAAAGAAAAGTATTATATGTATATATTTGTAATCCCAATGTTGGTTCTGATATCTGTAACACAGGTGCTTGAGCTACCTATCTCAGAGTCAGATCAATGTATGTGATGTAGTGAAATATTATTATATTATATTATCTCCGCTTGCTGGGTGTATCGACCTCTTTTTGAGACTGACGTTAATCAATTCGTCCCGAAATCTAAGGGGATTCTGACATAATACTACCTATAAGGAGAGTCGAAGAATTTATCGATGAATTTTAAAATGTCGTTGAAAATATTTTACAGAATTATTGGTAGAAGACGTGGTAACAGGGATGTAAATGTTCAAAGAGACATCCTATATAGGCTGATAAGATAGTATGTACAGGAGTAAACCGACCTTCTTATTGAACTTCAAGTTGAGGCCGATGTTGACCTTGCTGAGCTGCTCCGTGGGCAGCGCGTGCCGCTCGCCCGCCACCACCAGCACCGAGCCCGTGATGCGCGACATCATCTGGTACGATACGCCTGCCAAATACATCAATCCATACTAATATCATAAATGCGAAAGTAACTCTGTCTGTCTGTTATTCTTTCACGCCAAAACTACTCAACGGATTTAAATGAAATTTGGTATACAGATAATCTAGACCCTGAGAAAGAACATAGGCTACTTTTTATTGCAAAAAGGGGGTTGTAAGGGGTTGAAAGGGGGGTAAAAAGTTACTTTTCCACGCGGACGGAGTCGCGGGCGGCCGCTAGTAAAATATAATAAGTAAATAGGCCAGAACGCCCCGTTGGTTTAGTGGTTTAAGTACCGGGTCGTGATCTCGGGGTCTCGGATTCGATTCCCGGGTCGAGCAAAAAGTATGTTTCGAATGTTTCGAACATTGCTCGGGTTTGTGATCACCTATCGGCATAGGTGGAGGGCACGGCCGCCACGGGCTCCGCGCGCACACTCCCTGCCCACTGGTATCAGTGTACGTACAAATCTACCACGTTAATAAGTCGCATCGACAAAGTTCGTCTACTCAGAAGAGCTAGAGAAGGGAGAGAGGATTGGCTAAGCGCGTATAAAAATAACTACAAAATGGCGGATGGATGCGAACCGTAAAGTACGACTGAATTTGGTTGGTTATTAAGGTAGTAATAATACGAACAAAAATCGAACTGAGCAAGTAGGTAATTACTATGGCAACTAGCTCTTGTTGGGCACACTCTAAACTGTGCCCAACTCTGACAACTCATGATTCTGTATCTTTTACTCTTAGCGCTTTCCGTATGTTATTGTTCCGTTTACACGAGCCTTATTATTTACGTGTCCTCTCTATTGATACTTTTCTTCAAAGGCCGCTGTCAGAGACGTCATTTAAGCTAATGTTCAATTACTTCAATAATAATAATAATGTTATGTTCAATGACATGTCCTTTTTTAAACGAGGTTTGAAAAGAGTACTTCTTTCACGGTAGGCAGCGGCGTGACTGTGTCTCGGCATTGTTGTTGTCTATGAGCGGCGGTTACCATTTACCATCAGATAGGTCGCATGCTCGTCTGCCTAATTCAGCAATAACAAAAAAAACTTAAGTATCTGTAGCCTTTATGCGTATTGAATATTTTCTTAAGTAACCAACTTAGTTAATCAACTGAGTGCGGCAGTATGGTGTATGTTATATAGCTGTAAGAACTGTACCGCAGGCGGCGGCGGCGTGGTGCGCGCTGCGGTATGTGGAGGGCAGCGCGTGCGCGGCCGCCACGGGCTCCGCGCGCGAGCTCACGCACACCTTCATGCGTCCGCTGCGGAGCGCCTGCGAGTCCACCACCTGATCGCGGAAACAGTTGTTACAGTTGCTTTAGTTCGATCAGTGAAGAGCGATGTATACACTTTAATAAGAACAGTAGCGAGTTAAGTTGCTTCATCAGTGTAATTAACGCGACGTAATTTTTTAAGCACATAATTATGTACTTACTGCTTGACGTTTCGGCTGCGTTACAACAGCCGTGGTCACAAGCGAACTGGCGGTGCGCGGCGGTGGTTATAATGCAACGCGAAAATTTAAAGAACTATTTGCTTCATCAGTGAATTAAGTGATTTTTACCTTTTCCCTTACTCAATTTTGAAAATATTTTATAATGTACTATGACATACTTCAACTATGGGAGAGCCATACTTCGGCATGAATAGGCCGGCTCGACCGGAGTGATACCACTGCCTCACAGAAAACCGGCGTGAAGCAACTCCTGTGCTGTGTTTCGCCGAGTGAGTGAGGGTAGGGGATAAAAGGTTAGCAGCGCACTTGTGACTCCACTAGTGTTGCATGTGTCCATGGGCGGCGGCAATTGCTTACCATCAGGTGATCCGCCTGCTCGTCTGCTACCTATCACAAAAAAAAAATAATTCGGAACTGAAACGTGGCCGATTACAATGGGCCGCTTAAGAAGGCTCAAAGTCACTTGGAGGGTAATAGAGAGCGTTATGCTCGGAATCTCTTTGCGTGATCGTGTCAAAAATGATGAGATACGCACGGCAGGAGATCTAAGGTCACAGACATAGCCCAAAGAATTGCGTGGCTCAAGTGGCAATGGGCAGGGTACATTGCGAGGAGAATAGACGGCCGTTGGGGTGTGTGCCTCGAGTGGAGGCCGCGTGCAGGAAGCCGCAGCCCTGACAAGCCTCCCACCAGGTGGACCGACGACCTGGTGAAGGTCGCGGGAGTCCCTTGGATGCGGGTGGCACAGGAACGATCTGTGTAGAGAACTTTGGGGGAGGCTTATATCCAGCAGTGGACGTCTATTGGCTGAAATGATGATGATGATGACCGAATCTTGGGAAACGCAGGTACTTGCTAATAGTCTAAGATCCGAACTTACATCGACCTTCACCGGGCTGATAATCGAATGAAATATCCTTTATGACAAATTTTATATACTAGAAAATATATTAAAAATAGGTTTGCTAAAAAAATCCTGGACAGACTATTTTTAATAAATTTTTTAAAAATAATATTTAACTAAATTTAATATTTAATAAAATTTTCATTCTTACTTAGAGTATAAAACGTATAGAATGTGCCGCCAATTTTTTTATTATCATTTCAAGTGAAGGTAACTGCCATCGACATACCTGTTTATACCTGACAACCGAGTACTCTGTCCAGGTAAATAATAGACAACCCAATGGCGGCACATTCTATACGTTTTATACTTTAAGTAAGAATGAAAATTTTCTTATTATCTTAATGTTGCAAAATTTAGTTAAATATTATTTTTAAAAAATTAATTAAAAATAGTCTGTCCAGGATTTTTTTAGCAAACCTATTTTTAATATATTTTCTAGTATATAAAATTTGTCATAAAGGATATTTTATTCGATTATCAGCCCGGTGAAGGTCGATGTAAGTTCGGATCTTCTACTATAAGGGCTCTTTCTCCGGTGCGTTTCGACACTCCCTACAAAATCTGTGTCTTTGGCCCATCTCAATGCCACTTCTCCCCGAATGGGACTTGAAACACCACAGCACAAGCGACTCGCATTCGGGCAGTTCCACATCAATCAAACTCCTTCCTAATGTTAAGCCTTTTGTGTGCAAACGCACTCAACCTTCGAAAACCTGCAGAGTCAACCATCTCTTGATGGTATACTGGTCCTATCTCGTTCCTGTTCCAGTCATTCAGCATCTGTTGCCGTTCCTCTTCATACAGCTGACATTCCTACATTAGTGTGTATTATAGAAACAAGTGGCACTGACCGTCGCCAAGCTGCCGTAGTACGGTCCCTGCGTGAGCAGGAACACACTATCCCCGGGCGGATAGGCTTCGTGCGGGGCGGAGAATCTTCCAGGCAGCTCGATAACGTGCGCCCGCACGTCCCGCACGACGGCGTGCAGCGCGTACCCGCACGGCACGGTACACCATTCCGGCTCGCACACCATTTGGGTGTTGTCTTGGATCATGTACTTGTAACCTGCGAATAGAAATATTCTTTATTCAATTTAAGTCCTTATAAAACATTTATGAATGTCAAATATTATGTAAACTACCGCTGATTCGGAAAGTCGATTTCTACCGAGAAGAATCAGCAAGAAACTCAATACTGGTGCTGCAGCTGTCTATAGGCGGCGGTAATCGCTTACCATCAGATAATCCGTCTGCTCGTCTGCCACCTTTCGCATAAAAAAAGAGGGCAGACGAACAGACGGATCACCGGATGGTAAGCGATTACCACCGTCACCCGCAAAACCAGAGGCGTCACAAGTGTCCTGCCGACCTTTTAAGAAAGAATACGCTCGCTTTTTGAAGGTTTGCAGGGTCGTATCGGTCGTATTATTTGTTAGAAAATGTAATTTATCACGTGATGTTTTTTTTGGAAATTTTCCTCACACACATTCCCTCGTCGAGTCCAAAGTGTGCGAGATTTTATGAGATGACAACATTGCACATTAAAAATAGCTCACCTTTCAGGTTAACAGCATGCACTATTATATTTACTACATCCAAGTCGATACCCAGCCTGTTCATATTGCTGAAAAAAAAACAACATGTTACAGTCCGAGGCAAGAAAGTGTAGTTATGACCTTGAGTGCGCAGAAACCGATTTTGATAGAAAGTCTTCTTTTTTACTAGTGCGCAAAATAACGGTCATCGCTATACTTTCGTGCCTCCAGCTATATTAGTTATTCGTTTTGTAAAATACTTCATGTCCAATAGTACAGTGTACTAGAAATGACGACCCGTTTAGCGTAGTGGTCTGAGCGCCGTTTGAGACGCAAACTAATGTGATCGGATAGCCGGATGGCGTAAGCTACGGTGCTAAGAGTCGCAGGGAGACCGGTTCAAATCCGGGCGCAGATGTTTGTACGAAGTACAGTGGTCAAGTCGGAGCGCGCGCGCAGTCAGCAGTTCTCGCTGACCCAAATTACAGCTGTTTCGTACTTTACCACGTAGAGTTAGTTCACGATCGGACACCAAACACGCCGCGTGTACTAATACCATTACCATTTTACCATTACCATTTACTTTACCAATATAATTATTTTACCATTTCTACCAATCTTTACTTTGTTGGAATTGGGTATTTGACAATTTTTAAAAAAGTATTTTATTGTATTCTTAGGACACTAAAGATACGTTTGATAATTGTCTATTTCATTTTTAAAGTTAATTTATAACAAAAACAGCCATTTTAAATAATACGATTCAAATTTCCCGCCAAAACAGCAAGTCACGTGACAAATTAGCCCTCGACGTCATGATTCAATCTTTGAGTATATAGCCACTGGAGATGCCATACCGGGCGTTTCCCCTCCGGCAAAGTACATTGGTCAACTATTCGGAACTGGTCAACTAAGTTATACAAAACTACTTGGATGTCGCTACATCGCCATTTTGCATCGCTCCGTGTCGCGTGACGTTTCTCTTAAAAATGGTGAATTGTGCAGTATTTTCATGTAAAAGGCGATCTGACAGCTAAAATTCGCAACAAGATCGCGTTTCCTATCATAAGTAATGACTTTTATTAATTATCAAATGTGTATTAAACTAGAAAATGTATTTTAATAAAAAATCGTTACGATACGTAAACGACAGAAAAATTTAATAATGATATCGTGGTATAAATCAACTCGACTTTTGAATGAATCTTTCACTCACTGCAGTTAGTTTCAAAATCCGTTCTTTCATTATAGTTTGAATAAAATAGTATAGACGTATATTATAATATTAAAACATTGTAAAGTGAATTAGAGAAATTACTGTCCTTTCTTCTGGTCATACGATGTTGGAATTTATTCTAAAAATAAAAAGGTGGCTATAAAATATTTCGAGGTAAAAGGAATAAAATATGTGGTCCGGGAGTATCATGCATGATAACGGAGTAGATAGTAAACCATAATTGGAGCTCGCTAATTTTAATATAGAAAAGTATACGAATGTTCGTTTATCCAATATTTCAAAAAAATTAGACCCCCAGAAATATATTCGACACGTGTACAATAAACTTATTCATTTTGAAAATCAATATAAATGCGTAATAAGGATTTTTTGTAATATTTCAATAAATCATTCTAATTAAAAATATATTGTTTCATTTACTCTCCCTTTGTTTGTCCAAATGTTTAACCCCAAACTAACAGTAACACCACCGTTCACAAGGGGAATTTTGTTGTTTCTTGCATCGTGACGTCACGCGTTCTGATTGGCTACAAGCCGTTTTAGTTTTGATAATCCACAGATGCAAAATTTCTTATTTATTTTTAAGAAATAAAAATATTTCTAATGTTTAATTTGTAAATTAACATAGATATTCTGAATCAGCGTCGTAAAATCTACATAATTCAATTATTTTCTTATTTAATTGTTAACCATGTCAAATACCGAATTACACCTGACAAATTTGGTCCTTCGAGCCGGATTGAACCAGCGACCTATGGATTACAGCTGTTCTTGTTGGTCCCTAAGATTTATATTTTTTCCATAAGACCCTTATTTTAGTTAGGGACCAGGATATGTGATGTTGTCTCAATTTATTTATTTATTTATTACTTATCAAATTCTGAATTAAGTTTAGAAGAAGATCTTACTGTTCTAGAATAGTAGCTCTCTCTGAGATCCACTGCTTGTGTAGGTTTCCATGATTGGCCTCCGTGCTATAACTGGGGCTGCCGTTAACATTGTTGTTTTGCTTGTCTATGTGGTGCAAACGCATCTTCTCATTTGACACTGATATCACTCTGAAAATAATGAATAATAACAACTCAATGATACACCATGCTTTATAACCGACTACGCGGCTTTCTCACTTGTCGAGGCATATACTGGTGAAAACAAATATTTTTTCCCCAAGGAATATAGGGTCTAATCTCAAAAATATGCCTTCCCATACAGATTGCGTGTCGCCGGTAACGTATGTGATAGTGATGGCTAGGTAGCATCTGACGGTAAGCGAATGCCGCCGCCCTTAGACACCTGCAACACCACTAGAGTCACAAGTGCGGTGCCAACCATTAATCCCCTTTCGAGCCTTCCGGTACCCTCATTCAATCGGCGAAGCATAGTGCTATTACTGCTTTCTGCCGGTCTTCTGTAAAGTCGTGGGATCAATCCGGTAGATTTAACCATTCGTGCCAAAGTGTGGCTATCCTACGAGCAAAATAAAATATGTACTCGCAAAAATATACTCACTTGGACCTTGTGAGATGCGGCCACCCGACCCAGATGACTTTACCCAGCAACTCCTGCGCCACTTTGTCGAGGCTCTCGTCTACGTTGGGATCCTTTATAATCTGCACTATCATGCTCTCGTTGCGGGACGGCTGGTCGAACACTTTCACTTTGCAGTTCTTTAAACTTGTCTGAAAAAAAATTACTTAATGTAAGGAAATGCCAGTTCGAAAGAGTCGGGAAATCGCAAAACCCAATGTGATTGGTCCGATTCCATCATTTCATTCAGAGATGTTGGTAGGGAACCCTGGGAATATCATATCCCTCAGGGCGTTGGGCAGCATGCCGCGCCTGAGCTGTCCCTCCGGCACCACCAGGAGGCCAATTCTTGGTTTTCGCCTTCCATGTCGAGTCGACTTCTTGGAACGCATAACCAATAAGAGAACACAGACAACAGTGGACATTTCTTATCTTGTTCTCCTATTGGTCTAGTTCCATGAAGTTGGACTCGACATTGATGGCGAAAACCAAAAATTGGCCGCCTGGTGGTGCCGGATGCCCGGATAGTTCAACATGCAATCTAGATCACACAGAGTGTGGCCCTCATATCACGGCGCCACAGCCGTGATATGAGGGCCACACTAGCACACTCTGTGTGAAGCTCTAAAGTGGGGAAGCACTCTGGGGCGACTTCTAAACTCACCTTATACTTGAGATGCTTCATGGTAGGGAACCCTGGGAATATCATATCCCTCAAGGCGTTGGGCAGCATGCCGCGCCTGAGCTGTCCCTCCGGCACCACCAGGTCGCGGCGCCACAGCCGCGTCTCTATGGCGTGGCACTCCTCTATGGAGGGGAAGTACTCTGGGGCGACTTCTAAACCTGTTATACATATAAGTTTGTTATGGCAAAAGTGCGAGCTGAGGCCTATACAAAAGTTCGTGCTAACTTTTTCATTTAAGAGCTCCTTCTATTGTACGTGTTTTAATGTGATAGGTGGCAGACGAGCAGACGGATCACATGATGGTAAGCGATTGCTGCCGCATATCGTATAGTATTCACTGATTATACAATTAATGAACCAATTCTTATGGAAATGGTACGATACGATACGTCGACGAAGGTACGTACAGCCACACATCGAAGTATACAAAACTGTCAAATTTCTTCAATGAACTCTCATCTTACTGTCAAATACATAAGGTTGAATATCAAATGAGGAAATTTGATAGATTGAGGTAATCTGATGTGTGGCTGTCTGTACTTCGTGACGTGCACTTTAACGTACCTACGTACGTTAACGTAACGAATTCTTTGAAGCCCGCCGACACGCGCCAAAAACACTAGTGTGGGGAGGTCACTAGCAAGACGCCAACTCTCAAAGGACGGTAGTGCAGGGTCCCTCTTAGTGTCAGCTCCATCGTCCATTAGTACTCGTCTAGAGATATGATCGGCTACGCTCCAACATTATCTAGTTTGGAAGCGTAGTGCATTATTTAAATAGAGAAACAACATAATATAATAATGTTACCTAGACTGGTAGGTGACCAGTTATACACGAGCATGGGCCCGTGGGTATTCCGTTGGAGTTCCTCATCCGTCAGCCTTTGATAGCAAGGCGCCATTGCAGATAACAGGTTCGCCTATGACAAACCAAATGGATATTTATTTCTATCACTCACTCATGTTATAATCTTCAAATTCAGAACGCAAGGGTAAACTCATTTTGACAGGCTTTATAGGTACTCGTAGTAAACCTACCTTGGATTTGAAGAAAATAAAAAAAGGTATGTTAAATTGCTTTATAGACTCGATTTTTTGCAATAGAATAGACGTCATTTATTACAACTCACACAAAGTCAGTATGTAGTGAAAATGATTACGTCATAAACTCTGATTTTTAATCATCTATACATATAATAAAAATGTAAAAAAGCTGTGTCTGTACATTGAAGATATTTATCTCAAAATAACTTAGGACGACTAAAAAACAGTAACAGAACATGAATCAATGATTTTTAAAATTTTTGTCTGTCTGTTTGTCTGTTTGTCTGTTTGTCTGTTTATCTGTTTGTCTGTTTGTCTGTTTGTTCGCGCTAATCTCGGAAACTACTGAACCAATTCGAATGAAACTTTTTTTATTGTATAGCTGTAATATCAGGGCAACTTATAGGATATATTATATTTTGAAGACCAGGCTCCTTGATGTAGAACCACAACAGCCCAGCTAAACTATAAGGGGTAGGTCAATGGCATTTTAACAAAAGTTGTTCAGATTGATGAGCATTTTATGATGCCATGAAAAAATCAAAGATGATGGAACATCTGGTTTGGAACTCTAAGAGCCCAGCTCCACTATAACAAATATGGAATGAAATGGAATGGACAATTGTCAAATGTGATGAGCATTTTTGGATGAGATCCTATAAGGAAGGATATTCCAAACTTAATCCCCTAATGGAGCGAAAAGGGGGTTCCAAGTTTGTTCATCTTTAAGCCAAGAGTCATAAAGTTCACGCAAACGAAGTTGCGGGCGGCCACTAGTGTAGAATAAACTGACAGATGTCAATGGGTCATCCCCATACATTATCACGCAATTTGACAGATGTAAAATTTCAAAATGTTTGACATTTGCATCTGTCAGATTACTCCACATGATTAAAATCAGATAGAGTATAATTATAAATTTATCATTTATTTTTATTTATTATCTAGAATAATAGTTAAGTATTTTGAACCTACTATTATACATCGTTGAGGTCTGTCTCGAGTGTACTATGGGCGATTCTAGGTGTTACCTCGTCTATGAAGGGGATGAGCACGACGGCCTCCCAGTCGTTCCGCTTGCCGTTGAGGTCGGTCTCGAAGTGCACGGGGTAGTAGTGCACGATGGGCGAGTCCTCGTCGGTCATGAGGTCGTGGAAGGGCGCCGGCAGCAGGTGCTTGCTGGCGGCTGGCAGCACTGCTAGAAGCTGGAACATGCATTTACATAACAATAGTTGGCGGGAGATGGATGCTAGTAGAATAATTAGAGAGGCTTATGGCCAGCTTGTATCTGTGAACATTTACATCTATTTAACCACGTCTTCTACCAATCATTCTGAACAACATTAGGTTCTATGACTTAAGGAAAGTCGGATATATTTTTTACAGTTTTCATACAATGCGTATGCGCGGCGTGAAGTAGCGCCTGCGCTGTGTTTCGTGAGGAAAGGGGGCTAAAGGTTGGCAGCGCACTTGTGACTCTACTGGTGTTGCAGGTGTCTATGGGCGGCGGTAATTGCTTACCATCAGGCGATCTGTCTGCTTTTTCTCTTCTCAGATTTATCAGATACACCCTGTGTAAGCCTCAGGCTAATGACGACTATCAAGGTACCAAATGCAAAATCCGATAGATGGCGTTATGTTGACGTCAAGTCCACCTTTGACAACATAACCTTCATAATTTTGACATTATACGTCAAAATGTAACCAATCCACTCGTTGGACCTGACGTCAACATAACGCCATCTATCGGATTTTGCATTTGCAAAAACCCTAATTACCTGCTCAAACGGCTTAAACGGCTCGCCCAACTCGAACTCGATCTTCAAGTTCTTGAAGCCCTTAATGTCGGAGATGTAGGGCGCGTAGTGGTGCGGGTAGTACCAGCACCACGAGGGGCAGCCCTTGTAGTAGTAGAACAGGTTCCACTGGATCGCGCGCACGTAGCCCTCCGCCTGCCCCGCTAGTACTTCGCTGAAATGTTGTTGAACATTCAACGAACTTACCAAGTGAAGTTAATCCGATTCTAAAGTTGATCAACTTTCAGAAAATAATAAAGTAAAGTATCCGCCTATATACTGAGGTTAGAGGAAAACTCGCCCGAGAATTTCAAGGTTTTTTTGCTCGTCACTGCTTTAACCTAATCTCATTAATATTTTTTCGTTTAGTAGAGTTGAGACAGTATTATCACCACAAAAATATTGTTTAGGTTAGGTTAGAACAGTGACAGCCAAAAATTTTTGAAATACGCGGGCGAGTTTTCCCCTAACCCATATACTGTCCCACCACTGCATGGCAAAGGCCACTAGATATCGCTACTATGAAATTAGCTGATTAGTATTAATTGTGGAAAAGTGATTTATTTTGTCATAAAGTTTAAAGCGATTGCGTGATTTTTAGCACCTCCCATGAATAATAATGCTAAATACATTAAATGTGCGCAAATAAATGGCATAATTTAATTTTTGTAACTTCGTCATAACGGTGCTGTCAATACAAATTACTTACACTTTATGTAGATAAGTTAAAAATGCGTGGATAAATAAGCGAATTTGTATATTTTTTTAATCGAACGGAAATAAAATCTCAGAATTAACCGGATCTTCCTACATACTTAGAAGTTTTTCCTATACATATAAGAAAATATTTTTCTAACTTACGTAGTGACTTTTGAATAATCTAGCTTATTCATATAATAATCTTTTTTGTGCAATATAAACTCTCGTTCCATGTTGTCTTCCTCTGCAAATACAAACATTACATCGTGACACAACCCATACATAAATAATTCTATAATAATGTAAAAAGCCAGAAAATCAATTCAAAGATCAAGGCGCTTTAGCGAAATGAGGTGAAGATTATGTAAATGTGAATTAAGTTGCAACAAACAAGGCGAAAGGGTAGGCACATTAGCGCCACCAATCGTTTAAACATTTTAACTACTAAAGCAGACCAATTTCTAACTACTACAGACCGTTAGAGATTCGGGAAACATGTATATACAGGGTGTATCTGTGAACATTTACATCCTTCAAGGAGGTGGTTAGTAAGTCGATTCTCAGCCCATATCACGTGAAAAAACCACACCTTAAATTGGTCCCGAAAATTCGTTCATTTTCCGAAACGATACTGCCCAACAGCTGACCAGATAAGGCAACGACCTGAGTCGTCCATTCACGACTACAAACTAGCTGTACTTATCAGATTTCGACCTTATTACAATGACATAAAGCCGAAAACACGTTTCACCATTTAACATTTTAGGCTGTTTCGTGATTCAAGTGTCGATAGTGATGCGAATTGGGTCGGCTTTATTCGAAACACTCGAGTATCGAGTGTTATTAGCGAAACTCATTCAATGGAAAAATCTCTCAACTTTTATCATGACAAACTTCATGCAGTCGGTTCAACTCTTTCGAGACTCGAACCAAGGTTACAAACCATAATCTACCCAAGTTTTAACTGTGGGAGAGACACGCTTCGGCATTAATGGGCCGGCTTGGCCTGAGTGATACCACTGCCTCACAGAAAACCGGCGTGAAGCAGCCCCTGTGCTGTGTTTCGCCGAGTGTGTGAGGGTACCGGAGGCCCACCCGGGGAGTAAAGGGAATTGAAGGTTGGCAGCGCACGTGTAACTCCACTGGTGTTGCAAGTGCCCATGGGCGGCGGCAATTGCTTACCATCAGGTGATCCGCCTGCTCGTTTCCTACCAAAAAGTTAACTGGGACTCGAATGAAATAACCATGAAGGTGCTTTGACGCCTTTAGTTTCATGTCTGCAACGCCACGAGCTAAGTGCTCGAAGAACTCGAATGTAAATGAGTTGAAAACCGACAGTTAAGTCAGTTAAATTTAGCTCGCATAGCTGGCCAATTTTTTAAGTAAATACTAAGTCACCATGAATTCATGACCATGCGTACAAAACATACCAAACGAGCTAACTTACGAGTTGATTACCTTTTGCTATGCAACCCACACCAGGAGACCTATTTTTGAATTGTCGTCTCACTAAAAAATATGTGAGTCGCATGATTTTTGACATCCGCATTTTTGAATCATTCGAAAACGAGCGATTTGCAACGAGTGGTGTAAACCACTCGTTTCCGCTAGGCGAGTGGTCGCATTTACGTCAAATATTAACGAGTTAACACTATAAAGTCCATTTTACGAAAAAAGTCCCCTGGGAGCGGCGCCACTTGTCATACAAATAGGCTTTCTATCTCTTTCCCACTCATTACGTAGACTGCCATGTCATTTTAGTTCATCAAAAATCCGGGGGACTCTTTTCGTGAAAAGGACTATACTTTGACAAGATTGGCGACACACTAAGCGAGTGATTTCAAAATAGGGAAAATTATGAATCATGCGACTCACGAGACGACGTGACTTGCAAAACGAGTAGTTTTGTTTGGACGAAGCGAAAATTCAAAAATAGGTCTCCAGTGGGTTAGAATTGTAATAATAACTCGATAAATTGTTTGAGTGCGAAAATTTTACTCGAGTCCCATCACTCGGGTACCTAGCAATGGCGCCGCTTGTGAATGAATGTCGGCCATCTTGGAAATGGCGGCGCGCTGTCTGACTGTCTGACTAACTAGCTGTGTTCCAGTCGACCAGCGCCCGCGCCGGGCTTGCGCATGTGGCTCACATCGATAGTTTGAGTGACGCAAGCGATGTTTAATTAGTGGTGCCGCGAATTCGGGATTAGTAGATAATGAAATTGTAATGATTTCATAGCAAAGTGTGTGTGTGTGATTGCGAGGTCTGACGGGTTTGTGCATATCGATCAATTTTGTGAAATGAAAGTGCCATTTTATGGTGAGTGTTAAGTGAATGCAGAATCATTATGGATTTCCGGGTCGAAATCGCAACTCGCAGGTACCTAACCTAGGCAAGTACTATCTCTCAAGTTTCACTGATTAGATCAAACCAGTTTTTGATCTCACGTCTACCAAACATTGCATGGTTTTCATGTTTTTCTTTTCCCACTCACCCGACAAGACTGGGCAAGATATCAAGCTTTTGATGGTAAAAATATCGGATTATTCGTGGATGAGTAATTTACAAAGATAAGTAAATGTTTACAACTGATCATGAAATTCTTCTAGTGACCTGCCGATTCAATAAATGGCAACGTTGTAAGTTGACCTTGACTTACACGTGCCGAAAAGTTACACGCGCGGCGGCATGGCGTTTGTCGGCTTTCTTTGATAGGCCGCGCCGCGCGCGCCGCGGCGCGACGTTGCATGCTTGCTAGGAAGGCGGGTGGTGTGTGTCTTGCGTGTGTAAATGTGTGAGTTTGCATGAATGATAGAAGTGAGTAAAACGTTGTTTCGTGAGAGAGACATTGCAATGTTGCGCCAATGAAAATCTGTTGAAGTAGTCCAGTAGCTTTCGTGTGAAAGAGATGGCCTTTGCCATCGTTCGACCTTATAGCAATGTGTTAAAGTCGAGATGTTGGGCAGAGAATTGAAGGAGTGGTTTAGGGAGTGTCCTAACTGTGCGTAGTACTACACCAATACTACGTTTACTACGAATTCTTTGACCCACTTTGACCCCCAACACGGACCATTAGTTTACAGGACTTTAGGATTACTTTGATCGAAAATAATTTGAAATACATGCGCCTATTGTACCGTTTTATATTTTTCATGATTATTATACCAACTCCCAAATCACACCCTGAAAGGATGGAACTGTTTACCGATACACCCTGTATACTTACTTAAGAATTTTGTACATACTACTTTTTGGTCTGTTCTTCTACCTACCCTTTCTCCTTAACCCCTCAATGGGCAGTAGGTATAAATACAATTCATTGGTTTTGGACCTTATCTCCAACAAATAAGGTTCAAAATATGGGGTCTAACATTATTTATCGACAGAGCCCCATAAAGGGTGAAAGTGCCGCCAAACGTTTGAAAGCAAATTATCAAAGTAATTGGTGGGATAGTTACCGTCACTCGTTGTCCCCTCGTAATCTTCTAAATTATCAACGTCGTCCATAAACTGTAATAAATACAACACTGCTGTATCATTAAAAATTAGGTATCACACACAATAAACATTATTCAAATCAATCTCTTGAGTGTAAATACACTCAAGAGGCATACCTAACTGCCAAAACGGGTGTATTCACAGATTATTTTTGGGACAGAAATCCATCCCATGAAAATAGACAACCAGTCTTCATCATCATATCAGCCCCCATCCACTCACTGCTGAGTATAGGCCTCTTCTTTATTACGCCACTCCCTACAGTCGTCTGCCAGCCTCATTCATTGTTTCCCCACTACCATTCATTACAATATCGTCGGACCAGTCTTGCATTGTCCAAAAATCTGTGGACCAACCATGGTAGAGCCATACTTGAAATGAAAAAAAAAGTATAATTACCATATCTTGTGTGGCGTTGATCAAAGCTTGCAGCTCATCATCAGGTTTGTTATTTTTTATGTCGTCAACATCGACATTAAACGTCTCGTCGTTGTTGGGTTTGTACTGCAAACAAAATTATCTCATTAATTTTAATCTTAATCATTATTATGTTTAGCAACTGATCTACGAAAATACTGTAAAATAAAAAAGTTGTTAAAAGGTTGGCACTGCCAATTTGACAGCGTACATCTAACTTCTCTGGTTATAAGGAGTGTTCAATTTCATGGGCGGCAACAATCGGTTACCCTCCGGCGTTCGTCTGACATCTAACACAAATCCGAAAAGACGAGACACGTGCGCGATGTAATGGACACCTAACGCCATCTACTGGTCAAATTAATATTCTTGAAACGAAGTGAGGGCGACCACTAGATAAAATTATTCTCATACTTTATTAATTTGTTATTTCAAACCTCTTTTCTTTCCAGAGCGTTGGGCCGCCTGCCGGTTTTAGCTTCAAAATATTTCAAATCTGCATACACATCTTGGAACTTTTCTTTGTCTATTTTAGCTAGTTCCTGCATGAATATTTCAAATCTTTCCAAGTTTAAATCGCCCGCTTCATTTATATATCCTAGAAATACAATAATCATAGAAAATTATGCTGAAACATAATTATTTTGAATCAATAAAATAAATAAATAGACGACTAGACAAAATGCATTGACTATCTTATTTTAAGCTCAGGCATTTCATCAGCAGCAGTAGACACGAGGTAGTTAGATAGGTTCTAGTTGTGATGGGACATTTCCCGCTTCAGCATAGCATACCAAGATAGAAAGAAAGATAGATATTCATTCTTTATTGTACAGAAACAAAATACATGAGTGAAACAACAATAAGCGTTCTTATTACTGACGCTTGTAGTCTATACTATTTATAAAAAGATAACTTCTATAGTCAACGACTAGGCTTATAGGTAAACCGAAAACACGAAACGCTTGCGCGATGTTATTTAGCACAGCGCCATCTATTGGTTAATTTCTGAATTACGGTCCCGAAGCGAAGTGAGGGCGGGCCACTAGTATCTTATAAAAGGTACACACTTACCATCTAATAAAGGTAAAACCTTCATATACGTTTTATATAATATAGGCAACGCATCGTTTCCTATGTGCATATGCGGCAGGTGCGGTATGAAGTCGTTCCCCACTAGGAAACCCCATCAGCACCCAGTCATCAACTATCTTCTCCAAGTCATACTCGAAAGGCAAAGATTCCTTTATGGAAATGAACTCTTGTTCGAGGTATTCCCTGAGTAGGGATAGGTGGAGGAGGTAGAAATTTGTTTCTTCGGGGCTCGTTGCGCGTTGTGTTGATCTCCCGAATTTTACCTAAAAATAATCATATTACATATGTATTTTTTTAAAAGTATGTAAAGTTGGTTTTTTTTTTCTTCTTACAGAGTTGATGGCTATAAATAAAGTTAAATTTCTCAGCGTAATACTTCGCCACGCGTACTGCGCTGTCGGTGGCATGCAGGTCATCATACGTGCAGCTATCCGGGCAGAGAGAGCATGCCAGAAGGTGGTATGGAAGGAGGAAGGAGGTTAAGGTTGTGGGCGTGCCCACAGTGGCCACAACGGTGGATCCGCGCCTGATGGTCTAATTTGAAGCGAGCGTTACGTCCAAATCGGAGTTCCCCTCCCTATCACACGCGCTGTGCGCACTTTTGTTTGAATGCGACAGGTACATAAGATACATAGATATTACATCCACCTAAAGGTTGTCTGGAAGAAATCGCTACAAGCGATAAGACCGTACTTTTGTACTGTCTATAGCTGTTGTTTCACTTATGTATTATATTTCTGTGCAATAAAGAATATCTATCTATCTATATTTTTATTGCACATTAAAATAATACATGAATGAAACAACTACTCTTATTTGTTACGGGACGACTTCATAATAAGCCACCAGAGTGGCGGTAAAGAACATCAACTCACCTCCTCTCTCAAAAGCGCGAAGTGCGGCTCATGCGTGCACATGCCCAGCATGATGAGGTCGGCGTCGAGCCCGTACAGGCAGTGCCGCGTGTTGGGGTCGTAGTCCGGCTGCGAGCGCGACCACCGGATGTAGTCCATTATCTTGTGCTCGCCTTCGCCGGGCGTCTACACCATAAATAATAAAAACAAATTAAACATCTTATGACAAGTGCTTCAACTCCCTTTGGCCGCCTACGAGACCGGAGTTAGAGCTCCCTCTATCGTACGTAAACATAACTAAAATTGACAGCACAAACGTACTGCGATGAGAAGGCATGTGAGTGCCATTAGTGTTGTACGCTGTACAGCATTTTTTCTATAGGAAAATGCCACTTGTAAGGGAAACATCATTAGTTCCGACTTTTGCCGGGCGCCCGTCCACAGATTAAAAAACCAACATATCAATACATTTTAAAAGGAAATAATACGTCGACAAAGGTACGTGCATCGTGCTGCGAACTAGCGTGGGCACGATAAGTCAACGTTACTATATCTTTAAAATGTTCGTGCTTTACTCCCAGATTTCGTACATAGTACTAGCTCTATAAAAATTAATATATTAAAAATGTACATACACAGCATGCAAACGCAAGTGCACTCTCATATGCCTAATATTATTTAAATAAGAGTAATAATAAGAAATATTTATTTGCTAAAAACACAAGACACACCACATCACAGACATAAATGTGGTAGAATCAATGAATTTGAATAACAATAGTAACACACAATGTCACTCACCTCATGTCCTGAGAGAATAACTTTTACTTTAGACCACTGGGGGTCGGTGGACATCTTCTGCTTGACGAAGAACCTGAGCTGCTCATGAAGCCGAGCCATAAACACTGTGCCCGGAGTGATGCAGTTACTGTCGAATCGCTTTTCCGTTGGCAATATTTCACCTGTGTCAACGTAAATTTATTGTATTATCAGATTTGACTTCCGAGATAACTAATTTATTGATTATAAGACAATCATAAATTGGATCAGAGAATTCTAACATAAATTTGCAACAATTTAGAGTAATATTTGTTATTTATAAATAGCGAAAAATGCGCATCCTGGGTCAAACATTGCTGTAAGCAAAATATTTCTTTTATCAGATGATTTTTTAAATAATCTATTTTTTTTTCTGGAAATAGTAGTTTACCTTTGGCTTTAGCCTCTTCTTCTAACTTTTCAGCTTCTCTGGCTGATCTGAACCTAAACAAAACAAAAAAGCAACATGTTATTGTTTGCCAAAATGCCAAAAAGGAAGGTTTATAAATTTAGCAACTTATGTACATGGCTAGGGTTGGCAATCGGAAATTTGCGAGTACTGCGACAGGTGGCTGTCATTCAGCACTCTGGTGTGGTTTTCCATAAACTCGAAGCCATGATCTATTACGCATAGCACTGGTTACCACATGATCTCCATATGCCACTAAGTGGGTACTATTTTAACTGCGTTTAAGCCACTGCTACTTGATAAATGGGGTATTATTATTGAACACTTATTACTGTTTGAGAGTTATAGGACTCTCAAAGTACCAGTTCATTATTACCTTCTTCCTCTCTGCTGGTTCATCTTAGCTCTCGGAGCAACACCGTCAATAGCCATGAAGAACAGCTTCTTTGGCTTGATGATTTGGAAGAGGATGGTGAGGTAGTGGAAAATGTCTTGGAATATCTTCTCCTCAGTGATGCGGAAGTGAGGGTCTGAGTCATCAGGGTGGGAGCAGTTGTGGATGATACCGTTCATGTCTAAGTACATGTTGTCGAAGTCCGGTATCTGCAGGCAGAAAATTGGAACAGTGAAATGTAAGTAATGAAGACACCATATAGCATCACGGAATATAATTAAATACAAAATAAAAATCATAACCTAGGTACCTATCGTTTCTAACTTCAATTCCAATTTGAATAAAGATTTATAAAATTTTAATAATAAAATTATTAACTATTTCACAAATATGATTCATTCAATTGATAATATTTTTGGTACATTTCGTAATGTTATAGCATCATATAACTAGGTATTATAAATGACTAACAAATGAGCTAAAACTTGGGAATACAATTTCTTAAGCCATACATACTAGTAAAAATATTGTTCTTTTTATTTCACAACATGTGATAACATCACATTTAGTTTTAGTGTGTTGTGAAATATAGAGTAGACCAGGTACCTATCTTACTTACTTAACTTACCCTCTTAGCAAATTTATATTTTGGGGTACTAGTACTTACTAGGTTATCAGTGGGTATTTGATACTTCGTATAGATGTTTTTCAAAAAAAAAGTACCTACATACATAGAAAACTTCAGGATAAAAATGTATATACACAGCACAATAAAGTTAGAGCACATTAGATAACAGTAAAAAAATAGGAGTAATTCGTACCTGATACTGCTTAACGAGCTCATTGAGGCAAGGGTACCTTTCACTTGTGTATCTAAAGAACTTAGGTACACCCATCTTGGTAGATTGTCAATAAAATATTTGCAAAAATATGGAATTGGCAACGATTTGTTGATCGGTGACCCCCAAAGCTGGTATAACCTTAATAGCGCAGGTTATTCGGCGATCAGCACGGAAGTGTTTATTTCTGCTTTTTGTAGCTTTCTTTCTTAAGGCTCCATTATCTATATTAATCGGATAAATAGGAAAATATCGGTTAAAAAAGAAATATTGTTCCAACAAGCTACATCGCTGAAACGTAAATTTTTTTAGTGATGTGATATGCTTGCGCAGATATTTCACAATCAATATTCGATTTAATTTCAGGGTAAAATATTAGTAGAAGAAATGTATAGTAATTTATCCGCTCTAAAAAGATATAAATAAGAGATTATCTTAAGTTACTTAAACTGTAATATTTATTGTGTCAAAAAAGTGATTTGTTTGAGGAACTATCTAACATTAGCGATGACCGTTAGTTTGCGTACTAGTAAAAAATAATGTTTTTTTCTACAAAATTGGTTTCTGCGCACTCAAGGTCATCACTATTATTTCATGTCGCAAACTATACCTACTAGTTTTATAACCAATGGGCCTTCCAAACTTTATGATATAAGAAGCAGCAGTAGCGCTATTATTTAATAATCACCTTATTAAAATTTGTCATAGTAATATAACCAATGGGGCTACCATACTCTGTGACATAAGTGGCAGTGGCGCCACCAATTAATTTTATGACTTTTTACTTTCTTGATGCATTATAAAGACCAATTAATTTTATGACTTTTTACTTTCTTGATACATACTTCCGACCTGTTAATCAAATAAGTAAGAAAGGAATAAAAAAAATATTTTACCCTCAGACAGAAAGCTACATTATGCGTAATTAATATGTTAAGCTATTCTTACACCATGACTCACCCACCTGTGCTATGCAGGAACAGGCTGCCTGTCGAACTCCATAATAGGCATCAATTATGTAAACTGCATAATATGTAAGAGCATTATTTTCTTAAGAATAAATTGCCAAGAATTGCTATAATAACTAATAAAAATATGCATACCTAAATGCATCAACGATTAATTATGATATTAAATACCTAATGGTTAACATTTTTTTAATAATATTATCCGAAAATATGCATAAATCAATTGATTAATGAATTTTCAAGCGGTAAGGTATATTTTATAATGAGTCAACAAAGTCGTAAAATTAATGAGGTGTTTTCAAAAAAAAAAATAGTTCTAAAACGCTTACTAGATGGCGTGAAAGTCTACTTGTCAAACTGTTGGTCAAAACCTGCGTGTTGTGGCAATTTTATTAATTGCGTGCTTGTAGTCATTCATGACTGCTAAGGAATAAGGCTAAATATATAGCATATCATGACGAAATATTAAATTTTTAATAAAAAAAATGTCTTTGACGTACATCTTTGGCGCCATCTATTGAGATATTATTTTTTATTTTTTTAAGAAAAATGCCTCATTTATGGCGCTACTGCCACTTAATATCATAAGGTATGGCAGCCCCATAGAAAACTCAATCCATTTTTAAGCCTTTTTCCTTGAGAATCATCATAATCGATGAATTAACTTTCAAAGAAATTCACAATTTCACATCACTAGTATAAAAAAATCGATCGATCTATGGCGTAGACTTTCTTGTTGTATGTAAACAATATATTTTCTATTTCCGTATGTAATCAAAGAAATAACACACTGCAAATAAATAATATTAATTTAAAATACTGTATGTGATATTTATCAATAAGTGGATAACTTTATGAAAGGCTAATCTTTTAAACATAACCTAACATTACCTTGTAATTTACAATATTTATGAGAAATTATGGAAAGCGACGAAATTGGAAATGATTTGGTGAGATTAGACAATGGATATTTAGTGGACGAAGAAACATACGTTGTTACAAATGAAGATATTTTGGGTAAGTTGCTTTAAACATAAAGGATTTTAATTTTAGATCTGACCTTGTAGAATGTAGATGTGTTTGAAATATAAACTTATTTGTTTCATGAATAGTTTGAAGAAAACCAATAAGTCTGGCTAAATTAACTTATCCAAACCACATTTTTTACATTATATAAATCTATTCTAAATGCTAATACAAAGTTGTGATGTTATAAGTTTTTGAAACAGAGTTTGGTCATGAGTTTGTAGTTACTTAATCGAAAAATTTCATAACTTTACAGAGGAAGAAAACAACTCAGATGGGGGACACTGTGGAGGGAAGAATGCCCCACTGAGAGAGCAGGATCGCTTCCTCCCTATAGCCAATATTGCTAAAATTATGAAAAGAGCTATCCCCACAAATGGAAAGGTAATATACACTTCTTTGGACAATCTGGATTGCCCGTCCAAATATTGTTTACAGTTCTTGATACCAGTTAGTGTGTTCATTTATAAAAACAATTAAACAGTCAATAAATGTAAAAACCAAAATGTTTCAAATCTATACCTATTTATACCTATTGTCATAAATGAGGAGCTTCAGAACAAATACGAGTTGGTCCCTCTTTGCACGAAATTTAAACTTAGATACGGTTTCTAATAGTTTAAAACTAGCAAAATGTTTCATCAAGGTTCAATCATATTATATCCCATTATACCCGCTGTAATTACTCAATAAAATAACGAAAAATAACCTACAACCCTCCATTGCTAAGGTGCACATCCTTATCCACTAATCTACCATTGTTTCAACTCATAAAGGAATTTAATTACAAATTCTTACTATTTTCAGATAGCAAAAGATGCAAGAGAATGTGTACAAGAATGCATATCAGAATTCATTTCATTTGTCACAAGTGAAGCCAGCGACCGCTGCCAGGTAGAGAAGAGAAAAACCATTAATGGTGAAGATGTCTTGTTTGCGATGAACACTCTTGGCTTTGACAACTATGTGGAACCGTTGAAATTATATTTAAAGAAATTTAGGGAAACAGCATTGTCACCTGTAAGTAAAGTCTATTTTAATATTTTTTGAGGAAATTTTGTATTTGAGCTTTTTGTGTAAATTCTTTAGGTAAGCAATCAAACAAATCTAAAAGGATTTCAAGTATACACTTTATTATCTTCCTGCCCAATTCCCAGGTTAACTGGGTCGGCGCAGTATGTTTTCTTTTTCTATTCGTCCCTGTCATTAGTCATTGTATCAACCACCCCTTTTTCAGTCATATACTTATACACTTGCTTCATCTAAATCATAAACTTACTATTACGAGTACTTAATGATTATGGCTGGTGTTATTCGTATGCAGTTGATCTCAATGGTTTGCAGAGACCTGTAGATGCAACTGAAATGGTAACTCAGAAGTTTAAAGTGAAGACATTAAGGATGGAGGAGGTAATTGGAGCTAATGCTTCAGTTAAATTACCGTTTCAATGTTTAGCTTAGTATTATAATGTTATTTTACCTAAATTTTATGCTCTCGGTGGTCACACCTTGTTGGTAATTGGTATATCAATCCGTATTGTGAAATATTTCTAGTTAATCCCATAAATGCTTAGGTACTTACCATTTGTGACTGTGGAAGTGGAGTTGACGCCATCTATTACCGTCTTCTGTATCCCGTAGATTTAAGTCATAAGTTTCTGGATTTATTTTCTGACATTAAATGTGGTCTCTGATTGCAGCAATAATTGACTACCTACCCTTTTAGACTTTAACTGTATTTATGATTGTTGGGGTCATTATAACATTTGTGATAATGTTTTGAGGAATTAAACTCACCTGAGATTATCTTTGTTGATTAAATAAATATACCATATATTCTCTTTTCCACCAAATTGTTGGCTTCTGGTTGCCAGATAGTGCAGGCAGAAACTACGTCTTGCATTACTACAAATTCTTTTGACAGTCCCGATATCCAAATGCGCTTGCCTGTAACCTTAATTCAGTAGTTATTTATCCTCTCTGAAAGCCTTTAGAACCTGGACCTATAAATGAATTCGCGATGTTTTTTTCTTTTTATTATATTTTTGCTATGCTACATTACAATTTATTTTTGTAGGCATATGTTTTTAAAGCTTTATCTATGCATGTAGATGTTACCTACATAATATTGGTTATTAGATTGAATAAACTTGTAGCATTATTAGCGCCATATGTGACAATAGGTCTTTTTGCAGGCAACAATTTGTTCTCCATTTTGGGTCTTCCAATGAAATTAAAGATAATATTGTTGATTCACAAAAGCGAATTCATTTGCAAATATTGCAGCGCATTGCATGCGACTTGAATAATGTAATTAAGATTTTAATTTTTACCTATTATTGTTTCAGGTAACAATCAATAAACTGAATAAAATTGTTGTTTATGGAGGTAAGAATAAAAAAATCTTTAATAAATAGCAATAGTTACTGATGGCTGTCAAGTATGTTTTTGGTAACAGATAACACTGACCCCACATTAGCGTCCTTTGAGCGTTGGCGGATGGCGTCTTACCAGCGACCTCCCCAGAATAGCATTTTCGGGATTTCGGGCAAACGCTAGTGTGGAGAGGTCGCCGGCAAGACGCCAACGCTCAAAAGACGCTAGTGTGGGGTCTCTCTAATAGTAACTTAATAGCTTTAACTTTAAATCATGGTATTTTTTTTTCAGAGGATGGCAGCTCATGTATTCCGAGTGAGAGTGAGGGCGACCAAGGGGAAGCTACTGTGATCTACACCTATCCTAAAGTAATTGGAGACTTTGCCATTACGTAAGTCCTAAACATCATGGACAAATATTTAAGGCTAAATTGGTTCTCACAAAGAGTTTCATAAATCTAATGATTCAAATAAGTAAATATTGATGTTTTGTTTCCATGAGCCTCTTTTCGACTTGGGTCATAATTGGTGCCAAACTTTTTATAATTTTTCGACTACTCCAAAGAATAAAGTCCGATTGCAATAATGTTCAATGTAAGAGATCAGACTTTCTGCTCCAAAGAATAAAGTCGGATTTGCAATGTGTTGAATATAGGAGATCAAACTTTGTTCTTCTGAGGAAGCGTTTTATTTAAAAATGGTTTGAAGGCATTGCGTGTTTAGTTTGGTAAAAATAGCAACTTGCAAAAAATATTCAGTAAACTACAAATAGATTCACGCACATGTTTAATGCAGCGCTAACACAAACTTAGGACCCCTTATAACAAAATGTGCTAAAAGACTTAACTAAATTTAGTTCCGTTTTGTAATAAGGGGGGGGGGGGGGGGGTACTCTGTCATCGATAGATAAATATACTTTATTGAACAAAATTCAAAACTTATGATCTTGTCATGTGGATTTTTTTAACCCTTCCCTCTTCCCTTAAGTTTCTATGTTAATTTTTCGTAGCTCGTGTTATTGGAAAGCCTAATCGGCATGCGGGCCAATATCGCCCTTAACGTATGGAAGAGCTCTGCATTAAACTCCTGCAAACTATACATCCTTTTCTCAGTCAATGGCCTGTACCATAACCATGACCCAACACATAAGGATTTTTTTAAATATAGAGTTTTTTCTGATGCACATGTTCGCTATACTCAGTGTGTATTTGTCCATGATTAAACGGGCAGAAATTGCGTTACGCGGAATGGCCAGTAGACGGCGGCCCCAAGTACCGTCAGAATTGCATCAGGAGGGGGGCAATTTTCGTGCACAAGTCGAATTAGAGATTTGTATGGATAAATGTATGAAATCTTTAAATTCGACTTCAATGTCGAGTGCTCGAAAATTTCCCCCTCTCGTATTTTTGCCGCGCGTATCTTTTACCTTGATCGGCACGTTACGCAGTTTCCACCTTAATTCGAATTGAAGTGTAAACGATCATAAGTTCATAACTTAATAATAATATGATAAATTGAGTGATTGGTGTAGATAAATATTGTCTTATTAAACTTTGGTTTGTCTAATATTTTATTTCTATATTTTCACTTTTTAACATCAGTGGGAGCATAATTTTTAAATGTGTTACACAGCTTGTAAGGTCTAAGCTGTCAATTTTATTGTAAGTAATGTTGAATAAATTTTTTACTTATTTACTATTTTTTTATTCAGATTCTGCATTGAAACGAGGTTATATATTTTTATATTAAATTTATTACTTAAGAGTAATAGGCACAATTAATATACAATACTTAATTAAAAAGTAAGTGATTGAAACATAATTTAACAAAATCATATAAATTCTTATAGTAACAACGTGGGAAATGAAAAGCCCGTGTTGCTCTAAGATTAAATTAATTACCTACTCAGAAAATCATACACAGCTACCTATTTATTTTCTTTAGTATTTCGCACAAACATTTCATGATATTACTCTCGGCGTCAAAAAAATCGCACATCTGCGTAGTTTTCATACTAACGCGCTCATATCACGGCTTCGTATATAAAAAAGTAAAACATTTGATTGCAATATTTTTTACGTAACATGGTTTTTATATGCTCGTCTGTTAATCATGCTTCTTAATTAGTCGTGAAAACTTCCTAATTTTCCCAAAAACATAAAAAAGTAAATCAATGTTCTTGTCCCATACAATGTTCTATGGAGCTGAAAAACTACTAAAATATACTTTTTAATTTTTTTGGACGAATCAAGTAATGGATGATGAAAATGTTGGATTAAAAGACGTGTATATATTGGTAATGTTACCTTAAAAATAATGTGTATATATTGGTAATGTTACCTTAAAAATGTTTTACTTTTTAATATACGAAGCTGTGATATGAGCGCGTTAGTATGAAAGCACATGTGCGATTTTTTTGACGCCGAGTGTATGTGCCAACTACTTAAAACCAGATTTATTTGTATGTTGTGCCTTTCTTGATTACTTATACGTATTCGGTACTTATATCGTACTTTTAATAAGTAAGTCAACCATTCAACAAAAAATATCAAACAAATCTCCTGTTATGGTTAAAGAAACGACGCTGACTTACGCATGCAATTCTCTGTGTAAGTCGCAAGTTTGTGACGATTTATAAACTAATTTGTACATTATCTATTCCCGAAACTTATCAGTCACATAGGACGGTAGTGGGATCAAATACAAAAACTTATTTAACACCATTATACCAACGGAGAAAGCGAAAGATATTCCAAGATTGAACTCCAAGTTAAAATCTCCGGAAGTGTAGATATCTCCACCGAAGTTTCTAGATGTGAACCTCTCTGTGAGGAAGGCTTTGCCGCTAGCGTAGCGGCAGTTAGAGTTCGAGTTGGTGTTGAGGCTCGAAGAGGTCTGTATCAGGCTGGTAATGGACGTGCAGTTCTCCTGGTCGCTGTACGGGAGGATGTTGAAGCCTGGCTGCTTGAACACGTTGCGGTGGAGGAAGATGGACGCGTACCGGGTGTGCGTGATGTAAGTTACGTAGTATAGCCAGTCTTCGAAGCCTTTGTATGATCTGAAATTAGAAAAATGTTGATCAAAGTCGAACGGCAAAAAAGCATTAAAGCTTATGGTCGTTTAGCGCCATCTAGGTTACAGGATAGAAACTATATTGTTGGTCTTTGCTGTACAAATAGTTAAACTTAGACATGTTGCTAGTTATAGTAAAATCTGAGAGATGGCGTTGAACGGTTTGTATTAAGTTCCCGAAGTATCAACTAGATGGTGCTATTTTTTTAAGCGATAGTATATTTTCCACATCGCGATGATGAGATTTTTTTTCGTTTCATGACCTCCTCCAGTTTACAAAATTTCAGTATAGCTTCTCGGCCTTTGGCTAAGATCAAAGTGTAGTATCTGTTCTTTTCAGCTTAATATCTGAAAGTTCCCTCATTGAGGGACCAGTATATTAAACGGATTTTTAGTAAACCGATGGGATTTCCGGGGCTCGCTCCACTCGCAGCAGGGTCGGGCCCGGCAATGCAGTGCCGACCGGGATTGGCCCACAAAATACCTTGAAATTTAATTAGTACGGAATACACACAATGCGTATTTTAATGGTTTCACACTCATTATAGTGAATGATTGGTAGTAACTGTTCATAGTGTTCATAAATTCATGTTATGAAATATTCAGTGATCTGTAATTTTATATTACTCTCCTAGTTCTTTGAGGACTCTACTTCTGCTGATTCTGCAAGCTAGCTAAAATTAATAACCCACACTACTTTCAGCACCCCGCTAGCCAACATGACATAAATGCAGGTGATGTAGATGTTGAACACCTTAAGAATAAGATCATATATAGTTTTTTTGAGGAATCTTAACTTCGGTTGATTCTGCATGCTAGCTAATAATGACCTCAGCACCCCGCTATCTCAACATGACATAAATGTAGGTGACGTAGATGTTGAGAATAATAGTTGATCATAATAGTTCTTTGACTTCTACTGACTCAGCAAGCTAGCTTACCTCAGCACCCCGCTAGCCAGCATGACATAAACGCAGGTGATGTAGATGTTGACGATGGCGGCGATGAGCCCGTTCTTCACCACCATCATCACGGCCACGGCCTGCTGCTCCGCGAAGATGTAGCACGACCAGAGCGCCAGCGCGAAGAACACGAAGTCCAGGTTCTCTGTTATGTCGCCAAGGATTCTGGGGAAATAGGGATGGTGGTTACTAAATTATCAAGGTTGTGTGGTATAAAATAAATAAAACAACAGTGTGGCAGACGAGCAGAAGGTTCACCTGATGGTAAGTAATTACCGCCGGTCATGGACACCTGCAACGCCAGTGGAGTCACAAATGCGCTGCTTACCTTTTAACTCCATTCCCCTGGATTGGGTCTCCGGTACCCTATTTCTTGCAGCGAAACACAGCGCATGCACTGCTTCACGCCGATTTTCTGTGAGGACGTGGTATGTATTACTCCGGTCGAGCCGGCCAATTCATGCCGAAGCGTGGCCCCCCCTCTGTTATGTAATCCCACTATAATGTAATGTCATGTTGTGTGGAACAACAGAGAAATTTATTTACATAATTAATTATTCTCATGTAGGTATATGACAGCCAGATATTCACCATAGTTTTTTTCTCAAAGTTCTAGTAGGCTGGGCAATCACTGTCTCTCTGCATGTCTACTTCAGGTTAAAAGTTAATGGAAAATTCAAATACGAAAAAACTACCTTAAAATTAAATTGATTGGAAAAATATTGGTGGTGCAAAGAACAGCAAACATAACTTGGTAATTTGGTATATTTATATGGAATTACCAAGTTATTTATGCAGTTGATGCAACCAGAAAGTGGACGAAACATTTTTTTAATTAGCACCGTTTTTTCTGGAAGTCGATCAAGTTACGGTTCGGATTATTTTACGGTGACATACCAATCTATATATTTATTTGGGTACTTACGGGTAGATAATGGCTGCAGAAGCGAAGGTGCTGATGAGCGAGAACGGCAGAGAGACCAGATTCCAGGACAGCAGCAAGCTGGCGCCGCTGTACAGCCCCTCCTGTGTTTCCTGGTAGTACCGGGTTCGGTATGGGCCGTCTGTAAAAATATGCAGGTTTGATTCTCTCCTTGGACGTGAAGTAAGGTTCTTCAACCCGTACTCATGTCCCCTCTCCACTCTGGCGATGAGGGAGCGCCGCTGGGGTTTAGTCGGTATGCTTCGGCCGCTGCCGGAGGAGAGCCCGACATAACCCGCCGACAGGAAGGTATGCATAAGGACGCATTCCCCAGCGACAAAAAAAAAGGTTTGATTCTCTCCTTGGACTAATAAGGGTTGCCAGACAACCCTAGATTAGTACGAGAGAATCGAACGAAAAATCTCGTACCAAATCTCGGTAAGTCAAAGATCCTTTTGTTTTAAAATATAATGTAGACTTACACAAACAAATTGTATTCATAATACTGATGAAGTATGTTCCGACCATGGCGTTGAATATAAGTCCGCTTTTTGTGATAAATGCTCTCTGGTAATCCTGAAAAAAAGTTGATAAAGTGTTATACTTAATTTAAAAATATTTACCATATTAAATAAATAAATAAAAACCCATTTATTGCTCTAAATACACTAACAGTTTACAATAAATAGGTACAAATCAACAAATGGTTTGAGCAAAGGGTAGTGACTCAGCTTATGCTGTCGCAGGACAGGCGTCCGGCGAAGAGCTGGTTTTCAGTCACACCTTCTCTCTTTATGTGTTAGTTGAGAGATGCGTAGGTATGACGGTAGGTAGATATTATGATTTGTTAGTTAGTATTCAGTTGTATTTTGGTTTTCACGTTACCTTAGCCTCATTATAAAACGCCCATAATATTAGGAAGTACAGAGGCAATGTAAAAAGTCTCATGAACATTTGTTTCAATCCATTCTTCCTCATATTGAATATTGATACCAGCATGCGTCTGCAACAATCAAAATAATATAAATGCGCCAGACAATCACACCAATCAACCTGGTCTCAAACTAGGGCAACCCCTGTACTATGAGTACCAGGTGACGATAATTAACTGGGGGCGTCAACCCAGAACACCCATACCAGACCCATGAAAACTTAGAAAATATAGTTTTCTAAATTGACTTGACCGGAAATCGAACCCGGGACCTTTCGCGCTTCGGGCGACCTATTGTGCCAGTTTATTTGGCACGGACTATATAGTTCTACTTCACTAGATCGTCGGTCTGTCTACCTGGTGGGAGACCTGCCACAGCTCCGGCCCCCGGCACGCGGCCTCCACTCAAGGACCTTTCCACCCCAACGGTAGTCTGTTCTCCTCGCAATGTGCCCTGCCCATCCAATATGCCAATGTGGGAGTCTCTTGGCTGCGGGTGGCACAGGACCGATCTGTGTGGAGAATTTGGAGGGAAGCCTATGTCCAGCAGTGACGTCTACTGGCTGAAATGATGATGATGATAGTTGTACTCACACGTATAACATCCATATGACCTGCACGCCGCTGGGCCTCCCGTACTGCTTGTTCGGGTTGACTATGCGGCTGTGCTCGGCGTGGCCCTGCATGATGCCCTGGCCCTCCAGCTTGAACTTCTCCACCAGAGCCGCGATCTGGTGGTTGGATTCAATGAACCGCTCTCGGGATCTTCTGTCCACGGTGGATAGACATACTGTTAGGCTCCCTAGGCAAACTCCAACGCTCTCTATTTTACACCAATAGCGAACCAACTGTTGAGGTTAGTAGATCGCGCGCAGAGCGTGTTTCGCGGGTTACGTCTTAAGCACTGTAGACCTAAAGGGTACTGGAGACCCAATCGGGATAAAGTACACACGTGTGACTACTAGTGTTGTGGAATCTATGGGAGCCGGCAACCGCTTGGCGCTTACCATCAGGTGATCCGCCTGCTCGTCTGCTACCTATAACATAAAAAAAAACTCCAACGCTCTCTATTTTACGCCAATAGCGAACCAACTGTTGAGGTTAGTAGATCGCGCGCAGAGCGTGTTTCGCGGGTTACGTCTTAAGCACTGTAGACCTAAAGGGTACTGGAGACCCAATCGGGATAAAGTACACACGTGTGACTACTAGTGTTGTGGAATCTATGGGAGCCGGCAACCGCTTGGCGCTTACCATCAGGTGATCCGCCTGCTCGTCTGCTACCTATAACATAAAAAAAAACTCCAACGCTCTCTATTTTACGCCAATAGCGAACCAACTGTTGAGGTTAGTAGATCGCGCGCAGAGCGTGTTTCGCGGGTTACGTCTTAAGCACTGTAGACCTAAAGGGTACTGGAGACCCAATCGGGGATAAAGTACACACGTGTGACTACTAGTGTTATGGTTATTAGCGAGTACGAAGTTTCTATTTACAGTATATCGTGGCGATCACAGATGTTGAGAATCAAGAGTCCAGTTGATGAGAGCGCGTCGAGGATGGTCGTAATTAACTTTCCACATTTGTTGTTGAGTGAATAGGTATCCTTTTTTGCATGAAACAGCTGATTTTTGCTTATTTTGATGATCTAACAAGCTAAAGGGGCTTTATTCGTGTTACTTCACGTTATAAGGGAGCTTCAGGATTAAAACGACTAAAATTTAACGGTGTATAAGTTACATGGCTAGTCTGGCGCGGTTTTCACTCTGTGCAGGATTTTTTAAATGATAGGGATAGTCAGCAAATGGCACATCATTAAAGTAATTTATTGATAGGGGTTATTTCATAAATAAAACTTAATAATTTAAGTATTTTACTGTTTAATCTTAAAAATTGTGTTTGCATGCTATTGGTTAATGGCTGGATAGGTGATCCTGTAAATGTTATTATCACGCCATCTTTTTGTACACCCTGTTCAAGAACAAATAAACTATTCTATTCTATTCATGGAAAGCCAACGCGTGATGTTACAAAACATTACATTGTAACTCACAGTAATACATGAGCGGGTTCTCGAGCTGCGGGCAGGGGAAGCCGATGCTGCCGAAGTAGTCGAGCAGGTTCCTGGTGGGGCCCGCGAACACCACGTCGCCCAGGCACAGGTACACCACGCGGTCCAGGAACGGGAACACGTCTGCAGGATAGGTTTTAGGGGTAGTAGGTATAAATTGTTTTTGGACCTTATCTCCAACAATAAGGGTCAAAGTCATCATCATCATCATCATCATCATCATCATCATCATCATCATCATCATCATCATCATCATCATCATCATCATCATCATCATCATCATCATCATCATCATCATCATTTCAGCCGATAGACGTCCACTGCTGGACCTAGGCCTCCCCCAAAGTTCCCCTCACAGATCGGTCCTATCCCGATCCACCCGCATTCAAGGGACGCGTCCAACTGGTGGGAGGTTCAAACTATGTTGTCTAATATATCGACAGAGCCCCAAAAAGGGTTAAATTATCCAGCCTATGTTCCCACTGCAGGGCAAACGTCTTCATCATAATAATCAAGTCATTTAATATCTTAAAACGTGCGGTAGTTGATTGTGACCCCTGACTTAGAGGTTAAAAACAGCTAAAGAAGTAGTCTTGGGACTGGCTTCCTAGATTTATACAGTTTCAAAACTTGCTGAAGACATACTTAATGATCTTTACACCAGTTACGAATGAAAAGAGTGTAAAGCCTAGGGTCATTCTAGACTAGGTTTTTTTGTCATACACTTAATATTATCACATTAAGTGCTGTTTAAAAAAATAAACAAAGTCCAATCCAGTGACCCATTTGCACGGTATCTCTTCAAATCTAACTAAACACAGCTGTGTATACGGCTTAGACAAAGTAAGACAGCATGTGTTTAATTTATCGTCGAAAATTAGCATAATAAAATATAAATTGTATCGTATAGAAAGTAGGCGAGTATTCACAATACAGGGTGTATCTGTGAGTATTTAGGCACATCCCTTTAAACCCTACCAACCATTCTGGACACATTTTTGTTTGGATTAGCTTCTTTAACGTCGTAAGACCTCATACGAGGCAAAAACAATTGATTTTCAATTGTGTCTACTGTCTGGGCCTTACGACGCCATACGTAGTAGTTACAACTCACTGATCATAATTATCAAGTCATTTAATATCTTAAACGAGCACTAGGTAAGACTATTGGTCGACTAGTCATCGGCCTGAAGTTCTCGCAGATCAATCTCGACGACGTCTTTCCAGCGATACCTAAGCCAGCCTACCGGGCCGGGCGTCGGCCCATCAGTCGGCTCTGGTATGCTGGTATGGTCTGGTATGGAAGTAGCGTTCTCTTGTTTCGGAGACCAAGACTCCAGTGGAGTAAGTAAGTAAAACAAGCGGTGGTTGGTGACCCCTGCTTAAGAGGTTAAAAACAAAGATTTAAATCATCTTTGGTTAAAAACAGGTAAAGAAGTAGACTGACGTGGGATTGGCTTTCCACTTTCAAACAGTTTAAAACTTGCTAAAGAGATACTGTGGTATCTCCATGTGTGTATTAATTATCTTTACACCTGTTACGAATGAAAAGAGTGTAAAGCCTAGGGTCATTCTAGACTAGGTTTTTTTGTCATACACTTAATATTATCACATTAAGTGCTGTTTAAAAAAATAAACAAAGTCCAATCCAGTGACCCATTTGCACGGTATCTCTTCAAATCTAACTAAACACAGCTGTGTATACGGCTTAGACAAAGTAAGACAGCATGTGTTTAATTTATCGTCGAAAATTAGCATAATAAAATATAAATTGTATCGTATAGAAAGTAGGCGAGTATTCACAATACAGGGTGTATCTGTGAGTATTTAGGCACATCCCTTTAAACCCTACCAACCATTCTGGACAACATTTTTGTTCTACGACTTTTCAAAACTTGTAGAAAAATTTTTCGACTTCCTGCACAAAATTAACAAGTCATGTGACTTTGTATGAAAATATTAAATTCTGTATGCGAATTTCCGAAAGTCATAAAGCAAATATTATTCATAATGATTGGTAGATGACGTGATTAAAAGGATGTAAATGTTCACAGATACATCCTGTATAGCGCCATGCAGGTGTTTGAGTGTAGGTAACTGTGGTAGATAACAATGAGATCTACTTGTATCTGTACAGATGTAGTTGTACCAGCTTGTATCTAAGTCTATTTATACAATCTGTTATTTAGATTTGTTACATTGCCTATTGACTACTTCGGTGGCGCAGTGGGTTAGTAGTGAGCGACTCGCACTTTAAAGCGATGACTGCACTTGGGGTCCCAGGTTCGTTCCCCAGGTCTGGGCAATTTGTACCTGAGTTATTCTGTTCAGAAATTCTCAGTGTCAGCCCGAATTCTGAAAGTTGGCGGTTTTGTACACCCGTGCCTCGGAAGGTTAAGCCTGCGCCCGATCTCTCTTCGGTCGCGTGTCACACTGGTGTCCCATCGAATTAAGAGGGTAAGGGCAAAGGTAAGGAATCATCATCATCATCATCAGCCTGTTGCAGTCCACTGCTGGACATAGGCCTCTCCAAATGCTCGCCACTTTGATCGATCTTCGGCTACTCGCATCCAGCTCCAGCCAGCCCTCTTGCGCAGATCGTCACTTCATCTGGCCTGAGGTCGTCCTACACTACGTTTACCAAGACGCGGTCTCCACTCCAGAACTCGTTTACCCCAACGGTTGTCAGTTCTGCGGCAGATATGGCCAGCCCACTGCCACTTCAAGGTAAGGAATAATATATATTTTTAGATTATGCACCTATGTTTGCGCACACAGTTGAGCACAAATATACGGTTGGAGGATTGCCTACATCTGAGCAGTGAACGCGACAGATGAAGTGGTGCCCACAAAAGTTCACCTCGATATACGATGGTTTATTCTAAATGCGACGCTGTGGTACCTGATCTTGGTTTCTCCATGGTGAGGATGATGGCGGTGCCGTACTTCTTGGCAGCGTTGGACAGTATGGATATCACCAGGTATGTGCTCAGAGGATCTAGATCCCACGTTGGCTCATCCAGGAGCAATATTACTGAAACAAAAAATAATTTTAACTATCTACGAACACTCTACTGGCTCAGCGACCCGAAACGAGTCTTGGCCTCCGAAACAAGAGAAAGCCACTTTGGTCGATCCTGCACTACTTGATGCCAATCCTTAGCCTGAAGTTCTCGCGGATCAATTTCGACGACTTAATTATATTCATCTTCTTAACAATTAACTGAAGCATGAAAGGGCGATAAACTTCAGTAGCTTTCTCTCTGGTCTATGATGGATGATAGATAAGGATCAAAGTTTGGTGGGAACTATTTTCCATTAGTATACTTAGTTAAAGTTACACAGTGACGTAGAGTGACGTCAAACCAGACATATAACCAAAGGATCTAAATTAGATCCTTAGATCATCTAATGTTACGACCAAATTGGAGTTCCTCTCGATGTGCGCGCTTTTGTGTGAAAGTGACGGGAATATTCTCATTCGTTACGGGACACGGCTTTGTTATAAGCCGCCAGATTCATCTTGTCTGGGTTACTTTGTCTAAGGAACTTGTTCTTCTATTTGTCTGTGGTCTAAAGGTTGCGAATGTCAGGCAGTAGTCGCTTCATTGTAAATGTAATAACAGAAGCATCGAATCCTGCTAGGGTCCAGGCGTACCAAAGCGACAGCTTTCGACGCAACCGAGAATTACTCGCTGAAGATGATGGATATTTGTATTGTTGATATCTACTATACTGAGATGAGGTGTTAGATAGCGATTAAAACTCACTCGGATCTCTGATGAGTTGTACGCCGATCACCAGTCGTCGGTATTCGCTTTCGTTAGATTTGTGACGGATTTGTTAGCCACCTGTAAAAATTATAAAGGTAAGATAATTCAAATCACTGAAAAAAGTTATGGGTAAAGACATAAGGCAAGTTATCTACCTGTGATAATGCCAAATCAGCCATAACTTGTTTCACTTTCGATGACTTCAAATATCCTGAAATCTAAAAGAAAATAAAAATTGGATTAAGGACATCATGTAAAAAATATGAAAGAATCTACCGTAGATCATCAGACAAGTGTTTATCACACGTATGTTTGTCCGGCCATACCCACGATCTTTACCACCGAACCCACGGTAGATGGAGCTTATCCCTGCATTCGTATTACATACCTATAGAACCGAGTCAACCAATTTAGAAAAGTTTGTTTCCTGAATTGACTCGCCTGAACCTTCCGTCTGCACCTTACATCCTTAGCAACTATTCTATTGACTAGCTTCAGCTGCCTCCAAGGAGTAAGTGACCCTTGGAGTGAACGCACCTTAGTGAGGGACAGAGCCAGCGTCTGCTGCACCGTGAGCCCCGGCAGCAGCTTGGTGGAGTGCCGCACCAGCGCGCAGGTGCTATGGAACTGCTCTTCCTCCAGCGGCACGCCTTCCAGAAGGATGTGACCCTTGGACGGAACCCGGCGAGCGATCACATCCAGAAGAGCGCGTTTTCCGCTGCCTTGAGAAGTAAAATATGTTATGTCAGAATCATCAAAATCCATATACCTACATGTTTGTAATCATCCACTTTTAGGTAGGTATGTAAGTGCCTATAGTGGCCCTCAAATTGTTTCGGAACGTAGCTCTCTACTTATTCCTAATTTTGTGATAATGTGGATCCAAACTTTGATTGATGCGCTTCAACGCTAAACACTTGTGGATGTAATCGACTTCGCGCAAGTGTTTAGCGTTGACGCGCTTCTAAGCTCGTGTCGTAAACAGAAAAACGTTGCAATGGAAATATCATGGCAATTAGGTATCACACGGTTCATGTGATCACGCCAAAATTCGTATTTTGGCGTCTGGTTTTTGAAGCACTTTCAACGCGCGTGTACGTATGCTAACCACCGTATATGAGCGAAAAAATTTGCTAATCTCAAATCGTTCTTACTCGTACCCTTGTTGTGTTGTGTTGACTCGATTCATCACGTCACGTCACTTGTTTATATTATGATGTCTTCGCGGACCACTTGGAATGCCTCCAGGGACCACTGCGCTAAACAGTCCTATATCGTATTGTATCTCTATTTTATTGTGTGATAGAAGCTGATGTTACCTTTGGAACCCAGGATAGCGGTGACCTCGCCGCTGTGGGTGGTGAACGAGACATCCTTGAGGATCACCCCGGTCTTCACGCCGCCGGTTAAGCGCTGGAGGAAACTACCTGGTTCTACCTGCAATAGATATAGATAGGTTTCGTTGCACTTTTATTGCACAACAAACAAAACATAAAAGCGTAGATATTTTCCTTGTCCTATTTGACTTGTCGCCAGTCCTTGGCCTGAAGTTCTCGCAGATCACTCAAGTCAAGGACTGGCGACAAGTAGTGCAGGATCGACCGAAGTGGCGTTCTCTTGTTTCGGAGGCCAAGACTCGTTTCGGGTCGCTGAGCCCGTGGAGTACATAAGTAAGATATTTTCCACCATGCGGAAGAATTTTGCGTCCCAGCGCTTTATTTCGGGACAACGGGGCAGGTGACCGAAAAAAGCTTGGGTCTGTACCCTCACTCATTTGGCGAAATACAGCCACAGCGGTTTTCTGTGAGGCCGTGGGCACCGGTCGAGCTGGCCCATTCATGCCGACGCGTGGCTCACAGGAAAATCATTAGTTTTAATAAATGTACAGACGAATTAAGAATGAAAATATACGAATGCGTGCGAAGAAAAACAAATCTGGCATTTTATAATTAAAATAATGATTATTGATAAGGGGTCATGACCTCGATGTGATAGAAAAAGCCCCCTATCACATTATGTACGGGCTACTCCCCTATTCGAAACTATTCACCCGCAACGAACCCGAACGATTAGATGTCATGTATAAAACATGTCTGCGCAAGAGTTTTATTTAGTCCCATGTTTAATGTGTACAAGAGTTGATACAGCTATCATGTTGTCTATTCAGTCGACGGCTTGCTACAGTATATGGAATTTGTAAAAGCAAATATAAATTCTCGGAACGTTAGAAAAAGTGTTGATTTTTTATTAATCAGGAGACCAAACATTGATTTTAAAACTTAAAAAAATATTTCTATTAAAAAAATAATAAAATTTTGCATTTAAAAGTACTTAGGAACTTTTACCTATATAAAAATAATTAAATAATGTAAATATTTTTGTTCATATTTCTACCATAAAGTCGCATTTTCACCCCCCTTTGCTCACTTTCAGTGCCACAAAATTTTAAGTTTTTTCGTTTGGGCGGTACCTACGTCCCTTAACCAAAGATTTTAATCTTTGCCTTTGGTTAGATTAATCTGTCGATCCTTTAATAGATATCCATTTTCATAAAAAATATTTTATTATCTCTTAAAAACTAAAATCGGAACGTTATTACAAAAAGCAGGAAGAAAATATTATTACTCCTTTTTATCCCATACAAAAGATATCAACGAGTCAGTTCCCGAGAATTTCTTTACGAATTGTTTATGTGTCTGTCAAAGTAGGTAGATTTGAACTTTCAATTTTTAGTTTAGTTTTGGTACAGTCGGATCGGAACCAAAGATACATGCACGCACAGTGCTCAGCTGTGCTTATAGGTATTGTATTTAGTAACACTGTGTGAAATAAAGGTGAACTCACTTGACCAGAATGAAAAACATTGCACAACTCCAACGTGTACTCGGTAGCTAACATTTTTCTTTGATAAATTTGCTTGAATGCAATGTTACGATGTTAAAATGTAAATAAAAACACAGCCAGTCGCATTTCCGAGCGACGCAGCCTCACCGTGGTAAACAAATCGAGAACTAAGCATATGTAGACAACTTCAAATGGCAACGTCAGAGAAGAGGTGTTGCCACACTTACATCCAGCTAACTTCATCTCTATAACAGTACATACATTTTTAGAACGTGCCCCTGGTAAAGGAGAAACCACTCTAACAAAGAGGAAGAAGGTTTTATGTCGCGTAATGAGTTTAGGAAAGTGTTAAGGCGAAGCTGTATTAGAAACTGATTGCTACCAGAATTGAAGTCTTTCTCCCAAGTTATCTGGTGTTAGTGTAGTATTATTTACATCTAGATAGAAACTATTCACCTGGAAACGATGGTTTTTATATTTATTCAGTAGGTATATCTTACCGAAATAGATTGCTCTTTATTTTCAAAGGAAATTTTTAGTATCACTATTGATATTGGAAAAACAGAAAATATTATTTTCCACAATGACTAAACTATTATTAACGGCGCGTTGCATTTTATGTTATGAACTCACAGATTGGGTAATGTTAAACGAAAGAAAAAAGGAACTTAAGAACCCTTTTCACAGTATAACGTCGCCTTAACAACGAAAGCCTCATTTTTCCACATTTCCAACGCGACGTTGCCAGCTGTTCACCGTGAACCTTCCAAAGGCTAAACGTCTCTCTGTCTCTTACGTTTCCACGACCACACATGCGACAGCTGCACAGCTACTGGCAGACTATGTCCGCACATTCCTCAGATCAGTCGTCTCGCTTCGACGTACGCGCCGAGCGCTGGCAGAAAGGGACAGGAGAACATGCGCAGTGTCACTGACTGCTCAGTCTGGCTTCGCGCGGTCGCAGAATAAAGTCCTATAGTGCGGCAGAGGACCACAACCCCATAGCTGTAGACCGAAAACTTCTATTAAAACGAACGAAAACGTACGATTTATGAACTGAAGCTACGTTAGAAATTTGAACTTAACGTTTGCTTTAGTGTTTTGAGTGCGATTTTTTTATTTTTAAGTGTTAAGTGTTGTGGCGATTGAAGTGTGTGGCTTCGGGTCCCGTTGGCCGATTTTCTAACATGTAAGTTGTCAGCTTAGTACCATGTTTATGTAGGTGCAGGGAGGGGAAGTCAGTGGAGGACTCTGGCTGGAACAGGTCCTAGTAGCGCCTAGTCCCTGTACTATCATGGTACCTTAGCAATGTTTGGCGGTATGGTGTTTAACAGAACGTGACTAGACGGCTGATAAAGTGGCCATAATAATTAAACTTCTTTTTTGTTCGTCTGCAACGTGTAGAATTGCACATCATATATTTTAAAAACGCTCATGTGAGTTATAAAATTTCAATAAGAACTGCATCGTGCTTAATGTAATTTATAATAAGTATAAAAGAAATCCTGTTAATTAAAGTTGTACCTATAGCTTGAAGATAAAGCTAGTTATACTCGTACATATATAATTTTGTGATACAATATGTGAATAGTGTTTAAACTCTAGCTTATTATCACTATCACCCACAGAGTAATTTATATACGGGTATCACCTCACCAAATGTGTCATTGATATATTTATGGACATGCGGGTAGAAATTCCAATTACCTACAAAAACTGCCTAGACGCATCCACATGCCACATTATTTGAAACTTATTTCAGAAGTTTTTTCTAAAGGCTTGCTCTACCTATCAAATAATTTAAGCTGGAACAAAAGCCACCCAACATTCCTTTTTAAAAACTTAAGTGTCGGTGCAGACTGAGGTGATATGTTAAGAAATACGGGTCTTCGGGGTCATTTTCGACCACCAAATAGGGGTTTACCCTTAAGATAGGAGTTCACCCATAAAAGGTTATAAGTATTATGTCTCGATTGAAAAGCAGATAGGTAGGTAGTAGAAAAGTACCACCTGTTTAGAATTATTTACTGTAATCTGCCTATTGTCTATGACTCATGTATACGACACCTACTCCTTTTTTCCACAAACCTTTTTCGCGAAAGTCATGTTCATTATATAAAAATTACCTACTTTAAATAGTAACATTCGGTAAAATTGCGCAATATCAAATATTAATATTTGACCTTAACATACACCAGGCATCATCTGATCGACAAAGAACGTTGGAGATTATAAGTACCTAGTGCCCTAGTGTGTGCGCGGACACAAGTATACTCTATTTCCTTACGCTCATATTTTAAAGGGATATCTGTAACAAGAAGAGTTAGCTTATCGTTTAAAATAAGACCGCTAACTTCTAGAAAACAGAAATTCAGGTACGACCAACTTTTGATCCAATCTGGACTCTGCTTTCGATTCCCGGGTCGAGAAAAAAGTAACCAATGTTACAATTTTTTCGACTACTAGGGTTTAGGCTTAATCCGCATTAGGCAAGCGTGGTGATTGGAGCCTAATCCCATCATAGTAACGATGACTTGATTTCTTGGCCTTTGCCTTGCAGTGGGACAGTATATAGGCGGACTTTACTGGGTGTTGAACTTAAGATACCAAGCTGAGTGCGTCCAACTAGCCATTGCCATATCAAAGCAGTTAATCCCCATTTGATGGAATATAAGTATCGGAAGACGCATTCGGATTTAAGTAGGTTCTTGTAACCGAGACCATAAAACCACTTAACACTCTTCGAACACGCAACGCAACTAGCCGGTTTTGATCCAACTATATTATTATCTACTTAATACTGGCTTTGAAGACGTTAAGACCTTCTTTGAAACATGAAAAAACATTATAAAACTTAAAACAATGGTCAATGTGAACGAACTCTCATCCGCAGGTAAAGATGAGTCAATGTCTCGTGTTAACGTTTACGCCAAAATGAGCAGACGTTTCCGAGGCGATTAAAAAAAAACTGGATCTTTGATTAAGGTAAATCCATTGACTCATTCCTCGCGATTGCAACGGCCTAACAGCCTAAGCCAGTTTTTGTCGTAGTTTTTGCTGTGATCTTTACCGAAACCATGGTAATGGAATTCTTTGGTGATTAACCAATGAAGGATTAATAGGATTATAAATTGCTGACATACGCAATGCTGTATTGTCTTTAATGACGATTGATCGACGGTAACCTATGCATATAGGTAATAAAGCTGCAAACACTGTGTCTGTACAACGAATATATTTATCTAAAACTAACTCAGGGCGATCAAAAATATTTGAGAAAAATATTGAACGTATTTGAACTATTTGATTCGGCTACGATGCGCCTGCGCCTTATCCTTAACAAAATCCTTAAAATTAAATTATACTCTCGTTTTTTATGCATTGAAAGTGACAATTACAGGAAAAGGAAGACATCCTCCGTTTCTTCCTTGGCCTTGTCGCCAAGGTGGAATATGGCAAACGAAGGCAGGAAGCATTCCGAGTTAGGCTTGAAAGATACGCCGAGCGTGAAATATGCTTCAGTAAACTAGGAGATACAATTGTGTGAACATAAGTAATATGTATGTACGTACAATAAAACTTTTACCTTTTAACTTAGAATTACAAAATGAAAAACGTAGAAATACGAGTATTAAATAGACTGCAGAATCCATTCAATATAAAATACTTATTTAGTGAATAACCTAATAAACTGAATGTTAATCGATTACTTAATTTAGCTAATTTTGATTTCATTTAGCAACTGCTTGGCACTGCCTTACCTTCATTACCCACATACTGTTTTCTCTCCTCTACCCAAAGGATGTCTAGACGAAATATTACTACAAGCGACAGACCGCCTTATTGTACTGTCTATTGTTGCTGTTTCACACATGTATTCATATGCAATAAAGAATATCTCTCTATCTATCTAAACTGCTTCCAATTCAGATTAAAATTCAGACAGAGTTATCCTACGTCCTAAAAAGTTATGTGGTCACGACCTTCTCTTAAGGAAAACCAGCAATACCTATTGAGCCTTCGAGACATAAGATGCGCCGTTATCAATAGGTTACCAATACTAAGTCTATTCTACAATATTATTGTAGACGGAGGAAACACATGCTATGGCAACGAGTTCCATTTTTAATGGAAAAAATGATCATTACAATGTACTGATTGTGGGGCTGACTGTATTTACATTTTTTTTTAATAAATTCACACAACATCTCACACATTGACCTGATTCCGTACTAAGTAGCTTAAGCACTTGCGTTACAGATATCAGACACAGAGGATCACGAATGTTTTAGGGTCGAACCCACGACTTTTGGCGGAGGCACGGGTGACTAAGTAACAAAAGTGCCATCCGGCCAGTCAACCAATAGCTATATCAACATTACGCTTTTGTAAAATACTTATTACTCGTATGTAATAATTGATGAATGAAAGGCGTGACTGTAATAATGACTTATCCTCTATTGATCCTAATCATTGAAAGAACAATGGTGATGCTATCCGACCGAGTGCATCATATCTGCTTATAGATATTCGTACCTACATTCGGCCTCGTCATCATAACATAATATATGATGCATATACAAATACACACAAATACAATATGCATCGTATATTGAAATGAGGTTTAGGGTATTAGCCCAACAAAGAATGAATCGGGGTTGAGGTCAAAAGATTTAACAGAACTTACTAAACTAAGTTTAAATCTTTGAGTTTAAGAACATATGTATCATTCTTCAATATAATACGGAAACAACTTAAAACAACACGTGTGGGTTCAAAATCACAACTAAAATATTAATATACCTAGTGGATCGCAGGTAATATTGACGTCATGATGATAACTAAAATGAGAGATGAGTCATGAAGATGGAAAGAGATTTGCCAAAGAGGGGACTTGATAGAAACCGTACAGCTTTATTGCTGAATCTGTGCTATGAAATTGATGAACCAAAAAGTAAATATTCCGTATGAATGAATGAATGAATATGCTTTTTATTGCACACAAAACAGAGGTATAAAACTTAAAACTATATAACGTATATACTATATAACGTATTTGATAAAGCAAATGTTTTCCAATTATGCCTGCGTTATGAAAGCGAGGAAATACGTTCATAAGATGTTTGAACATTGGACGCAGCCGGGAAGACTAAAATGAAAGCTGGAATGGATTTGTAGACTTTTTGATAAATAATCTCTCGGACCAAATAGCGTCAGTTTCCTCGATCCTCACATGTGGCTTCGTTTATGTAGTGTCGGTGTTTGCGCAAATCTGATGATGTTGATGCTGATGAAAGATTTGATACCTACATTAAATGCAGCGGACGTGAAATCCGAAGAATACCAGTAGAACTCAGATACCTATAAAGTAACATTAAATGCTCCGGACGTGAAACCCGAATGAGCTCAATGAATTAAGATTGCTGACTACAACATATTAACAAGAATTTCTTTCTAACCTTGAAACCGCCTGGTTTATCGTGCTCATTAATTCGGCGTACGGTCTGATTGCAGTCGCAAAAGGCTCATTATAAAACCTAATTAATCACTTGACCCACCTACGCACCGTGACTGCTACTGAGAACAATAATACAGTGTTCCTAAAACCAGTGACTAAACATAAGGGTTAATTTACTTAGTAAGCTGGCTCTGCGATCCAAAATAGATCTTGGGCACCTACATTAAAGTTTACCATTGTATCTAGTTCTGTGTCAGTTTCGCTCAATCGGGCACGTTAGTGTCTTTAGATCTTTGGCGTCTTCACCCTTCAGCAACATCTCGGAAGATCCTTGGGACGGCGTCCTGTTAGTCGTTCAAGATTTACCTAATGGTAAGTCATTACCGATTGCCAATTGACACCCGCATCATCATTGGAGTCACATTTAATCGAAAACCTAACGGAGAGGATGAAGAGTCCTTTCCCTCAGTACAGTAGAGGCTCCGGTACCCTCACTCACTCGGAAATTGCACATGAGCAATATTTTACAAACCCTACGTTACAGTTTAGTCAGGGGCGGCCCACGTCAAAACGTTCTCATTTCTTACCACTGGGTATACTTTATACTGTGGTAATTGTAACTATTACAATTTACTTAGACGGCAGACACCGTAGCGTAAGGTAAAATGAGATGTAGTGTAAATTAGTTTGTTAAAATACCTACTGTTCCAATTTAATTACCTCTCCAACAACGCAATGTAACAAATATCAAACTCTAAATTAAGGTAGGTATCCGAAGTTTTACTTTCAATTTTGCTGGTTAATGATAAGATAAGATACATTTATTGGTCACAAAACACAAAAACCTGGATTATTATCAATTTGGTTCCTGTTATTAAAAATACGGTGCTATGGTAATATCGTAAAGTATACCTATTTGTTAATTTGCACACAAGTAATATCTATTATTAGTTTAAAGCTTGGATTTGACTGAAATATTTAATAAAGTATAGGTGCCTATAACCACAGAGGGATATAAGAATAGTGTAGAAAACAATAAAAATTCAAATGAACCAGAACTTGATCGATAAAAACTGTTCACGCATTCACGTGTGTGACTCAACAGGATGTTTTGTACCTACTTTTTAAATATTTGACTAGTAATCCGGTGATTCGGGTCGTGTCGTGTTTTGGCAAAGCAAGCAGCCTTCAGATATGTCGGGATATTGTGTGTCGAAATGTTTACCACGTACCTACTTTAAATCAAGCTTATCTTTTAATTAGGTAGATATCGTCACCATCAAAATTATCTTAGCGTTCAAACTTACCAAAAATATCTTAGCATTTGACGTAAATCACTTTTAGCACAAAACTATTAAGATGTGATTAAATTTTCATGTGTTTTTATTATTGTAATCGAACAAAAATCTTGCAAAAAAAATGCATCTTGGCGGTTACTGCTGACATACAGTGGTTTTTTGTCGAATGAACAGATATTTTTGATATGTTTGAACGCTAAGATCATTTTGATTGTTGTACTCCGACGGAAAGTTTTGTTCATGTTTTGTTCTATTTTTAATTAAACGGTATTCAGCTGCAGCTCTAATATAACAGCAAAGTACGTATATGCCTACGTAAAAGCGAAGCATTCAGAAGAATAACGTTTTTATGACTATCTCAGAAATACGCAGCGCGATGTAACTGTATACGACAATATAACTATAATAGCTATATGTTATGCATATGCGGCTCTAGTGGGACTGTTCCCACGTAACTAAATTATCATGAGTGGGCAATTTTTGATGCGTGTCCGACTATTTCCTATTCTTCGGTTACACTTACGGTACATGTTACATTTCTTGAAAATCTCGTGGCAATGAACTCTATGATGTTGTGGTGGCAATTTTCTGCGTGATTTATGGCAAGCACTTTAATACGATTTAGACGGAAAGAAATGTTATAGGCTTAGAAAACAATGGTATGCGCTTCCTGGAAGATTGTACATTCCATCGTCGGTCTAATCTTATTTCTTCTCAATTTCTTTGATCGTAAACCAATTTTCTTTTTGTATATTAACCTACTTTGATCTAATATGGGTCTTTTTCAAATCGCAAAGGATAATATATTTTATGTTTTTCAATGTAAATCATTTTGGAAGAATGTTAATCTTGAATTAACATAAGAATTTGTGTCAATATGATGACTATAACTGTATGGATCGATACAAAACAAAAAGGATTAATTTTTCCTGATTGTGTCTTATTTATGTTTATGACCTTATAATAAGGAGTATAATAACAAAAATTTAACATTTTTTTCCACAACCTTCTATGTAGGTAATATAAAAAGTTTACAGATACACAATTTGGCAATTGGGATTAATATTCGCGGTTTCTGATTCCGCCATCGGTCGTACAGTCAACTCCAAAAATATGTATACTCTTTAGGACCTTGTCACAATACATATGTATAAGAACGACTTCTACTTTCTTATACACTATGTATTGTGACAAGGTCCTAAAGTGTATACATATTTTTGGAGTTGACTGTACACTTACGGCTTAACGTGTAACTAGAAAATCATTTCCAAGGATCGACGGATAGTAGGAAGCAAAATATCATGAGTTATTCCCACTGGTATTGCATTACCTTATTAAATTACGAAAGTGCAAACAACATAGTTTACGATTCGCGATGCCCCTTCGCAATACAATAACATGAAATTTCTTGAGAAATAAAATTCAAATACGATTCGATAGTAATACGTACTTTGTAAAATTGCGTACAATGAATGTGTAATATGCAGTCATGCTAAATTAGGCAGTAGGTATTTCTTCGTATAGTATCTTTTAACTCTGTGATATTAGTCATATATTTGGAAACGTATCCGCCCACGTACAATGCAATAAGTTAATGTATTATTGGCCTGTCCCACGTAAATATATCTAAATATAAAAGAGCCTATTTATCATAGTAGTTCAAGGTTAGCTTCGATTGGTCCTTTGCTACTTTTTGTGGCGATGACAAATTTGACTTTTAGAGTTAATTTTTTTCCTCTCGATCTTAAATAAATTTAGGTTTTGATTCCACGGGCTATGGAAAGAGCTATGCTCCGAAACGAGGTGATCCGGCAGAGAACCAAAGTTATCGACATAGCTCACTGGATTAGCAAGCTGAAGTGGCAGTGGGCTGGCCATATCTGCCGCAGAACTGACAAACCGTTGGGGTAAACGAGTTCTGGAGTGGAGATTGCGTCTTGGTAAACGTAGTGTAGGACGACCTCAGGCCAGATGGAGTGACGATCTGCGCAAGAGGACTGGCTGGAGCTGGATGCGAGTAGCCGAAGATCGATCAAAGTAGCGAGCATTTGGAGAGGCCTATGTCCAGCAGTGGACTGCAACAGGCTGATGATGATGATGATGATTCAGATTCCACTCTGAGGGTCTACAACAATACGAGATTCATGCCCGAATCTTTGACCCCTTATGTTTCACACGCGCCTCTTTTTTTTGGATGCGACAGGATATTCTCGTTCGCTACGGTTTCTTTGTAGGCCTTCTGTTCCGCTGCGTCTTTTCCGCGGCGAAAAAAGTGTAGTTTGTCTTGGATCTTACGGTGTACTCACGCCCTACACGTTTGGCAGTTATCAATAGTGATCGGAAATTCAGGCATTTATTTGTAACTGATTGTCCGAAAGGCGCATTTGTTAGTAACCCTGCCTTATGCGCCAAAGGTGGTGTTTTCGATTACCACTCAGGAACATTTGTGTGATGAACACTTGTGTTTTTAGGGTCTGGGTATATTTGTGTTTCCTCTGTTGTCTGATATCTGTAACACAAGTGCTTAAGCTTAGTACGGACTCAGGTCAATGTATGAGATGTTTGCGAAAATTTATGTGCTATTTATGTAAACTTGAGAGAATAGAAAGGTAGGTATATTATGGACATGCGTTTTCTTTTTACCTAAGAAAATATTTTTTAGAAACCATCTGTGAAACTGATATTGAATCAAACTTTGACTTGGAAAGTCATTTCCATATAAATTTTCAGTAGGTACTAAACATTTTAAAGTGGGTAAATAAGTGCTAGTTATCAACGACCAATTTACGATTTACCATACCGTATCCCATACTTATCTCCTAATCCCAATCGCGTGATTACATTATTGACAAATTGCATCGCGTGTTAGGCTAATAGAATGTTTGTAACGGTTTAATTTGTACCTATTCGGCTGCAATTAATTCGCTCAATCACTGCGAAGATTCCTTAATGAGCGGCACTGGTAGTAATTATCGCCATACATTACTGATTTCCATACAATGACGATGGTTTTTTTAGATTTACTCTGCTCATTCAAAATGGGACTGCGTGATTGCAGTTCCTTACGGTTTTCTACCATATTACACGCAGATTATTACATCTATGCATTCTCACGTACTCACGTGTTAACTTCATTAGAAAGATCACAAATACCGATAGGAAAGTACATAACTTTACTTTTTACCCGACTACGGCGAAACAAAGAGGATGGTTATGATTTTGACCTGTATGTACCCAATGTAAAGTATCAGCTTATACCTAGTCCCTCTGCAGGGCAAACGCCTACATCACGGAAATCAAGCCATCGCTACGGATTAGGCTTTAAGCACCTCGCTTGCCTAATACGGATTGGTGACCACAAATCCGAGCTATGTTCGGAAAATTCGATACTTTTGTTCGACCCGGGCATCGAACCCGGGACCCCAAGATCATGGCCCGGTACTTAAACCACTGATGACCATCTAGGGCTATACTAGGGCGTTTGTATGTGCATAAAAAATGAAAAATCCCAGGGCACGCATTCTCCATTCTCCACGTAGTTCCCAGCAGCTCCCGCGATTGGTTCCGGCGCGAGGCGTGAAGGCGACCGGCGCAGGCGCACGCTGGACACTTGCGCAACGCCATTGTTGCTTCTGAATTTATGATTTTGCGCACCGAGGTCGAATGTGCGATCAATTTCGTTGAGCGAGTGTTTTTGGTTTCCTGTGCTGATTTTATCGAGCATTAAAAGAATAGGTTCTTATTTTTTACCTAACAACGGAGGTTTGTATGTGCCTTCTCTTACAAAAAGTATCAATTAGTCTACTTATAATTACTATTCAATTTATGTGATTCCGTCTCAATATATTTATTATATTACAACACCTTGATACCTATAGGGTACTAACTAACACACCACAATATGAGTCATCGTAAGCAACCATACACTGGTATCATCGCGTGTCTAATTAGCTAGATAAATATATAAGTATACCTCGTAACAAACGGATAATCAATCAGTGAGGATTCTTTGCGTCCTCACGCAGGCTGACGGCATTCTTGCGTCATTCGTCTTTGACACTATTTACACACATTACTAGGTACTAACATATTTAATGCACTTCATTAAGTCAGTAAATAAGTAGAAAATCCAAACAGGCTTTAAGAGGTCAACCATCTCGTAGGATTTGCATTCATACCATTATTTTATTGAAAATATCCTTTTATTTTAGGATATTTTCAATAAAATCGCATTGACCTTCATCTGACCCCAGTTTTACAAACTACAATTAAAAACAAAAAGGTTGTATTGCTTGTTACGTCAAAAATTTCAGGCAGGATACCTAAGTTATCTTCTCCTTAGTCTGTGACCTGAGTCTACATCAAATCCATAGCTTTCTAGCATAGTAAATTTTATATATAAAAAAGTGCTCAGTTCACATTTCATAATTAAAAAATATGCTGTTCTATTTATCTGTTTCTGGTTTACAGGCCAGACCCTCCCTTTAATAATTTTCTCAATAATCATAGGCAACGCACGCACGAATAATATGTACTTACTTACGTTCTGGAGCCTTATTAATTTCCTACTCACATTTCCTTGTTGCTATAAATTACTTTCTACGCTTCGGTGCCTAAAAATTGCAAGAATGAGTTATTCTATTCTTCATTGCAGCAGTTTTTACTAATAAGTACCTACTATTAATTGAAACGGATTTACTGAGGCAAGTAACTGTAATTTTATGAAATAATCTGCGGTTAAGTGGTTACACTCGTTACTCAAAGGGTATATATATAGGTATTATAATATCTAATACCTACTTATAAAAAGTGTCGGAACTCATGATTCAATATTTTTAATTAGGTAGGTATCACTCAAAACTGTTAATCTGTCTGAGAGGAGAGATAAATTTACTATTGTTATGGTTACATCTTTATACTGTGGTGTAGTGTAGGTGGGTTCCTACACTACACTACTAGGTGTGGTACTTTGGTATCTGTGTATGCAAAATCTTCACGTACTACGCTCATATTTTTAAAACCGTAGATCATAGTTACATCGTTAACACACTAACTGTTAATAAATTTATTCTTTTTCTTAAATGGCATGTCGTCAGCCGCCAACGAAGGCTCCATTTGCAAAAGAGCTGTATTCGGAATTTTCGGAATTTAAAACCAATTACTATAGATTAGGGTTAAAAAACAATACGCATTGCCGGCATTTTTGTATACAAAATATTTGTAGCTGTAACTACTAATGACAATGCTGCTGGCATCCTTTCAGTTGGGGATTGTATGCACAATAGATATTATAAGATCCGAAGCGTAAAATTTCTTCTAAGTGCAGGTCTCTTCCATGTTGTCGGATTTATTTGATATACCTACCTTAAAACGAACCCCTAATTTCGTATCCGAAAACGGAAGAGGGAATCCAATCAACCGCCATAATAGCGGGTCGCTGACCACGCACTGTAACTATGATATCCGATTCTAAACTGTAAACTGTGGGCCAAGTTCTTTTTCAATTATAATATTCACGAAAAAAATCGATGTGGACCAAAACAGAAAAGTTGAACTGAACAAGAAAACCAAAATTCAATCTAATTTGAATAGGTATATTATCTATTATTATTATTTGACTTTTATTTTGTAATTCCTAGATCTTTGTTTGTTCGAAACACAAGTGTTTATGCTACTTACTATTTCATCAGGTTAATATGTATGAAATTTTGTAAGAAAGAATTTATTTAATTTATTATCTTAGTTTTTGAGAATACAAAATCAAATATCCAGAGCTATATTCAGATCCATAATGTAAACATATGTGGATCTGATTTACATTTGAAACACATTCGAAATCATTTCACCGTTTTATGAATGCGTTGGGACTTTTATCTTTTTCTTCTACTTTTTTTACACGTAGAACGTCTGGCGAATTAATCTGCGTGAGCATTTTCCATATTTTAAACTTGGCCGACAACTGCCGTGGCTCGTTGAATAGTAATTCGATAAACGAGTGCGCTTTGTTAAAACGGAAAATGTTTTCTGCTCTATTGGACAATCATAAAGATTATGTAAACAAACGCAACAGACTTTCAAATATGAATTTAAAATCGTGCTGAATTCACGTCAGTCACGATACCAAATAATTTTAACACAGGAGTACTGTCTTTTTGACAGTATACAACGTCGGCCTTTTCGAATCTCACTTATACTGGCTTGATGTTCGAGCTATTCGACTTTTCTGACCTCTTAACGGCGTTAGTAACGCGTCGAGTTATCTCCCCACAGCGCAAAGATAGCACTTGTATCTCAGATATAATGACAGTCCCAAACGTATAAGATGCCGATGTAGATGTAGAGCATATAAGATGGTGGTAATTATCCTGATTCGAGATAGCGATTGAAGGTTGACGAACAAGTTATATCTTCCTCGCAACCTGTAAATTCCGCACTTTTTCCAGTTTAACTTAATTTGTATTGCCTTAATATTGCCACGACAAGCTTCAGAAAGCCAAGTTCCTTGTAAAATAAAAAGTAACCTTGTAATTTATCCGCCAAATCTTAAGTTCCCATCCATACATCACAAGCTGCGATTAAACTGGTTTCCCACTTCAATTTGTCACTGCAAGTGGGTTGAGTCTCCAACATTCGAGACATTAAGGACGAGTAGCGGGGAATCTCTCAATGGGCCGTCGGTTCACTTCTCACTGCAAGGTCCGAGTCAGGCCGTTGGCACAGAGTCTCACACCCAACAATGGACTATAAGCCCGGTTAAGTAATTTGATATCATTTATAAACGTACTGTTATATGTTAATGATTCTCGTAGCTTCTTGAAAACTGCAGTCTATATCCATATTTTAAAGTCTGGGAGATAAATAGTTAATTAAGTCTACAATTGTTGGTTTAAAACGTTTCGACTACTTATATTTTTTTACTTATGCGACTATTTCAGGATTATTTTTTGCCATTGTCAAAATTAGTTTTCATTGTGATTTCAAATATGAGGATTACAACTTGAAGCACACACGAAACCTTCTCTTTATAGATAGGAGAGCATTCTGCTTTTGTAATACTTATATAGTGGCCTCGATTCCTCTTTCAAGCACCGCTGGCAACCTACAATTCCTGAACATCACTCATGACATTTACTTTTCCTTAACTTGAAAGGAAGACGGGCGAAGAAGTGTTAGGAATGGTTAATGAGAACAATCCTTGATACAAATAATTGAAAGAGGAAAAGTGGGTTACATGAATGACGTGTTACCAAAAACGTAAAGTAAGGAAAGTGGCGGCTTTTCCTACCTAATAAAACCGCCAAGAAAAGAGTATAAGTATTTTCGAACCAGTACCATATTCAAATTATGAAGAAAAGAGCCTACAGCCTTAAATGCCAGCATTTTACGCGGCACTCCTGGTGTAGCTGATGTCTATTGGCGGCGGTGATCACTGATCACTTACTATCAGGTCACCCGCTCGTTTGACTTCCCGTCTCATAAAAAGAAAAACTATTCCTTCAGGCAGGCAAAACTATATTTCAGGTAGGAAAAACCTGACCGAACATTTACGAAAAAAGCATAAATAAGGTTTGTAGCGCACTTGTGACTCCTCTTGTGCCAGCGTAATGTCCACGGGTGGTATTCGCAAACCATCAGATCAGTGTGAATAATCTGCTCGTCTTCCCTCTATCACATAAAAATAGGAAAGGCATATAATAATGTACCCTCCATACGGCTTAAAAAGGACGTGTGTTATCGAACTTGACCCGCATCGGCGCAAGCCCCGCTGTAAATCAGCTGAGTGTCGCAAGCTGCGCGTGCGCCGAGATCCGCGCCGAGACGGAACGGCCGCCATTGTTGAGCCTTATCGCACTTGCGATCCTGTGGATTAGTGTACTAACTCGGCTTCTACTCATAAACGCGTGCTTATGGGGTTTTTCCACATTCTCCTATTTTTGTTTTGCGTACTCACTAGCGTTATTGATTGTTGCACAGACGATAATTTGAGAGGTTTCTAATAAAATACGTAATTTTGTTTCATTATCTAAAATTGGTGTATAACGATTCGTGTTTGATGAATTGATGTTTGCCATTCATTGATTCTTATACCCACTACACTAAGGTCGGTTTATGTGATGTAAGTATAGCTACGAACTTTTAATATGAAAGATTTTTCTTTGTGCTATAAATGAATAAAATAATAAAGGAAAAAGCAACAAACAGCTGCAGACCACATCACAATCAAACCAACACGAAAAGAAAAATAATGTTTGGCTTTTCTTTAATAGATTTCAAAGGCAGATCTACAAACTAGTTTCGCCGTTAAATTATAATCATCACGGTTTGTTTCAACTAGAAACATTAAATGAAATTCTGTTTATCTTTAGTAATCTTGCTGGTTGTATGAAATTACATTACCACGATTCGGTAAGCTTTAGTTGTTAACGGTGTTGCCGTAAAAATTATTACAACGCGTTTTTTAGGTCAAGTAATTTGTGACCGCGTATCAGTAACTGTACTTATGTTGGTTTCAATATTTAAGGGAAATGTAAAGTTTTGCTTTTGTGGTAAATATTCGGTTTACATTGAATTTAGTTAATCAGGTAGGTTAATTGAAATATTATGCTAAGGTTTCCTGCAGTTGTATTTGATGATTACTTACTACCATAAACAGTTTTTAATTTGAGGGCATAGTAGTCTACTATTAGTAGAGCTCCTACCAAGTCGAGCAAAAAATGTGGCACGGCTGTAATTTCCTTTTCTCAACTCCCCGTAACTTCTTGTGGATGTAATTTATTTAAATAATTCTCAAATTGCCTTTTATTTTATTATGTAAAGAATAGTTTTCAAGAGAAGAATAGGCTGTTACTAGACAGAATGCTACACCCTCGGCCACACCAATACTTACCACCAGGCAAGGTTGCGAACAAATGTCTGGCTAATATACCTACAAAAAAAAACTCGTTAACGTGACGCAATATTTTTTTATTAATTCAAAGCCTTGAGCTAAAAGAATGCTGCGCCTGCGCGGGAAGACACGTGTTTGCGGCTATTGCGCGTGACATCCGCGCTATCGGCCGTATTCTATTGCCACACGCTATCGCGGGCGCCATCTGATAGTTAACGGTTGCGGTGATACTGGTGATACTCTCCTCCGAGACCAGGCGCTAGGGTTGTCTCAGACTGGCCGGATGGCGCAGTTGGCAGTGACCCTGCCTCATACGCCAAAAGTTGTAGGATCGATCTCCACCCTGGAGAAACATTCGTGTTATGAACACTTGTGTTTGTTCAGTGTCTGGGTGCTGTATATGTGCTTAATTATTATATTTGTAATTCTCTGTGCTCTGACATCTGTAATACAAGTGCTTAAGCAACTTACGGAGTCAGGTCAATGTTTAAGATATTGTTTGAATTATTTTTAATTTTATTTATTTTATATGCGACCCGTATAGCATAGTGGTTTAAGCGCCGGTTGCGACGCAAGGCTCGCGCGGGTTCGAGTTTTGTTGGCGAAACTGATATTTGCGTTGGGTCTGGGCTTGGGATACCATCGTTGTTCCAGGTTTTCATAGTACAAGGGATAACCACCAGGACCAGGATATACGAGCAACTGAAAAGAGTTTCAAAAACTTTCATTGTGGATGCCATCATCCATGGTACGCAACCATGGATGGAAGTAGAGACAATCCAAAGTACCTACAATAAATAAATTACAACAACAACATTAGAATGTAACGAAAAAGAAAATAATAAGAAAGTGTATGTTGTCAACCCTAAGTTTATCATCAAATAAAACTAAGATCTGTTATTGATCTACTTTTGAATAAAAGCTGACCATAGGTACCATTATTAAATAAATCGAGCATGACTTCGAGAAAATTGTAACAAAAGTAGCACAGTATTGTTTGTCTTGATTTTAGTCTTTGTTTAAAACATTCATCAAATATTTTATCGGTGGTCGGTGTTGGTTTTTGTTTTTTTGTTCGATTTTTTTATTATCATAGTAAGAAGCGATGCCCTAGTTTGAGACCAGTTTGGTGTGAATTATTTTCAGCACTTCTTTATTTATCTAAACTAAGAGTACATGAGTTGAAGTTAAAGCGTAAAGTTTGTTTATCAATTGATACTTATGCCATATTAAGGTAGTTTTTGCTCGTGATGTGCAAAAACGATAGAAAGTGGTCGTTTGATACACATTTAATTTGACCTGAATCTGTTCATTGTACTCATAATATGGGGCGTGGAGTAATGACGTGTTCGCATGTTTCATTAAAATAATGGTTGCGTATCAACTCCGAGTCGCGTGTAAACATTGAACTGAGAAAGTAAAGAGTGGTTTAGCATTTGTTCTGATCTATATTCTATACTATTTATAAAGAGGCTATTCTCAAGGTTAAAGTTAAGGCTGTAGGTAAACTGAAAACGAAACACTAGCGCGACGTAATCGACTCCCAGCGCCATCTATTGAATTAGGTACTAAATTAGTTTCGAAACGAAATGAGAGCTGGCCACTAGTTAGCTTAGCTTCTTGAAACTTCTCGAAACCAGAAACAGCTCTATGAAAGAACGGCTTAACATAATAACTCTTCATGAAATATGACATAAAAAGTAATTACCTAGAATATGACATAAAAAGTTATATACTCAAGTGCACCATATAATCGGTTACCAACCTATAAAGTCACAACCTCTTTTGAGGTCTAGATCGCGCCTGTGTAGTAAGTTTACCTTGTTAACAGCTCATTCCAGCACCTTTGTAGACCTTATAAGCCTCGACACAGATCAGCTGGCATTCAAAGGTGGGTTACCGATGACATAAGCTGCAAATAACGTAATAGGAAGTTCAATCAACTACCTACAGCGGGTAATGTCAAGGTGAGCTCAGTTCACCAAGTCGTGCATGCTTGCCGTTCAGCCGTGGAAATGTTTAATTGCAACAAAACTGCTGATAACTATTTATTATATGAAACGTGATTTCTTGATTGAGCAATAAAAGTTTTTCTTATCTTTAATCGGCGGAATTCCTTGACTTTTGTTTTAACGTAGGTACTAAGTATTATTAATTGATTGTCAATAAAGATAATCAACATATCCATTAATTAATTCGAAAATGAATTAATGCGTCTAGCTAGAATAAACTCCGAAGAATTCAAGAATAATATCTTCGGAGACAACCTATTATTTTGATTGCTTCAAAATTCTTGAGAATTCGTAATTATTTCGCGCAAGATTGTAATAATATGATTCGAAGTTCGGTTCTTTCGACGTAGACACATTCATTTGTTTTTTGTTTCTTTTAATCTTACCTATACCTACGCTTTATTTTCCCGTGAGATTTCTGTAATTTCACACGTATATTATTATTAGGAAAGTAAGCATCAATATTGTTCAAATCCGTTTTGTGCCTTTGAGTGTGGCTGTCTACTCAAAGTTTTGTGCAGATTGGCTAGTTTATAATGGTAACGTTCGATTTTACTTTTATTTTTTTTTCCTAGTCATTGTAGAACTTAGTAAGTATCAGCACCATCATCATTCCCGCTTCACAGCTAGGGTAGACATTGACTGACCCCAATCCTGGTTTTGGCAAGTCTAACAGTCTTGAAATTTTATTTACATAAAAACTGAAACTGAAACGTGCAGATTGCCTTACATGCTTTTTCTCACCGCCGAGCTAAGTAATAAGGTAGAATTGCCCACATAGATTTGGCAAGTCCGACTGTGCTCCGTATATTGTCGGTAACTCGGCCAAAAGGAAGGGATTAGGTACGAGAGAGTGATCGATGTAGTATCGATCATCCACACTTGACACATGCAGCATATGCACACTTTTAAAGTACAAGAATAGATTGGCATTTAGGCATGAACAATCTGCTGTTTGAAAATCAATGTTTGATGAAAACTTTGCTTGCGATATAAGTTAATTACCGACTTAAATTTTTGATTCGCTTCCCAATCCAGAAGGAAGTAAGCAGGCGAGGTGCAACTGCATTTACATTTGGAAAATACCTTGCATGTTGAAATCTATATTTAATTAACCCACTTTAATGATACGATCTCCTGGCAAAACATTTAATTGGCACCATTTTCAATTACCAAGAGCTGTAGAACGTAGCGTGACGTTACTTACTATGAATTAACAGTTGTTACAAAGCTACCATTGAGTGAATTACCCCATAATTCTTAGTGGACAGTTAGCGGTCGAACGGACTCCTACTGATCACATGCTTCGGTCTAGCCACTGGGATCCGACCGTTGCTAACAGTAGATCTAACTGCGTACTTGGAAGATAGCCGCTTGCTTGCAAGAGATACCTAATCGTTGACAGCTAATGTATTTTAGCCGTCAATTTTGCGTTTGCGTATTATTTCCCTAATATGCAGCATGACAGCTAAATTAACGCATGATGTAGGCACGTATGGAATTTGTATGAGGAAATAAGTAACTATTGTGTGATAATCTGTGTTTTTTTTGTCTTAATAGTTGAGTATTTCAGTGATTTAATTTTAGCTTTTATTTCTTCTAGCAAATTTACAAGGCATTAAATAAATATCTTTAGATTTTAGTTTTTGTTTACTTAGCTAGGTGCTTCTTTAAATTGTAATATTGGCTGACATTGGAATCAGGTAAAAAAGACCTGAACATTATGCTTTTAATCTCGACAACGATATACATACTTACTACCAATATACTGACCAACTCGGGAATACTACGACCCGGTTAAAAAACAATTCCAACCAAAAGCCAAAAGTATGGGCCATCTTAAAAATACTCTTGAAATGTGATAAAGTCAAGAGTTTCGCGCCAAAATTGACATCTAATGACAGCTAAAACATTTTCCAACAAGCAAAGACATCGACTGGCACACAGCCTTCGATGTGTAAAGTTCGAAAGTGGAAAGGGGACCGCGGCTCATCAGGCAAGCGACAAGCAGGTGAGAGCAAAGTAACCTTGATACGATGAAAGCGCCCGGAACGATCGAGATGCCAATTAAACGAATACGAATGCCAAAGAGAAACCACAGAACAAACCGAACGTGATACGCGTTTTACAACATTTCGATAAAGTTTGAAAACAAAGTTGCACCAATAGAGCGAATGCCTGTTGTGAAAGACGGATTTTGTACTTGTATGAAATTTCTAAACGGATACATTAAGTATGTTTTCTTATTTTATAATTCACCATATGTAGCGAATGCACTTACCTACATTGTGATGCAAACACCTACAGTTGCTTACAGAGTTGATATCCTGGTATGTACATTCATGTTATGAACATTTCTGTTGATTCATTTATTTAGATATGTTCAAGTTACCTACCAAGTAATTTATCGCAAAATTTGATTTCCACATCGCGTTAATTCAGTTAAGGAAATAAATTAAATTTTGCTCCATTCTGAGAATACCTACGCAGTATTTACTAATACATCTGTCAGTACCGGATTAGGTATTGCAATGTAGGGTCAACGTCCTCAAATATTACATTAGTATGGATAAGCCTGCGGGATTTCTAAATTTTATAGTTGTGATGGTCATGGTCAGCGGCAATCGCTTACCATCAGATGATCCGCTTACTCATCTTCCACCTGCCACATAAAAAAACATTTGGTTCAATACCAATTGAGAAGATTTTGACAGATTGTTGCAAACCGATGAGAACTGTGAAGGGGCAAAAAAAACAATTTCTCGGCCTTCCAGCCTCGCAGATGAAGTAATAGAGCGCTAATTGTGAGCACCGCGCCTAATCGCTCGTGTAAACAACCTTTACGGTCGGTTTGCGAGGGACGCGGGTTCGAGCCTCGCATTGTCCTCGGTATCTCACTGTGACGAACCAATCGTTTTGAGGAAAATCTTGGTTTAGTGAGAAAGACAGTTGGAAATAAAAACGTTTTAACCTGGAACATGGAAGTAGATAGCTTTAGCATGGTTTTTAGTCATGCCAATAATTTTAGTCGTGAGTAGGTAAGATGTTTTGTATGCTTGAGTAATTTGCGGTTTCTCTGCTAAATATACCTAAAATATTTGTCTTATAAGCACAAAAGGATAATACCTAAGTAGTTGCCTTAGCTAACGGTTTAAGATACCTATTCGGTGTGAACCATCTAATAGTAGTCAAAGCCTATTTAACCCCGTGCCTCTGAAAACACGTTAAGCTGCGCCTGATCCCTCTTCGGTCGTATCCCTTCAAGATTTTTGCGGGTAAGGAAATAGAGAGTGCACTTGTGTCTGCAAACACACTTGTGCACTATAAATGCCCTGTTAGATCCAAATGTCAAATCGTTAAGATTAGCCGCCGCTAGTGCCTACCTTCAGCTAAATAAACATTCAACACTTTATTTTTGTAAAAAGCAGACATTTAAAACTAATTATCTCAGCTCTTCATTAGTTCTTTCTTTCGTTTAATTAGCCGCTAACGGATCACTAAACAAGAGCCTAATTCCAAATTGGGGTAACAACTGTGGACAATGGCGTGTGTGGACGATACGAGCATCAGTGGCGTCATGGCCAGTGATGTGCCGAAACGATTACGACAATATCATTTTCGAATTGCAATCTTCAAAAAAAAACTAATTAGGATTTGAATTGAAAGACCTGGGTAGGTATTCGACTATCACAGCATGGATATTAGTTCGAGTATAAAGGGTTGGGGCATATAGCTGCTGAATAGAGGAGGGTGGGCATCGCTAGAGGGGTCTAGCGATGCCCATGGTTTTGAAGGGTCCTGTGGTCCTTAATGTGTGTGGGAGGTGGCCCTCTCATACACTGAAATTCTTTGTAGGCAAGCTCAGTGAAGGTCCCCCTGTCACTGCTACTGCACCCTTTCACACACTTTTTTCGATCAACTTATGATGCTGATCCTTTGACCACAAAATCTTTGACGATCAAATGATGTGAAAATGTGACATTTAAGGTTGTGTGTACGTACATGCGAACTGTGCCCATAGCGGTGGATCTGCGCATGCCTGTGCAGGTTTCGACTTTACTGTAGTTATTCGAATAACCTACAGTATTTTATTAACTCGAGTAAGTGCCAACGTGAAACTTCCTGCCTAGGTCTGAGTCTTTCGATTCGAGTCAGTACTCGAGTCAGTCTGACTCGGCACATCTCTAGGAGCCGGTGTGGCCGCGGCTTTACCGCTAGCTAACGGCTCAAACTTAACCTTTTCATATTTCCGCTGCGTAGCGAATTCGTTTTTTTATTAGTCATGAACGTAAAAGTAGACCACAGAGTAGGCAAATGTTTATTGTGTTTTTTTTCTAAATTATTCAAACTAGATCATTGAAACAAAGAATTATTCTAGCGTTTATGATAGGATCTGCACTGCCTCACTCAGACGCGTTACTTTAACCATAATTATGAAATTTTTGTACCTACTTTGTTTACCTAATCTATTCAATGGTACGAAACCCTTAGTTGTAATATCAATTTAACTATTATATCTATAATTGTAACTTTATCGGTTTGTAATATCAATTTGACTGTTGTTTCCAACTCCAAGATAATTGTAATTAGCGCCTACGATGCTGGAAAATTATGCCACTTACTTCTGATTACAAAATTAGTTGTTTCCAAGTAGACAAGACTAATTGAATGATTTGTTTCTCACTGCATCTAATCAATGGGACTGGTGCGCAAGAGTCCCACGCGCGGGGTTCGGCAAACAGTACAGTCGTCAGCAAAAAGATGCACTTAAGTACCTTGTCATAATAGCGTAAAATTATGGTATTCTTACAAGTGCTAGTTTATTTGTACCCTCTGTATGAAGGCTATTTGAATATGAAATTTATTTTAATTCTAAATTAAACCTTCATCATCGTGAGTTAAAAGAGGTCCTCTGTAGAATATACGGCCTTATTGCCTTTATATTGACCGGTCCGGTGGCCATTCAGGTGGCCTAGCCTCACTTTGGTTAGTGTATTGTCTCCACTCCTGGAACCTTTCTGTGGCCCTCCGTTCTTTATACTCTCATGCTGTCACTGTCACGTTAACTTATTGCTCTTCTGTCTGGGTTATGTCCAGAGATACATTATAAGATGCCTCATGGCAAATTCATACAATTTTGTTTTTATCGTACGTTTTCAAGACAAAAGACGTTTGTCCAATTGAAAGTTAAAGTTGAGAGATTGAAAATCTAGGAAATGCAAGTATATGTGACTTTTATGTATTAAGAAACAAACATGTATTCGGTTGAACTAAGTTATAAAATTAATCGTATAAATAAAATTAATTTCGGTTAGGTATCTAAAACGCCACGGAAATAGGTCTACCTACTAATAAATATTTAAACGATTATGATTCTCTTTTAGACATTTCCAGATCAAATTAAATCTTCATATATTTAATTAAAACCTGCTAATGGTGGCATAATAGGCTTCTAAGGTACATTAAAAAATCTTGTTTGTCACATGACATTTGCGGTAAATGTCAGCCCTATATTCAGAGCCATAAATTACCCTATTTGGTCACTTTGCGCATGAGTTTTCCGGATGTAAGGCCGATAGCAATAAAGGCGTGATTCGTTTTAATTACAGCGGCTATATTATCTGGCAATACTGTTATTTGTTGTGTGACCTACTCTTTGTACCATTTCCGAGTAATCGACTCGGAATCAAAGAGTTTTCACTGTGCTTTTGTCCATACAGTTAACTGTCTATTGTTCTGGTATCTGTAACGTTGACCTAAAAGAAGACTGAAGTATAATTTTAGTAGAAATTTGGACTTCTCATACAAATCTGATGGATGTTTGCAATTTCCTGGTAAGATGGTTTAGCACAGTGTTATGATCTTTAGGCTACATTTTTCTATTTCCAAAGGTTGGTTCAAATAATAAGTTATTTTTTCTAATTTTTTTTAAATAATCTAAATCTCTGTCCTTTTATATTTTTATACGATAGACGCATGATTTCAAGATTTGATGTAATCGTTACCCATTCGTGATCAACGCAACCCTTCTGACTTTGAACTAGTACTTATACAAAAACCAGATCAACAGATCTGGTTACACGTACAGAGTAATTAAATCAAAGATTGTTAGTTTTAATTCAATCAAATTTCTCTTAAATAGTGAGAAAAAATTTAATAAGGTTTTATTTATGGTTTCTTCCTAAAATTTAACAACCAATTCTTTCAAACTCATGATTCTAATAGAACTTTATTTAGACTTTGCTCGAATCAGACGTTGTAATGTAGGTATGGCAAATCCGTGGGGCAGTGCCTTTCTACTTGTGTACTTGACCCTTGTGATGGATTAGGTGTCCCTTCACCTCCTAGATAAGTATGTCTCAACAACCTGTACTCGTATATGTGATTTATAGTAGAAACATGGGCAGTTTTACTACCTACGTGCGAGGTTGGTACCTAGGTTACGAATAATTGCAAAGTTTTATCTTTGAGTCTGTCTTTCTGTTTAGGACTGTCTTTCCAATACGGACACTCGTATAAGATTAATTACTTAGTTTTTTTATGCTGGGGAATGCCTTTTTAAGCATACCTACCCTTCTGCCGGGAGGCAGGAGGGTATGTCTGGCTCTTCTCCGGTGGCGGCGAACTCTAACTAACGAAATCTGCAAGGCAAATAGATCAGCGTCATATCAAGTTATCCCCTTACACTTCAAAGTCCCAAAAGGGTAACTTAGTTTTTCGCTGACTGTACACGAGCATGTTATTACTTGAAGCTTTAAGGTACTTGGACGACAAGAACTAATATCATATTCCGACAATCAAAATTGCTAAGTTTAATATTGTTTTATTGTCGAACTTCATTCGCAAACTGGCACACGATCTAAATTCAAACTGCTTTTCCACCTTATCTTATTGTAATAAGGTCTAAAAGTTGCAACGTTAGGGAATTTTCAGCGTACACACGTCCCGTAGCCTTTGTGGACTTTGGGCCGTCCTTATGCCTGAAGCGGAAGAACTATTTTGGCACTGTGGAGAGAGTAATTTGACCTGACGGCATCTGTACGTACAGCTGCCAGTCACGCCGCAGTCGTGAAGTGGCCGGATTAGACACAAGACCAGGGCAAATCAGACCGCAGTGCTTAATCGTGATTCGCCATGCCTCGCTCAGTCTACTCGGATCAATTTGGTATGCTAAAGAGGCCATTAAGAAGTAAGACAGGGAATGTAACAAAGTTTTCGTCATTGTAAAGGTATCTAGTTTGAATTGAGCTACTTGCAGGGTATAGTTACAGGTAGCGGATGGTAGGTCAGTGAATAAGAATGTCCCTTCCATTCGGAGGATTGTGGTGAAACGGCAGCCGGTTCATTTGTAATTAACAGACTCCCGAAATCCAGAATCATGGTGTTAGCGCACCCTAATAAGAGTTATATAAGAGAGCAGGGTAAACGTATAGTGCTCTCGATTCTCAATAAAAAAACATGAAACTAAATGTTCAAAATGTTTACAAGTTATTTTGTGGGAAGCAAGTAACTAGCTAGTAGGTTCCAAGTTGAGGTTTGATCAATGATAGTGCTGATGATAGTGCGGTTCTTGTTTTTAGTGATGTGATGAAACGTTGTTTATAGATCTCGCCTATCTCAATCAGTTTGATAATTCTGTGATGACAACTAACATAATACAATGGGATTTATGAATTAGGTGAGACAACAAACCTCTAATAAAGCCAAGCTGAACATAATCCTCCCCTGATAACATCCAGATTGTCCGCATTCTACGGTCCCATAAACTAAAAAGCTAGGTACCAGATAACGTTGTGAAGTCATTAAAATAATGTTGTGGTAAACTTCAAGTTTAAAATTGCCAAAATATCCTCTACAAATACAAAAAGGCAAGTCAATAAAAACAACTTTATGCGACTATCTATAAATACCACACGTACAGTTTCACATGTCTTAAAATAATTGAACACATAAAGTAATTAAAATAATACAGCTGTTAATGTAGGTCAAGATCACGTAGTAGTTTGTGCAACTGCAGCCGGTGCAACGGTCGCTCGTATCGCGGAATGATCGCGGTTTGCTTTTCATTTTTATAGCTCGCGATTTTAATCGGCATAAATATTTTCAATACATTCAACAGCCGTGTGAAACTGGCTTAGGACTTATCTTGGTGCTTTGAATTCGGTTTCTGATCTCGTTGATGATTTGTCTTGTTGTCTCTTGGCCTTTATCAACTATACAAATTAATTTATTACAAAAGCTTTGTTTCTCCACTCCTACCTAACAACAAATCTTCAGACCTTTTGGGGCAGGTCTTTAACTTTGAGGCAGTTTAACTTTTTACGCCTAAAGACCAAAAAACGTGTGTTTATATTTTACGCTGTTGGCCAGATAGGCTGTCTGTGGAACTGATTTTGATGATTATATTTATTTGGACTCGCATATGCCGAATACCTGCCCTAATCATCATCATCATCATCTTCAGCCTGTTGCATTCCAATGCTGGACGTAGGCCTCTCCAAATGCTCGCCACTGTGATCGATCTTCGGCTACTTGCATCCAGCTCCACTAGCTAGCCCTCTTGCGCAGATCGTCACTCCATCTGGCCTGAGGCTTGCCCTAATGGTCTGATGATATAGTAGTTCAGTAGGGATGGAGAATCAAATGTTATAAAGCCTAAGATGCAACATTTCCAGTTCTCACATAATATGGAAAACGTGCGAAAAGCGATCAAATAATACGTCGTTTCCGATGGCTGCGCCCTCTGATCACACGCAGTCTAGTTCTTGCAGCTAATTGCAATATTACGGGTTGCTACAAAGTGCGGGCTTGCGGAGCATCACATGGGTAATAGTGTTCTATTAACTGAGATTACAGACCTGGGCTATGGCGCGGAACATGCGTTACAACATAAAACGTTTGTTCTATAGTTCTACTTGCTTACAATGTTATTTAAATTGGCGATGTGGTGATAAGGACGCTTCACTTGGTAGAGAAGAGTTATTAGGTTTCCAGTATTATACTTAACAAAAAAAACTGTTTATAATTGCATCTTTTACATCTAATAAGGTAGCATCTATGTTCTAAGTATTTATTTTGTTTTATGGTTTATTGAAAATTTACATAATCATATTAATAAAATTGAATAACTTAGAAACCTTCTTCCCCAGTACCTTGTGATATTACCAGATGAAAGTATACTTCATCCCACGGGATGAAGTATAATTAACTAATCAACGTAGATTCTGAGTCGTGACTCATTGTGATTGTGACAAAGTAGTTAGTCTAGTACCTATATATCTCTCAATATGAAGTAGAAAGTAAGGTGTTTGCGCATACACTTGTGTATGATACAATGTCCTAAATGTCAAATTGTGGAAACATGATCATCGTTTTATCATCGCGATCTTCTTCGATCTCATCTTGATTAGCGTTTCGTCCCGGATGCTTGCCAAGCTGTGTCGCTCCCAAGTCCGAGATCCGCGTTAAAACTTGTAAAAAATTATTTAACTACGAAGATGTATCCAAAAAGCTTAATAACATTACATAAACAAAGAGCAACAATCAAGTCATTAGGGATGGCACAGTTGCCTTGACCGCGGGTGACCCCGCATTAGCATAGAATCATCTCGCGGGTGATAAGCTGTTGTTCCCACAGTGCCGCTGTTATAAGGCATTACCGCTAATATACTTTTATCGCGCGGTTTCGGCTGCCGTTTGACACCGGTGGTTCCGTTGTCGGCAACCTGATTAACAACTAACTAGGTTTGTTACTTCGTTTGCTCGCGAATTTCAAAACATTGGTCACATTACTTATTAATTTTATTATTGTTATCGTTTGCTTCGTTCGTTCTTAATTATGTAAAAAGTAAAAAAAATATTTTGAACTCATCAGATCGATATATTGACAGCCTATGTACCGTAATATCGCTTAGGCCTCTTTCTTCCTGCGTCATAAATATTGACCCCAGTTTAGAGCTCATCTATTAATATTTTTTTTATGTGATAGGTAGCAGACGAGCAAGCGTATGCGTACCTGATGGTAAGCAATTGCCAGCCGCCCATGAACACATGCAACAAGTGCGCTGCTAACATTTTATCCCCTTCCCCCCGATGGGCCTCCGGTACCCTCACTCCCTCTATTCTAAACTAATTTCAAACTGACGTCTAAGTATAGCGTAATGACTAAGATGAGGTGCGCATAAGCGCAGAAGATTCTGGGTTCACTTCCGATAAGTCACCTAAGGAAATGGACGACGAACATTTTTTTTCTAAGTATACCTACTGCAAGCGCAGAGATGCTATAAATTTAATTAAACTATCAAATGACATCCATATATTTTTACAATAACACTTGTAAGAAGTGAGTTTTTTCTTGAACATAAATTTCATGATTGCGCAAACATTCAGGACCAAGAATTGCATGCTATTAAGTTACTAAACGTTTACAAAGTTGCTTGAACAATCTCATGCATCTGCTAATTATGTGGTAACCAAACAATGCTATTACACAAAGTTTTGGATAACATATTTCTAAGAATATGTTACACCAACCTGTAGTTGCGTTTCATGCATGTTTTTACGTTCTATTGGTGATTTTTTTATATTGGCTCACATCAGCCTGATGATAAGCAACAGGAGAGCCCAAGTTGCAGTTACAACGGACGCGACATAATGTTATTTAATAAAGTAAAATAACATACCACCTCATAAATCGTTTTAGTTGCTCAAATGTTAGCAGTTCTATGTCCCCTGATGAATGTTTTTTTACCAAAACTAAGTACTTTGTTGCACCGTAATTTCTAAATTCCTTCTAATTATTTTTGTAGTAATAAACACACAAACAGTAAATAATAACACAAGACAATAAATAATATTAAAATCTAGATTGTTTTATTTAAGTCTAAATTCTAGTATCATACTGTACTAGAATCTAGATTTAAATAAAATAATAAAAATCCAACGAACCATTTCTACATAGCATAACATAGATTTAAATATTAACCAAAAAGTATCGGAACCTACTTAAATTCTCGTAGGCGGACCTAAAACACAAACCTTATTTTTAATTTTATTAAGGAAAAGAGCGCGGTGTTCGATTTTCGAATTAAGAGTGTCATTTGTTTTGCAAAAATTAAAATCACACAAGATTTTTTTACGATTATGTAATTTGTTAATGATTTCAATAAAAGTGAAAATTATCGTTAATTCGTGTATTTGTGAAAGCAATACGAATTAAAAAAAATCAGTAAAGAGCAACACAATTTCCTGCTACAGTAATGTAAGTTTACGTATCTAAGTACTTTAATAACAGTATTAAAATACCGAATTAAAATGTATTCACTTCGGACATAAAAACACTCCCTTCTTTAAAAATATAGTTTATATTAATGCACAATAATATAATTAAACTAAGGGAAGAAGGATTACTCGACATGTAATATTATAATTTAGCCGTTTTAGTATAAAAGACATCGACGCGTTTGTCTCATTTTTATCACTACATTAAAAATGCTATCACATAAATATTTGCTATTTTAATCGTAATCAAATTGTTTGGGGTTTAGGTATAATATTAACGTATTATTCGTTTATATGTATTCGCTTATATACAGATAGGTATGGACAGACGCTCGTGAAAGTAAAGGTGAGAATTGGTAATTCTCACCTTTAATGTCAAAACAAACGTTGTGTTGATGGTTCAATATCAATTTTATTGAGGAAATTTGACAGGCCGAAGCAACCTGATGTCTGTACCTGCGAGTACACTCACTTAGGCGCGTTTAGTGGCTTTTACCACTGAATCTTAGCACATAGGTCGTTCTATTCTATCGGGCGACGGTGACTGCTTACTATCAGTTGGCTTATAACGAAGTCGTCTCGTAACAAATGAGAATATACCTATCTTATCCAAATAAAAGTGACAAATAACAATCGTAAGCCCCTCGGTAACCGACTGGTTGTCTTTTCCCTATCTCATAAAAAGCGTATACTTACTATTTCTCTCAAAAGCAGTCAACCCTGCCACGGTATAACGTGGCACGTCGGAATTTCACCTGTGTAACCTGCGACGTATGAAAGTATTACTGTGACATCTGTGACGAGGATCAAACTACTGTTTACCACTCCCGCGCATTCAAATCCAAGCTTTATGTTGTTAACAATAAGTTGAAAATCCAAAACCAGGTGATCCACTCCATGGAATTGCCACGTAGCAAGATTCGCAATGCCACTAGGACCGTGTGCATGACCGTGGCAAATGCACGATTGTTATAGCTTTCACAAAATAGTTAAAAAGTTTAATTCGTGTCAGTTAAATAATCTATTCAATGGTTGGTTTTATTGTTTCAGATCACGTGGGGACATTGTCTCAGGAGCTTTTGTGGTGAGTCGCTTGTGACTTTTTTGTTTGCGGCAAAATGGAGATCTGAAATTCGGCGAAATTCTCGATAGGATCCATCAAAGTTGTCTGGACATAAGAACCACTAAATATAAGTATCAAAAACGTCGCAAAGAAATTAACTACTTATGTTTTTATCGTTATTGTTTAGATGATGCATAAATTGATTGTGAAGATTCCTCAATAAAATTGATGCAGCAATTCTTCAAATATTCTAAAAATTACAATATATTAAAATAACAGCTTCTCGTTACGAAGCGCCAACACGTCAATAGATCGATCAACTAATGCCAAATGTGATTCGCATCGTGTCTAGATTAATTATTCGACTGATTCATTAGCTATCGATATGTCCACGCGTGAGTACCGCGCGTGAACCAAACGCGTGAGGAAGCGCATATAAATATAAGATGCTTGATGAAAAAAAAGTAGTAGTTAGTTAATTAGTGGTAACTGCTTTAGGAAGGAAATTTATTGGGCGATAAATGATTGATCGTGCGTGATACAAACATGCTCTAGTTGCTTTATGAACAACGATGACGACGACCGTAATTTTATTTATCAATCAGCGTTAGTGTGGACTTTTTTAATCATGATTTGTGAGCAAAAACAAACTATAAATTCTTGAAAACATTGACCAATATATCGAGTGTTAATTAACTTAGAGTTGTTTTAATTTTGCTTAACTTTTTGTTCTTTTATAAACGAATCATAATTTTTTTGAAGTTTAGACTATTTAAAATGACGATTTCAGACATTTGGGACTATTTGAAACGACCCTTTCAGCCCACAATTTGTACTCGAGCCTTCTTGTTCTGGAATTTTCACGACCAGACCGAAGTCTCGAAGTTGGCGATCTTGTACCTCGGTACCTTGAAGAGCAAGTTGAGTCCCTTGATCCTGCGCCTGATCCCTCTTTGCCTATGGTGTCGTTGGGTGTTGACGTAGTGCACCTGTGTTTGACCACACATTATGATAGGTAACCAAAACATATCTTGCTTAACCTACGTGGCTGATCCTCAAGATTGGCCACTATATGTGCATCGGTCGGAGTATATTATTATGATAATTAAAATGCTTTTCCAGTAAAGATGAACAAAGATCAGTCACATGCTTTCGTACTTTAAGTAACACTGATGTACACACATTTCAAGTTATGTTTCATAAACCATTCATTTAAAAGCAGCGGTTACTGAAACCAAAAGCGACCTTTTCATAAATAAATCTTGCGTTAAGCGAAAGTTGCGGCATTCTTGTGTTTTATGCGTAAACGCACGTGTACATACGAGTATGCGACTCACCTGACTCCGTAGGGTTGTAAGAATTCCATCTTTAGAAAATGGTGAGGTGAGAGTGGCAAACGTAAGTATGGATAATATGGTTATCTATCTAGCTGATTATATATTTAACTAAAATATAATTTGAATTGAAATTGTAATATAATATAATTTGAACAAAAATACCCATATGTCTTACGTAACTGACTCCAAGGAGTTTAAGTTTTTTATAAATTACCATCGTTGTCGTAAACATTTTGTTAAATTTTGCCTGCCTTTATTATAATCGCATTAACATTTTTTAATTGAACTTTTTTGAGTTGAAATTTCTGGTTGTTATGTAAGTACTTAACACAATCATGTTCTGCACGAATGGCATATAGCTGGACTGAGTAACACACTCGTTTACCGATATCTGGCGATTTTCAAACGAGTTATATTCGGAGAAGGTACCATTTTCGCCAGACAACCCTACCCTTGTTTCCTTTTAGCGTAGCTGCAAAAACTGGCTGACCCAGTGGTAGTCCTTTAGAGGTATTCCGAGCTGAATGAGTCGGTTTCGTAAGATTTCTTTTGAGATTAAGGCCTGAAGTCACGCCTCGACGAGGCATTACTCTTGGCTCCGGATAGACGTAGTTACGGTAGTAAACGTAGCACAGAACCCTAAAAATAATGTTTTATATTACTGTACAAAGGCTTATTCGTCATTTCGGGTTACATAAGCAATCTATAGAAGTTATCTCTTTATGAATAGTATAGAAGATAGATTTAGATATAAGACAGATAAATCAAAAAATACATTAAGTTACAAGAAAAATAACATACTTTACATACCTATGTATACGAGATACGAGTATATATTACCCTGATGTATTTATATTGCGATATCGTGTATGGCCATGCTTAGAAAGTTTTAAGACGTATAAATGCATATTTATTGCACGCTGTTTTCTTTCTATTGGATATTCATTGTCAGGCGTAAATTGCAGTTACAATATATACCTACCTACCGAGAAAGTGCAATTTGTGTCGTTCAGTCAGTGCAGCAGGTAAAGTTGTTTTGCTGATCGAGGGCTGTCACCTTGTCAGTCACATAGAGGGCTCTTCCCTAGTAGTGGTGGAATTCTAAATGTGCAAGCAGCTGGCATCATAGTCATCAGCAAGCAACATCTGCACAGATATCGTGTGAACATATTATCAAAAGGGGAGAGTCCTGGATGTAGCTCATTACCAATCTACCACGAGATCCGTTACATATCGTATCGCGTGCCTTATATACGACATATGTCTAAAAACATTTAGGAGGGCAATTCTGTGCACTCGACATTGAAGTGAAATTAGAGATTTGTTTAGACGAATGTATGAAATCGCTAAATAATAACACGAGTATAGCCCCCCAAGAATGTTCCTACTCCGCAAGATATGATACCTCGTAGATATGTATATCGAGCTAGATATACATACGAGGTTAACATCAATATATCCAGTAAAACCGAACTTCTTGAAACCTTATGCTGAGGAACCTACTCCTCAAGAGTGCAAACGCTGACGTAGGGAACACCTTGACAGAATTCCAAACGCTCCTTGCCACATAGCTCATTCCTAAACCACCTGACCGAAGAACTTGTGCCAATATTGAGTCATGTTGTGGTATTTCCGCTGCCTCACTGAGTCTCCATTTGAAATGCTAAATATTTCCGACTATACAGGGACTTTAACTAATTCAACATCCTTTATATTTATTTTAACGTTTCGCTAATTATGCAATACGAAGTGAAACTAGACTGATAAGAGTGATACGAGGCAAGTAGCATTTTTATGTGCTTGTTTTAAAAAGTAATTTTTCTAAGCAGATATAGAGTGCTTTCCCATATTTCCGTATTACTATTCATAACTGGGTCATTCTTCGAGATCTTACATTCGCGACAGTCCTCAAATCCAATAGTATCCAATGGTATTCCTCCGAAACAATCAAACAACTGCACGAACATGTAAGTTTCTCTCTTACTATTTCATCGATACCTAGGGTACCATTCAGCTAGAAAAGTTGGATGATAAATTCTACCATACTTTAGTATTTAAGACCTTTACCAATTTCTTTGTCTCCCGGCTTTATCTGTATAAAATTTTCTTAGTCGTGGAGCGAACCGGATAATTGCTAATTACTAGCAAATAATCGAGTGGAAGGAAACTAAATGTCAACCAGTGGTCATTCGGCGTCGGGTTCCATTCTCGTCCGGCGCGCATTCCTGCGCCGTGAGTAACGTGCGTTTGCGCAACCCCACTCGCCAAGCTGCTGCGGTTACCCAAATTTGGTATTAAGTAGGATCAGATAATATCGCAAACATTGGTAAGTCAAATAGTTGAGCTAAAACAAGGGAGCACTGTCATCTAAACGCGACAAGAACTAACACAAAACCAATCGTCTAGATTCTAGAATATCGCTTCAAAATCTGGCTACGACAAATACTCGATCAGCAAGAAGACGACAGTTTAAAACAAACGATTTGGTTTCGTACTTTTTTTATTTTTAATTTTATTAATTTCACCTGTAGCTAAAAATCGTAACTATAAGGATAATGAGGAATGTAAATGTCAAGCACCAATACTTTACCAGGCTATCTTTCTCAACCTTTATGCTTACGGAATTTCTGTGTACTTACTGCGTAAAGTAAATTAACTTTTGCGTAACCACTCTGTCTATAATATTTATTTACTAAATGTCCGGCACAACACTTTCGATATGAGTAATGTTATTGTAGATCGACGAACGTGGTACAAATGGATATGGTTAAAGACTATTCGTAATGCGAAGTTCGACAAATCTAGCACATGAAAACTTTTGTAAGTATCTGGCATGTGGATGTGATAGAATATAATAGCACTTTTCATTTGAAAACACTAACTAGTAGATACACTACTTTCGCTAAAAGTGCAATGGTTGCTCCTAATTTAAGTCACGAGCTTTAACACTTTCAGTTCGTCTACTAAAGTGGGTGACCAGTCTCCTACATCATGCTTTGTCATCGATATCATTGACCGCCTCCGTCGGTCGCTTGGACCGTTACCTACAACGCGTCGCAAGCGCAACACATATAGACCCATGTAACAACTGTAAACATCTCTTTTACATAATTACTAATGTTGTACACAACACAACAATAGTGCGTAGAGAGTGAAAGCGTTTGAAAACTCACTTTGCGGCTGCTATCGGTACTTCTAACTAATTTTATAATAACTAACAATTGTGTGTTGCTGTGTGTAATTATAACGAAAGGCTGGGGTAGATACCGTTGCACTCAACGATGCATTTTAGATAGGTATAGTATCTCTATCAGTAATAGATTTCTAGCAGAATTGTCATCAAACCAATTTAAAATTTCACAACGAGATCTTCATGATTTTAATTACCTGATTGTGATTACAGGATATCCTCCCGTTAATTTCACTAATATCAATTAATGATGACTAAAACAAGGTCAAGGCAGGTTGCACCTAATCCCCTTTAACTTCAACTGTCTCATCGTAGTGCCTGATTCCCGGTTACGACGAAGCTTGGCTTGGACACACTTAGACCATGCTTCAGGATTTAGGGAGTCTGGTAATTAAATTAAAGCGACTGCCGTTTGACCTTCGAAACCCTTTATATTAACCCCTTATATAGTAACTATTCTTTAAGTATTTCTTAATAAAATTATCCGCAACTTGGTTATGGTGAACATGTATGGTGAACGGTGGCAATTTGGGTTACTAGCTGAACTACGTAACATGAAACATTCTGATGCTATCTCTAAGTCCGTCTCTCACTAAGATTAATGAATGTTATCAATAAAACAATCGTTAAGTGACGAAAGCTTAGGACCTTCGCGCGATGGGTGGGCGTCACTCAATATGCCATAATACATCACTCAAAACGATGCTTTGGCAATCCAGTGAAGGTTGTTTGACGACTCCTGATGACAGAATCAGATGCGTAAGGTTGCAATTATGATTTATTTAACATCTTCAGCTATCATGATTGAGATTGGTTCAGATCTTTATAAAATAAAATTAAATCAATTGCATAATTCATAGCAATTGATCTCAAACCCACAATGCAAAGGTACTATTCTACTTTCAGATTCAATTAATTGATCTCAAAGAATCTATCAATTCACAAATTTTCTTTTTTACGTTATAAATTGTACGATATTGTCATGAGTCATGGTATTTAATCCACAAATAAGACACCTACTTATTTTCTTGATAAAAAGTAACATTATTGAATTAAATGCACAAATAGGTACTTACCTACTTCCATTTCTGTTAACTCACTGTAATAATTTTCATTCCATCGGTGTAGAGAAAGCTATTCTATCAATCAGTGTATATCACTCCATCGATCGTGATATCGATCTACTTAATTAATACGAAGTATACTGACTTATAACGACGTATACATTGTATACTAGTCAGCATAAATCTTTAAATACATTATTATTTTCTTATTTTAATGAACTATAAATTTAATGCAGGTAACATTCCATTCGGCCAGAGATTATGTTTCCGTGGTTTGACTTTTTACGACTATTAAAATATTTTTAATTTTTATAAAAGTAATCAACCTTTGACCACTACATTTCGATTTGATGCATGGAATATCTTCATTTTTTAGCACCTTGACTCTATGACTTTTTACCAAACTTTTAAATTGAATGGTACACAATTTAAGAATAGAACTAGACTAAAAGATCAATTATATTTATCATTCCGAATCAGCGGTAGATTACTTATTTAACATTCCTAAATGTTCAGTATGGACTTAAACTGAATTGAGAATATTGCAGTTCCAAAAACGGCTATCTTCTATACCTACAACTTGTATGGAAGATTGCCGCTTTTCTAAACTATAGGACACATTCATTTTGCGACACATTGTTTTTACAATACAGCAATTTTGTAGACATTTTATTTAATGGTAATTATGACTTATCCGTTTCTATGATGAGGTTTTAATTTACGATTGCCTACAAACTGTAAAAGACATGTTATGATGTCCTATGTAGGTAAGTACATAATGTTGGAAATAGAATTAAGCACACATAGGTTCACATTATTATCACATTATTTCCGTTATTAAGTACAGACGGCCACAAATTAGATTAACTACTACAATCTGTCTTTCCTCAGTTGATGTTGAACCAAACATGCGTGAGAATGATGGTAGAAATTTGAAAGATTTGATACAACGATGAGTGTATGACCGTACGTGGTCAAAATTAGTATGTGGATTTGCAGTAGATAATGCTGTATGTATTTGCTGTGCTTGCTACAGAGGGTGTCGCTCTGTTTAAAGAAATTATTGTAAATCCAATATTAAGTAAGTAAGTACCTATTTATGGTAATCCTAGCAGTCTAGTTTCCAAGTAAACGATTGGCAATCCAATAAGGAAAATCAGATTTATTGAGTGCCAATATTGGAGTAGGTATACAGTACCTATAGCAAACTCAATTACTGCAGAAACGCCATAACGTACATACATACTTACATACCTATGTCGAGCACGTTTATCAGCCAACAGTGACGTGTTATCGCCAAACGGTGCGCAGTAGCAGGGTAACGGTTCTTACAGTGTTAAGCGAGTTACGTGACTCAGCCACTCTCAGCTCTATGCATCCCGCTCAGGTGTGATACACTAGGATACCAGGTGGACTCTATAGAGATAAAACGGTTACACGAACCTAGAAGGGCTCATTTTGAAGCATGTGTGCAAAAGGTAAAGGCTCAGTGAAAGGCTCAGGCCTTCCAGTTGCGGTGTTCCCTGATCGCTATGACATGTCCTTTGTTAAACGAGGTTTGAAAAGAGTACTTCTTTCACGGTAGGCAGCGGTATGACTGTGCCTCGGCATTGTTGTTGTCTATGAGCGGCGGTTACCATTTAACCATCAGATGCTCGTCTGCCTACTTCAGCAACAAAAAAAAAAACAGACAGAAAGATCTGATTCCTTCCTGAAGATTTGATGGTGGAAGCCTCATTTTAAACTTCGCCGACTTGTTGCAGTCCATTGCAATCTAAGTCCACTATTTTGATTTTATGCCATCTCCCTAACGCATCTGAGGTCTGTCTCAATGTTTTTACTCTATGGAGTAGCCGCTTGGATCGATTTATGTAGGGACGATATTTTTAAAACAAATAATAAGGAGAATGACATCAAAAATCTTGCAACTTCTTAAAATTTACCCTTGACATTTTTATTAATTGTCATCATTCGATTTCTTTTCGCGAAAGGAAACTTGATGCTTTAATGCAACGATTTACAAGAGAGGCAACCCTATCGAATTGCATTGTTAGGATTGATTCACATTGACATCATAAATATTTATGTCTCAATAAAAACGTCTTAGAAGAAATATCTTAAGTGGTTATAATCATAAAAGTACTTAATTATTTCATTACTTACATTAGTTAATAAATTCTTGACTTGTCAACATCCAAGTTCTCTGTTGGTATCTCGTTAAGACTATTCTTCTTATTACAGAATCCGCTATTTACATTATTTGTTTTTGTCTTCCTTAACTTCCTCAATGAAAATCAATGGTTACAACACATGTACCTACAACTCGAAGAAGTTATATTTTGATCTTATAATCAAAGATTTTGATATTGCGGTGGAATCCGAAGCATACTCCTGCTTCACAGAAGGCTGGCGTGATGCAGCGCCTGCGCTGTGTTTCGTCGAGTGAGTGAGGGTGCGGATGCCTGGATGCAATAGGGGGAACGGTGGTTAATGTTTCACAGCCGCACTTGCGACTCTATTGGTGTAACAGGCGTCTATGGTCGGCGGTAATCGCTACCATCAGGTGATCCGTTTGCTCGTCTGCCATCTAGCACAAATAAAACCCACACTTATTCATATAAGGTACGAGTGAAAATTGTTCCGTGTTTGCACAATATGCAGAATGCAGGCAAAAACAAAGGAACACCTACCTAAGTTATTGAATTTTGCGCTTTCCGCGGTGCTCCGCAATAGATTCGTCGGTTGCGCTTGCGCACCCGAGATGATTGCCCGCGAATCTAACTGGAATCAATTTGCGTAACTTGTTAATCATCCTGGCCGGTAATGGTATGCACATTGTTGTTGTTACTTTCGCTCTTATCGACACAGTAAAAGGTCGAGATATGGAATCGGTTTTTTTTGCAAATTGAAGCAAGTTTCTTCGCTCCTCGATACGATAGATTCTTACAACTTTCTACATACTTTTCTGAGGTAACTACTGTCCCTTTCGTTGTTTTGAAATGATAATGAGACGGAGGACGAAAGAACGGATTATGTAAAAAAAACGCTTTTAGTCATACATTGTGTGGAAACCGGCGTGAAGCAGCCCCTGCTTGTTGTATTTCGCCGAGTGAGTGAGGGTACCGGAGGCCCACCCGGGGGAAGGGGATAAAAGGTTGGCAGCGCACTTGTAACTCCACTGGTGTTGCAAGTGTCCATGAGATCAGGTGATCCGCCTGCTCGTCTGCTACCTATCACATAAAAAAATAACCAGTAGTGTTCTTTTTAGGAGACGCGAGCGAGCTATACATATCTTCGTATTCAAGTATAAGATCGTATCTAAAATCTACATAATGATTTATACAATAGATACAGACGGTTTAGCTGTGGTTTAGATTTCACCTGGATACGAGTAGATGCTAAAGCGGATGTGCTAAAAGCATTATTATTTATTACGATTTAATTATAGCCACTCCACTTGCAACAATGATGTTTTGCAACAAATGCACCTTCATTCGCAAACAATTGAGAGGTCATGTCGACGTGTTTAACAAACAAAAGAACTACGAAATCACATGTTGTCAGTGTCACCATGATTGAACCCATGAACCTCGATTCGAACATGTTATTAGCTCGTTTGAGACTTGTTGCCAAACACAATATTAGTCGGATCTCAGTAATCACTACCTGCAATTTGTGAGTAGGCAGAAGACATTTTAACCTGCGGGTTAGTCATTCGCGTAGGACGGTAAACCTTCGGGTATAATTGTAAAAGGAAATGCATGTTCATTGTTATCTGTTTAAGGACAAAATGTATGTTTAGGTACTAGTGCTTATTAGGTACAGCGTTAGGGAAATATAGATATAGGCTGCGGCCAAACATACCTAAGTGATGCCTACATCACCTTTGTATGTTTAGTTGCTGTAGTATTTTCCGGTGGCTACAACAGGAATTTTAAGAGAAAAGAGTACTTACTAGGTACCGATAATTGTTACCGCGCAATGTAATTTAAAACTGTATATATAAAATCCGTTATTTGCTGTAAGCTTCATATAAACATATTTGTAATATAGGTAAGTACTCTTAAGAGCTGTGGATTTTTAATTAATAAATACTAATTTTGAAAAGTCCGGCAACGCATCAACGATCTCTCTGTTTTCGGGCAGCGGTGATTACTTACCAACAGGTGACTCGATTGCTCGTTTATCGTCTCTAAAAAGTAAGTGTTTATAAATAGTAAATAATAATTTACATTTCAATTGTGAGTGACTACTAATGTAAAAAAAGGCTTCATATATGTACCGTAATCACTACAATAATTTCTGTATTACAGCAATATTACAGAGCGTTTGAAGGTAACCATACCTTGTGCCTAGTTAGTATCTCAGATATTTGGTGTGTGCAACCAGCAAGCAGTAATTCTGACAAAGTTGATCTATTGCGACCTCTTCTCTACACGAAGAAGGTCTCTATCTATTCACCTGGCGTGGGTAACGTTGGATGTCCGAATGGTTGCATCACAGTTAAAATGCATCGGCTAGTGTCGTCGGCGCCTGCGCTGCATGGCGGCGGGTCGGCGAACCTTAGGCGCCGGGCGCGCATACCGGCGCGGGCTAAAATAGCCCTGCAGATCCTGCAGTGCCTTTGCACGCATTCTCCTAACGTAGGGTTGTAGTTGCCCCTTTCAAGTTTTATGTTAACTTCGTAAGGCCCAGACAGCAGACACAATGGAAAATTAAGTAATTGTTTTATGCCTTTTAAAAGGCTTTTGGGTCTTACGACGTTAAATATAAAGTGTAGAAAATGTACTTTCAACAATAATAAATCTTACATTGATTGCGATCCCCTGAATTCCCCTGACCGATTGGTACATAACGTTTACAATTAACGAAGATAAGTATTGTATAGTAGGTATATCCTAATGACCTTTTTTTCTGTTAGTCTATTCCTAGAGAAGCACAATGGTTGGTAACCCTAAAATGGCGTAAGTAGTTAGCGCGCAGTGTTCACGTAATGGACAAAGCGCATTTTATTGCTGGAACAGCGGAGATTGATCTACGAACTGCCTTTCAGAAACAAAAAGATTGGGGCGCCACGTTGGAATAGACAAGAAAGGTATTTTCATTAGTGGCAGACAAGGTTTATTTTTTGTTCAGAAGAAGCTAGTCTAGTCTACGAGTATTGTAGCCCGGAATATCCTTATATACTTTAATGAACAATTTTAGCATTATTTTTCAGAACATAGATACCTATATTGAAATGCATTATTAAATGCCCTTTTTGACATAACTAGCCCATTATAACTCAAAAATTATACGTGATAATGAAAAATCTGATAACAGATTCATTACTTTATCACAGGACTGAAATTTAGTAAAAAAAAAAAACCGCTAATTGACAATGTGGTATGTATCTAATTTATGTATTTGTTGACCATTGCCCTACGTGGGTACCTAATATCTGTTACACTTCCGCCATCATTAGCGTATAAACACACTATCATTACAAACGCATCACGCCTCAAGGAATAAATTGAAATAAAGTAAATGATGTATGTAGGTACAAGACTGATAAATCTACATGACTGATGGTTTTCTCAGACTATAGTTGTACTATTATGTATTCTGTGCTATAGGTAATGATAGGTTATAAAAATAATAGTTTTCATGAATGTGTGTAGAAACAACAGAAAGCTGCACATCAAGTTGGGTTAGATTTCAAAGTGCTCGTGTAGTAGTCGTACCTACTGTAAGTACGTCGGTGCGCCTTCTGGTGGTAGGTGGGAGTGAGTACTAAATACTGTAGTCCTCTGAGGCGGTCTTCCGTTTATGAATGACGTAGACGACCTGCAGCTATGCAGGCGAGGTCAAACGGGTTTGATGAGCTATCGTGGGTCTCTTCTACACAACTTACCAACTAACAAATTACTTGGTCCTTTACCTACGAAAACTTGCACATTACTCGTATGATAACAAACAATCGACCACACTGTCGCCCTTATGCAATATGACCTCCAAATACCGCGTCGGAATTAGCACTTCGCCTGTGTGACTGGTTACTTACTTAGTGTCAATTTAAATGTATTTATTGTTAGTATAGATCTCTGAAATGCATGCCAGATGTGATAATATGTAAATAAACATTTATTCAGTATTTTACCTTTACGCACCTACGTTACGTTTCTATAAATGCACTTCAAAGCTTACGAAATACAAGACGAAAGACTTTATACTTAGTTATTAGGTAAACATCTAAGTATTTGACATTCATCAACGAGCAATTCGTTAAAAGAGATTTTATACATTTTCGTCCATACAAATTTCTAATTGGACTTCAATGTTGAGTGAACTAGAATTGCCGCCTGTGTGTATGGTCTTAAACTGAATAAAGAATACTAAGTATTTCCATTTCTATAACCCAATCCCACTCTCTCCTACCTACAGGAGCGCTGAGGGTGTTGTAATTCTAAGTGTCGACACGCAGCTTTGTTTGTCCAGTTTTCTAATAAGAGATCGGACCGGTATTGCTACTCGTGCGCCGCTGGTAAAAGCGCCTGTTAATCACGCACTTTATTGTTTTAATATGTCCTAAAGCAGGGATGCTCAACCTAGTATTCAAACAGAGGAAATTAACATAATATTACGTCGAAATGAAAGAAATCTAATAGAATAAACTTAAAAAAATAAATCATGGTACCTAAAGAAATAGGTAGGAGGATTTTTGATAACTAGTGGCCCATTTTACTTCGTTTCAAGACATTATTATTTATTAGTTATGGCGCTAGGCATCGATTACATCGCGCAAGGGTTTCATCTCTGGTGTAGCTATACGCGTTATAATATGTAAGGTACTGAAGATATAGAAAAATAACATACCGTAAAGATAATCGTACACCAAAATTAACATATCGCAGGCCTCATAATATCCCTAACACAGGAAAATATACATGGTTAAAAAAACATACCTACCCAAAATAAACATAATAAAAATAGAGTGATATACCTACTCTAATTCTAAACTAAGTACTTAAATCAAAGATAATTATTTAATGTTCCTTATTCGCGTCTGCTCCGAATAGGAAAATGAGCAACACAATAATATAGAAAAGTGTAAAAGCAAGGTAAGGACTAGATTAAATCTTCGCCGGGTAAAATATATTGTATGTACTTCATGCATCAAATCTTATTCGAACACACTGTCGCCCTTATGCAATATGACCTCCAAATACCGCGTCGGAATTAGCACTTCGCCTGTGTGACTGGTTACTTACTTAGTGTCAATTTAAATGTATTTATTGTTAGTATAGATCTCTGAAATGCATGCCAGTTGTGATAATATGTAAATAAACATTTACTCAGTATTTTACCTTTACGCGCACCTACACGTTACGTTTTTATAAATGCACTTCAAAGCTTTTCATCCGTGAGGTATTACCTACTCGACTAGACGAAAGACTTTATACTTAGTTATTAAACACCTAAGTATTTGACATTCATTAATGTTCAGGGGGGCAATTGCCCATCTAACGAGCAATTCGTTATAAGAGATTTCATACATTTTCGTTCATACAAATCTCTAATTGGACTTCAATGTTGAGTGCACTAGAATTGCCGCCTGTGTGTATGGTCTTAAACTGAATAAAGAATACTAAGTATTTCCATTTCTATTAGCCAATCCCACTCTCTCCTACCTACAGGAGCGCTGAGGGTGTTGTAATTCTAAGTGTCGACACGCAGCTTTGTTTGTCCAGTTTTCTAATAAGAGATCGGACCGGTATTGCTACTCATGCGCCGCTGGTAAAAGCGCCTGTTAATCACGCACTTTATTGTTTTAATATGTCCTAAAGCAGGTATGCTCAACCTAGTCTTCAATTCAAAGAGGAAATTAACATAATATTACGTCGACATGAAAGATATCTAATAGGAATAACTTAAGAATAAATCATGTACCTAAAGAAATAGGTAGGAGGATTTTTGATAACTAAGTGGCCATTCCTTACTTCGTTTCATGACATTATTATTTAATTAGTTATGGGCGATAGGCATCGATTACATCGCGCCAGGGTTTCATCTCTGGTGTAGCTTATACGCGTTTATACTATGAAGGACAGAAGATATAGAAAATAACTATACCTGCTAAAGATAATCGATACACCAAAATTAACATATCGCAAGGCCTCATAATATCCCTAACACTGAAAAGATAACATGGTTAACAAAAACCTACCTACCCAAATAATCAGATAAAATATAGTTATAACCTACCTACTTCTAATCCATAGTAAATCAAAGATCATTATTTAATGTTCCTTATTCGCGTCTGCTCCGAATAGGAAAATAAGCAACACAATAATATAGAAAAGTGTAAAGCAAGGTAAGGACTAGATTAAATCTTCGCCGGGTAAAATTAATTGTACTTCATGCATCAAATCTTATTCGTGCTCATCATAACTTCCTATTGTACTTAAATAAGTAACAAATCGCTATTGCATAGCAAATCATTCCCTCTAGTGAATCTATTTACGAGTTAGGACCATTTAATGTAGGTACTTCCTCCTCAAACGAACGCATGCCAATAGTTTACTACCCCTGTCCTAAAAGGAGACCCTCACCTCAATAGTTACCGGTTGTTCTTGCATGTGACACTTATGATAATGACTAAAGAACAGGTCTTCTTATCCGTCTGTTATTGAGGAACGATCACCCAGCGTGACGGCAGGCAATAATACTCAATGGAAATTAGAAAATAAGCGTGAGGCCATTGTCTCAATGAAATAGGATATAGCCAATTAAAGAGCTATCGGCCTTTGATACTTGTCACTAGTCGGTCAAGTTCATGCCGTGTTGTAAAATATGCTATTGAAGTGTTTATAATTGTAACACTTTGATAACTATTAGGTACACGCATACCAACAGCTCACGCAACGGTAAAGTTGAGGAAGGGTCAACTCCATTATTTTCTTTCCTATTAAACATACAAGTGCTAAATCTTCTATTCATCGATATTAAACATGCATTTTATAGCTTCATTTTAAAGTGAAACGAATAATGTCTTATAAATGGAGGGCATCTAGGGTGGGCGATAGTCCAGTAGCTAGTCCATAGCTGAATCTTTGAATCTTATTGCATTATGATACTACACCTTAAAAGATATAAATCGCTTATTTGATTATATACATGCCAGTTGCACCCACAGAAGACGAGATTTACTATGATTCGTGCATTCGTATACAGTCGGCTGCAGCCAAAGAATCTCAAAGCGTGCACCGCATCCTAGAAGGTTTAATCATAGACATTCCACGTACGTTCAATGAGTCGTAAATCGATGGTAAGCCTCCAGAACGTGGGCGACTCCCTTTTGTATGTTAATTTCCAGTTTTATATGTTGCCTACGCGACATAACCACTTTTGTGGAGGCCGCCGAGGAAGAGCCGGGCCCAATCAAACAGTCGTTGAGTTTTAATATGATAGATAAACTTCATCCATGGTAAAGCAGTCAATAAAGAACGATGAATAGTGGTGGATCTAACTGTTGTAGGCTATTATGTAGGATGTACTTACAAATGTGTCTCAAGGGAGTTTCGATACTAAAATCTACTCGTTCTTACATAACAATAAATAAGGTACAGTCAGCCACACATCAGGTTACCACAACCTGTCACATTTCCTTAATTAATATTCCACATAATGTGTATGACAGTAAGATGAGAGTTGATTGAAGAAATTTGACAGTTTTGTATACTGATGTGTGGATGGACGTACAAAGATTCATTTTAAATTAAGTTTTGATTATAATGGCACAGCCGTAAAGAAGAAAGAAGGGGAAACAAATAACATTATTTCTAGAGAGTGTACCTATATAAAATGTGAGTGTTATAGTCAATTAATAACGAAACTGTGCAGAAACCGAGTAATCTGATTGCAAAAAATATATCTGGACAAGTTGAGCAGGGCCCGCATCCTACCTGAAGGATAATGGCCTAAATTCCTAAGTCAAGACTCCCGTTTAAGAGCCCAAGCGCTAAGACTATCGAAAATTAGTTATTATCAAGGGTTTAGCATCATTTAATGATAATATGAGTAGATACTACTTAAGTATGCTCATTTATTGTTACAAGTTTTACGGCTTTTAAGTAGGTACGGGAAGAATCTTTATAGTATAATTATACAAATAGGCATCTCCTACACTTTATAGACACCATTATGCGTATGCCAGTATCTAATGCGGTTTAGACCTAGAAATGAACAGGTTGGTATCAAGTCTAACTGGTTGGACTGCTTGCATCACGCATCTTGAATGTTCCCGTCAAGTTTACAATCTTTAATAACGTATCTGCTAATATGTTTATACTGAAAGCAGCTAATTACAATGCAATTCTCATCTGCAATTTAAATAGCCTGCCAGGTTGACGTGCTGAAGAATACTGCAGTCATGGGTAATAAATTGCAAGGTAATGATGTGTTCAAGGGGTTAATTGCCAAATGCGTTACGATAACTGACATTATTTAACTTTCCAATGTTATTTCACCTTGACTGTATATCAACTAACTACCTACCTGCTTATAATTTGAATGATTTAATTAACAACTAGATATTATTGGTTACCTGCATCATATAGCTACTTAGCTAGAGAAATTCCGCTAACGTTAGGTAAAAGCTTAGATAATGTGACATTTATTGCAGATTATATCGTACAATTAATTCTTGGAAGCACACTGTCGCAATTTCTATTACGTATGTGAAAGCCACAATACCCCGTAGACGCGTATCAACAGATCAGCAACGAGTAGAGAATCGATTTGAATGATATAATTAAAACACTCGGCCGTCTAAAGAGCGCGTGACGAATGCGAATCAAGTATGTTAATCAGAATCGTGGTGCATTGTTTACATTTCACTGATTTAATCTCGTGTGAACATCGGCGCTGACACAGTGCTCAGGCGAGACGTGACACTTCGACGGGAGACAATGGGTTCACACGGAAACTTCGCCGGTATTGCTTCCTAGGTCTAGTTCAAGAGGCAAATGACAAGTTCAACAAATAGGTCACATTTATTGGAGTTAAAACTCCAAAAAATACTATATTTTAGTACATTATTTTTTCGTTCTAAGGTCTGATTCATGATTTAAAATGAATATCGCATCATTTTAAATTCATTTAGTAGTGGTTAGCTTGCGTATCATAACGTTACAGTATTAGCATAAGATGGTTTCTATACTTTTAAGTAAAGATAAAAACAGATTGTAACAGCAGTCACGTACGTAAGCGAAAGCTTGGTGAAACATGTTGATTTCATTCAAAGATAGACAATCATTGAGAATGCCTAATTGGCCAATCAAGAGTAAAAGCGATTTTAACAGTGGTGTAGATTGGTATTAATTTATTGAATTAAGTGTGAAAATCAGTTACCTAAGTAGGTCCTTAATAAATTTTCACTGATGTGATGTTTACTAAGCGTGTAGAACTACATTCAGGAGATTACGTTAACGTACTACTCTTATGTCTTAGGTAATAAGAACCAACAGTTTACAGTGACTTATTTATCTTGGAGCACAGCCTAGGTATTATAGGCGCTAGGATTTTAGACGATTCATTTGCCGGCATTAAACAATAATGATATTTTCGCAAAAACCTTGCTTCCGCTCCTCAATTGTCGTCTATAATGTTCAGCACTCACCATGTCGTTAACAAAAACACTTAATATTGAACTTTGTTAAAAACTGTTCAAAGTAGACGAAGCTAGTAGTAGGTCAGTAAGACAGTAGGTACTTTTTGGGAGTTGGGGAAGAAAAGAGGGTGGCGTCAATATACCATTACGTTCCTGCACTGATTGGTGTAGAAGGCGCCAAATCTTGGCTTCATCCTTTTCGAGGAAGGAAGGATGTCAGTAAAATAGTCTTCAGCCCCGGTTACGGTGGCCGATGCCCAAGCTAAGCCATTGAAGCATAGCAAAAATTCCTAAGCATTCGACACCAGGTATGATACGCTAAGATGATGACAATTCTGACGCTTGCTTTTAAACCGTTCGAGGCCGCCTCTTCAGCGGTTCCGCGTACCGTAGCTTCCGCATGCCTCTAGTTGGTACCTAATTGAATTAAATAAATGCTCAGTGACACCCAGTTCAAATTTCACACTGGTTTTGCGTAATCCCAACAATGAGATGAGCAGATTGTCAGTAGGCTGTAGGTACAGTCGGCCCCGCGTCCGGTCGGCGTGATGCAACTGCGGCCTTTTACAATTCGACATCCGAGCATGTGGATACAGGTTTTTCAAATAGGACAATGTCGATTTTGGTGCTAGCCGTGATGCTATCGCGGTAATTAATGGAAGGTCAAAATAATATGGTGTTTTACTCTTTTAAGATTTTTTCGTGTCGGGCCGTTTTGTTTGATTAGTTTGGGCTACAAGTTAAAATTTTCCCTCTTTGGAATCCGAGGTATTTCGGTGAAGCGTCTGCTCTTGAGGCGCATACAAAACTCGTTATTCGCTGTACGAAATATTTTCAGTGCAGTTAGTGATATGCTTTTCTCTTGTTACAGATGATCTTCAAACTGCGGTAACGAGTCACCATGTGGAGACTAAAAAGAGAAAACTATTGGCTTATGTTTGGATGACATAGGTTAGTACGAGTACAAAACGTAGACTGTGAGTAGGTACTGTCAGCCACACGTACGGTGGCTACGATTAATCAAATGATTTCAATTGATAGTATTTAATCAAACGTAAATTTGATATAAAAGTGAGAGACGATTGAAAAAAATATATAAATTTGTGTACCTACATTGACCTGTGGCTGTCTGTAATTATCGCCTCTGCGAAAATAGCTGGTTACTTATACTTATTAGGTACACTCCCTCTCTTAACACATGCATTACAAGCAAAAAACAAATAAGGCAGGTACAGTCGCTTCGTTTTTGAAGTTAGGTCCTAACTGTTACTTTGTTGAGGTAGCGTTCGTTCCCGGCGCGCTACATAAATCATTTCCATCTGACACATAGAACAATGGTGATGATAATGAATGACTTTTTACATATAAATTTGTTTGGCAGATACGCGTGAAGAGGCACAATGTCGCAGTCGGCGCTGGGCCTCGGCGGGGAGCGGCGGTACTCCGTGCCCTCCAACCCGCTGGTGCACGACCCTCGGGGGATGCACTCGGAGGACCTGCACGCCTGGTCCATCTACAGGTACCCACATACAATCACTTACTCCGGCTTAGCGACCCGAACAGAGGCCTCCGAACAGCAGTGACACGGATGGGAGTCATTAGTCCCTAATGAATCAGCTGTACAAGGCAGTGACGTAAGCGAGCATTAAATATGCAACAAAAAAGACCAGCGTGCAGTTATAGAAGCTCAACTCAAAGCTGCAAACGCTCGAAGAGGTAAGGTTTTTAGTAACAACACGATAATGTCTGGAAGTCTTTATGTGACATAACATTTCGGACAACAACAACATTTCGGACCGAAACAAGAAATCGTCACTTCGGGTGGGCCTGCTCCAGTTCTAGCCAGTTATTAACCTACAGGCAAACATTCATCATTATCATCAGCTACCAGATTTTCTATAGAAGTCAGCAGAGACGGTGAGTCGCAACCCGGACCATCAAGAGCCACGACCACTCTACCTTCCAAGAGTGCCCAGACTAAGAAAACCAGATTTACAGAAATCCATACGCACCTATAAATACTCTAGAGAGTACTTACTTGACAATCATCGTATAGCCCTAAGCCATTCAGAGTATCTAATACATTGACCTGACTCCGTACCGTACTAAGTAAGTAGCGGAAACACTTGTGTTACAGATATAAGACAACACAACGGGTCATATTAGTGAAAAGTACCTACTAATTTACCTATACAAAGCAACTCTTTAGTGTAGGTAAGGTATTATTTATTACTTTTCACAAATAAGACCAGTCCCCTGGGCTCTTTAAGTACTTGATGTCAGGCTCTCCCCGCTGTTCAGATACAAGCTGTATCTGTACTCTTGATATTTACTGTTTGTAAAAATATGTTGCCCAACAAGTGAATGGGCATTATCTCGTGATATAGGACATCACGTTCACTTCATTATCGAAGTGGTAAAAAACTGGCGTCGTTACATGTAAATGGCTACAGAAGAGCTGCAAAGTAATATGTTTTTTGTTGTTGTCTCATCGATCGTGCTTGACGCAATGGCATCAAGATTTCATTAGCAGAGCTATTGGAACAGATGTTTCAAGTTACCATAATCTCAACATCTCTGTTTCAGGCAAAACTTAAATTCGGACTTCACAGACAGCGCCCTAGGAAGCACAGACAAGAGTCCTCTCCCGTACGGCAACTTTCAGCTCCGAGATACCACAGTTCAATCCATACTGTCACACCCTCGATATGGGCCCAAGTAAGTTAACTCTGAATAACATCCTTTAATTTAATTCATTTATTTATTTGCATAAAGCGTGGTAAACTACAATAAAACTAGACATAAGTTTGTTTGATTGGACACAGAAAAACCTCGAAATGAAAATAAACACGACCGGAGAGCAAGCACCAGCAATATTGCCTTAAAGAGCTTCCCGACCTTCAGGGCTCGAATAGACCCGGCTCGGAACTCCAAAGTCCAAAAAATAGATTAGCTACTAAAAGCGAGTCCGAAATATCAAGTCAGGGAATGCCCGTCCAGTTCAAGTGTTTCCTCTTTCTTACAATCCTGGGTTTTTAGGCGGGGCGTGAAACGGCATCTCAGCAGGCCTTCAGGGTGAGAGTGTCAGACTCAATGGACACCTTTTCTGTTTCTTTTTGCCTGTCAATCTCATATTTGGAACTTACGGCCGCTCACCATCAGGCGGAGTGGGGTCATCTTGATTGTCCTCAATATAAAAAAATAAATAAAAGAGTCCATAGATAGTGCAGCACTAATATAAAACAGAAACCTCTTTTCCCACAGATCAGCCCTCGGATCCAACATGTACACGTACCTGAAGTTTGGGCTGCCGCGCGTCTTCCCTCCGAACCACAACGGCTCCCAGCGGTCCGGCACGCCCAAACCCAAGACCTCCATCGGGAGTGGTATGAAACCTCCACCTAGGTAAGTTAATATACGAGAAAATATTATTTAAATCAAGTTGCTTGAACTCACATCTCTTACTCTTCCCGAAAGATTCCCGTCACAAAATCTTTCTTTTCATTACAATTTTAAAATCTAACTTTAAAGTATCTCCAGGATCCAAAGGCAGAGCCGCGGCGTGCGGGAGACGTCCTCGGGGTACGACAGCTCAGACAACGAGACCACCGCCAACTACAACAGCACCAACAAGCACAGCCGCAAGTACCGCTCCGACCCTGACTTCCGCATGCAGAACCTGCATCCTTCTTACCAGGTATTCATAATAATTGATATCATTAGCATCATCAGCCTATATATCCCACTGCAGGGTGTATAGGCCTCCTCCTGTGCTCGCTACTTAGGTACAACGTCCTGTGCCAGGCCCCATCCAGGACTTCCCACCATTCTATATTATGTCATCAGCCTATCTTATTAATGGGCGTAGATGGGCAAAAATTCGCTAGGCCAAGCCTAGGAGTCCGGTAATTGCATATCGAAGTGACTACCGTCTGACATTACAGACCGACTGTATCATGGCAACACGTTTAAAATCATTGTAAAGAATAACTGAAATCAGAACTTTAGCAGCTACAAATACACAGAAAGTAGTTAGCGGGTGCTAAAACTAAAGATGTTTATGTTGCTCATAATAGGTGAAAGCAAGAAATAGGAATTGAAAGCTTTTCAATTGGACACTCATCATGATAAATTTATAGATAATAAAGTACCTACGCTAGCATAGTAGAAAGTGAGACTCTTAGATTCATTCACCCGACACATAAACTGTAAAATAAATAACAATTTTACAGCACAGTACAGCGGTGCCCGTGGTGGCAATGCAGCAGGCCGGCATCAGAGGGGAGCCTCAATGGACGAACACGAGGAACAAGTCCGTCAGCGAAGCCAACCTTCTGAACATGGATCACCGACCGCACCGGCCCTCGCAGTCGCACTACAACCGGCGGAGCAGCGTCGCCGACTTCATCCCTGATGCTGATCATCACAGGTAATGACTGATAGCACTTATTGACATTTACAGTCACCACAAACAAGGAACAAGTTCGTGGGTAAAGCCAACCTGGTTCACGCCTGATGCTTATCTAAAAGTCAAGTCAGGATAGCACTTTTACAATTTCTGACAAAATTATGGTTCTGATAAATTACGTACTAGCAGATGTAAAAATGTCAAACAAACCATAATAAATCTATGGCGAGAATCGTATATTCAGTTTTGGGAACAGGTTCTTTTCACGGACCCTCAGGCTTAAAACCCTTTGTATGGGATGGACGAATGTCACTTATTTAGCACGGTAGATCACCTAGTAAGCCAATTAAGCACCATTGATTCAACTGGACTGTATATTCACAGCTACCTGATGGCGCCATCGCACCTCGGAGGGCGGGCGTCCAAGGCCGGCAGCCACATGTCGCTGGCGCACTCGCGGAAGCACTCTACGCTGCGCCCGACCGACCACCTGGACGGCTACACGCACTCCGCTTACATATACCCTAATTATTACGTGAGTGATTCATTAGTTCTTACATTTCTCACAAAAACTTTGGTTCTTAGATAACAATTTTACTTGAGGAAAGTGTTCTGTTGCGAAAAGTACTTACCACTTCATGTTCGACATCTTTATCCGACATTTCCAGCGTATGTCCAATGTGGAATTAACTTCTCACTGACGTATTTCTATATTTTCGAACAAATACCTACTGAGACACATTGAAATCTTATGAAACGATCTTTCAAAAGGCCGGCAATTCATCTACATTATGGTGTATCGAATGGATGGCGGTGATCAGATAATAAATGAGGTGAATAAACGAGCAAGTGCTCGTTTACCTCTGCCGAAGCATCAAACTAAGGTACTCAACAATGTCTCTCACCATTTCATCACTTAATTTCTGAACATTACAGGTAAATAATCTAGAAATCACATCCCCCGAAAACAAGTCAACGTTGTTAGTGTCCGGGCTAAGTTTTGAAGTGAAGTCGGGGGAGATCCTGGCTGTTCTGGCGACGTCACAACAAGAAGCAACGGGACTGTTGGATGTATTAGCTGGAGTTCGAAAGGTAATACAATGATTCAAATTAATACTGTGGTGTAGGTCAAGATGAAACCGTCAGGTCAGAAATAGCTTCAAATTCTGAGAGAGGTGTTCAGCCAACACGGAACCTACATCATAAAATGAATGTAGGCAAAACACCTGTTCTGTTTCCGAAAAATTATACTATAGAATCCTAGACAATCCTTTACTTCCTCTCTCTCTTGCAACTCCTTATGACAGACTCCTCTCATATCATCAGGGCCAAAATGTTTCTCGAATTGAAGTACTCGTATTCTTGTATCAGATCTGTGATTTTGACATTCAACGGTTTCGACTATTTAGCTCTCTTTAGATACTGATGGGTGCATGGTGGCATCCACCACCAATTAGTATCCTAATTAACATCCCACGTGTGAGGTATGTTTCTAACTGCTCTCTCTCTAATGCACACTATTCAGCGCCGACCTTGAAGACTGAGATGATCCGAGCCTATTTGCTGCCCTCTGGCCACATTTTCTATGGCTGTTCCTTGATCAAGAGTGTTATTTCTTAAGGGGTGTAAATAGTGGGTGTACTCAAAAGAACCTATCTTCAAACTCTTCTTGTGAACTTTTATTTTATTTTGACCAGCTACTGAACGTTTTTAAATGGGCATTTCAGAAACTATCCGGCGACATAGTGATCAACGGGCAGCCGGTGGCGTCGACGACGCTGCGCAAGGTGGCGGCGTACGTGCGCAGCGACACGCACCTGTGCGCCGCCATGACGGTCGAGCACACGCTGCGCTTCCACGCCGCGCTGCGCCGGCCGCGGACCAACCACAACCACGTCAAGATGGACGACAGAGACCGGGTGAGTCAGGAATTGGGGACGACAGGGACCGGGTGAGTGAGGAATACGCCCCAAAGGGCATATCATTCTCTCACTCATCTCAGTGTACTTTTCCTGGTACCGGTCAAGCACATGCTGCGCTTCCACGCCATGCTACGCAGACCGAGGGGTTTCCACAACCACGTCAAGATGGATGAAAGAGACCGGGTGAGTAAGGAAATGGTCCAAAAGGCAAATCTTTCTCTCACTCATCTCAGTGTACTTTTCCTGGTACCGGTCAAGCACATGCTACCCTTCCACGCCATGCTACGCAGACCGAGGGGCTTCCACAACCACGTCAAGATGGATGATAGAGACCGGGTGAGTAAGGAAATGGTCCAAAGGGCAAATCTTTCTCTCACTCATCTCAGTGTACTTTTCCTGGAACTTGTGCGCCGCCACGGTCCACCACATGCTGCGCTTCCACAACATCCTACGCAGACGCAGTTGCGTTCAAAGCTGTCGCTTAGACCATGATTCAGGATGAATTGAAGAAACGATAGTGTCAACAGGTTTTAGGGGTAGAACCGGGATGGTTTCCTGGGTAATATTTGGTATGCTTAAATGGATTTTCAAACTTAAATGGATCCCTTTGTTTTTCAGATAAACCTCCTAATAGAAGAACTAGGCCTAGAACAAGTGCGAGACACAAACGTCGGCCGCCTCACGCGGTCAGAAGTACGAAGGCTGAACGTGGCCTGCCAGCTGCTGCTAGACATGGCGATCCTGATCCTGGACCAGCCCACGAAGGAGATGGACATCTTCGACACCTTCTTCCTGGTGGAGTACTTGAGGAACTGGGCCAGCACGGGCCGCGTCGTCATCATGTCGCTGCATCCGCCCACTTATGAGATCTTTGCCATGTTGACGAAGGTAACTTCCACATTACACACTTTGAAAGTTGTAGAGAACTTAAACGATGTTTTCATTTGCATCAGCCTACCTATGTTCTCGTAGTTTAAAATGTTTTTTTTTTCATTGCAGGTGGTTCTAATATCAGCAGCCAGGACGATGTTCAGTGGGTACAGAAGAGACATGTTGCCATATTTCACATCCATCGACTACCCCAGTCCCGCCTTCAAGAACCCTTCCGATTACTATTGTAAGTAGAACTTTTGGTGGTGCAAATTCAAAATGTGTGGTACAAATATTTTGGCGAACGCGTGATCTACATCTTCCTGACTCTAAGATCACATAGGGTTTCTTAGAGCCAGACGCCAGGATACTGGTATTTACCAAATAGTCTTCATCGGGTTTTGCATGATGGGAGGATGCAGGATGAATGCATTCATAGTCCAACATAGGCTAGAACATAGGTCCAGCTGTGGTAACAGGTCTGAATCTGTTCTGTGTACAGGCAGGCCTGTCCCACTCCACGTAACGTGTAGGTATCGAACTAGCAAGTACATGCGGCGGCCACTCCGGAGGGGCTAATTAGTAGAAACTCACGAGCGAGTGGCGACGCATGTGCGACAGTTGTTTGCGATAGAAAGAGAACTAGGCACTTTTAGGTGTAATTAATAATTATAGGTGTTGAACGCTGAGCGGTCGGAATTTCAACTTTATGTTATGGTAGCCTGAGTCTTTATCCATATACATCCCACATGTGTGGTAAATATTATAAGAAATGCGTAATAATATAAATGCGTAAGTAACTCTGTCTGTCTGTCTGTTACTCTTTCACGCCAAAACTACTGCACGGATTTAAATGAAATTTGGTATACAGATGGTCTAGACCCTGAGAAAGGACATCTTAGGCTACTTTTTATTGCGAAAAAGGGGTTGTAAGGGGTTAAAAGTTACTTTTCCACGCGGACGAAGTCGCGGGCGGCCGCTAGTTTTCAATAAACTACTACTATTAAGTATTCTGTAGTACAGGTAGGTGAGGACTTGAGTACGAACCTTCTGCCAATGCCATCATGATGTAACTGACGCTTCTCTGGCAGTGGACCTAGTGACCCTGGACGACCTGTCGGCGGCGGCGATGCTGGAGTCGTCGGGGCGCATCGAGGCGCTGGCGAACGTGTTCGCGGGCGCGCACGCGCCGCCCGAGCCGCCGCCGCCCGTGCCGCTGCCCGCGCCCGCCGCCGCGCCCAACGCGCTGCTCCAGGTGTTCGCGCTGGTCGAGTGAGTTCCCATAGTATTTAAGTCGATCCACGGACGTATATATAGCTTTGACAAGGGGGGGTGTCCCAATTATGAATCATCACCCCCCCCCCCCCCCCCGTGCTCATTTCCCTAATTGTAATCAAAGATTTAAATCATAGATATGCCCTGACACCTAAAAACGAGGCAATATTTTGATGACATGACGTGTGCGTGTCATCGAAAGTCACTGCCTATGAGGATAAATTACGGTCAGCAAAATTTTCATACTGGGAACTAAAAATAAAACAATTCCTAAATTTAAAAGCAATTTTACTTATAGGATATTTTATTTCTAAATGTTACACTACATTTATCTATTTGATCGGGTTTGATCACCAAACCGAATAAAGGGTGGTGACTATGCCTAATCCCATCATAGTAGCTATGACTTGACTTCTATGATAAAGGCCTTTGCCCTACTATTCCTTAAGAAAAATTATGAGTAATATTTACTATAATTTAATAATTAATTAATAAATTAACACAACCCCAGATTTAATGTCCTGACTCCGTACTAAATAGCTTAAGCTAAGCTAAGCACTTGTGTTATAGAATAAGACAACAGAAGAAACACAAATATAATACTTGTAACTTTACGACCTAGAAGACCTAGGAAAATCAAACATAAATCATTTTCTTTGAAATGAGAAGAGCAAATTCATTTATTTATTTATTTATTCTTACAAAATCCACAGCTCTTAAATATAATAATTACAGTAAACATATTTTTCTTACAGCCAATAACGGACTTACATTTTATCAACATAACTTTTGTGAACGACTAAATTGTCCAGTTAACCAGTATTCATCCCTTCGATCCCGTTGTATAACTTTGATACATTTTTCTTTTAAACGCGGAAATCTAAAACAATAAACGTTCACTTAAAAATAATACGTAATAATTATTCGCATGTTTGTTGATTTCTAGTCGAAATAGAATTGCTATTTTATATCTGACCGCTATTAAAACAATGCCTATCGAAACTGCTGTCGCTACCGTAATTTTCTCGGTTATTGTAAACCATTAACAAATGAGCTGTTATCAACTGAGTTCTGAGTACTACAGCGGGTCAAAGTATATTGGTCACCGAGATAATGATGTTGTCTCTTTTTGTCTCACATTAATTGCCAATACTACTCTCTCTGTCACGCGTTGGCCGATCAGACTTTGATGTTTTGTCAACAAAATAAAATAAATTAAATAATTGATAAAATATAAATACTTACGAGTCAAATGTTACACCATTCGCTTTATTTGAATTTGTAGTATTTTTCTTGCACAATAAAAAGGCACATGAAGGCATTTTGAGTGCTTTTTCCTGTCAAAAATCCAGGCAGCTGTATCGTCCAACTGTCACCGTGTGCAAACGGCAACTATAACGCGCTAATCCCAGTTGAGTTACACTAGGTTATTTGAGCTTCGACTCAAATCGGCGCGGTCCAAGTATTGCGAAGGCATATCTATGATTTAAATCTTTGATTGTAATAATATTTTATAATGCGGCTCTCCCGAAGTACAAGGACCGGCTGGACCCAGCGTGCGTTATTACATGTACGCATTCTTGAAGAACGTGAGGTTGATTTACTGTCCCAGGGCTATCTACAATATGCTACCCCACCAACCTTGTCGACCCGATAGCCAAGTCGCCCTTGGCTATAGCCGATTCAACCTTATGTCAAACCAGGCCTCAATAGGGGGGGGGTCCGGACCCCCTGGACCCCCCCCCCCCTTATATACGTCCATGAGTCGATCTTCATTTTTTATGCGACAGGTGACAGACGAGCAGACGGATCACCTGATGGGAAGCGATTTCCACCGCCCAGACACCAGCAACACCAGGTGGACTTAAAAGTGCGCTCCGAACCTTTAACCCCATTTCCCCCGATCGGGCCTTCTGTACCTTTAATCACTCGACGAAACACAGCGCTGGGGCTGCTTTACGTCGGTCTTCTGTGAGGCCGTGGTATCACTCCGTGGCCCTCCCGAGGCTTTATCACGTGGCGTTGACTTTAGCTTACCTTGTTTCTGAGCTATTTTTATGTGTAAATGCTTTTTTGGAGTTAGCGACGTGGCCACAATGGTGGCCGCTGCTTCTAGGATAAAGTTCTAGTAACAATAGCACAGGGAGAGTGGCAAGGCCACATTGTCACCTCGCCCTCGACGATTCCAAGACTGCTTCATAGCAGCAGCTACTTCTGTAAGCGGCAGTTTATCTGGGATCGCTTTCACGATTCTAACTATTCCATGACTAAGGGTGCTAGTGAGTACTTACTTGCTTGCTAAGGCCGGTGCGGCGTACCCTGAACCAGAAATGGGCTGGAACAAATTTATGTTCAAAGAAGAAAGACGAAAATCTCCAGCTCCAAAATAGTCTTCAATTCAGATTAGTTTAAACGTCTGTTTTTTTTTTCAGAAAAAGTCTAGTATTTACCCAAATGTCGACTTTGGCCAACGTGGTGACGAGAGTTCTAATAGCTGCCATCATGTCGCTCATCACAGGAACCATATTTTGGGACCTGCCAACCACCGATGCCAAGGTATGTATACTAAATAAAAATCTTAACTAAGTATAGTGACGATATACCTGAATATCTCAATGAGTTTAATATTCAAGTCAATAACTCAAGGCTAAGATTTCCTGAGGCTGCTAACAAACTAATAAGCTTTAAAATCATTGATCTTGACTACAGCACTTGGGACTCCTGGTCCCAGGTCTTTCCATGAAGTCGAATACTTTTCCTTGCAAGGTGTTATTTTCCAGCTAACACAGAACGACCGCATCGGCTTCCACTACTCGGTGATGTGCCTGACGCTGTGGCCGCTGCTGCTCGGATAAAATTCTAGTAACAATAACACAGGGAGAGTGGCAAGGCTACATCGCCACCTCGCCCTCGACGATTCCAAGACGTCTTCATAGCAGCAGCTACTTTTGTAAGCGGCAGTTTATCTGGGATCGCTTTCACAATTCTAACTATTCCATGACTAAGGGTGCTAGTGAGTACTTACTTGGGCTGGAACAAATTTATGTTCAAAGAAGAAAGACAAAAATCTCCTGCTCCAAAAAGTCTTCAATTCAGATTAGTTTAAACGTCTGTTTTTTTTTTTCAGAAAAAGTCTAGTATTTACCCAAATGTCGACTTTGGCCAACGTGGTGACGAGAGTTCTAATAGCTGCCATCATGTCGCTCATCACAGGAACCATATTTTGGGACCTGCCAACCACCGATGCCAAGGTATGTATACTAAATAAAAATCTTAACTAAGTAAGTATAGTGATGATATACCTGAATATCTCAATGAGTTTAATATTCAAGTCAATACTTAAGTCAAGGATAAGATTTCCTGAGGCTGCTAACAAACTAATAAGCTTTAAAGACATTGATCTTGACTACAGCACTTGGGACTCCCGGTCCCAGGTCTTTCCATGAAATCGAATACCTTTCCTTCAAAGGTGTGTTATATTTTCCAGCTAACACAGAACGACCGCATCGGCTTCCACTACTCGGTGATGTGCCTGACGCTGTGGCCGCTGCTGCTGTGGCTGAGCGCGCGGGAGGCCAGCTCCATGCGACACCACGTGGAGCGGGACATAGCAGTCGGCTTATACTCGAGGATTGTCTTCGTTCTGTTTGATGTGAGTATCTTTGCACATGCAATAAAGCTGAAGTCATGTCCAGCTAACTCAGAAAAACTGGGTGGGCTTCCACTACTCACATTGATATTCCTGAGTCCTGACGCTGTAGTTGGGCATGCGGGTAGTCAACTCCATGCGCCTCCACGTGGACGAGATATAGCAGTCGGCTTATACTCGAGGATAGACAATCCTCGTTCTGTTTGATGTGAGTATCTTTGCACACGCAATTTGGTTCCATTTATTTTTTATTAAGTTTAAATGTTGATTTTTTGTGTTATATATATTTTTTGGTACCAAATAAACATTTCTTCTTTCTTTCTTTCAATAGCTGAAGTCACGTCCAGCTGACTAAGAAAAACCTTCCAAAATTTACTTCCAATACTCCAGTAATGTTTCTGACGCTGTAGTTGCGCGCGGGTGAGCAGCTCCATTCGCCACCATGTAAATCGAATCAAGACATAAATATTGAGTTATACTCGAGGATTGTCTTCGTTCTGTTTGATATGAGTATCTTTACACGTAATAGTGCTGAAGTCTTGTACAGCTGACTCAGAAAAACCGGATTTTCTTCACAGCGACTGGAACAGTCTTGGCCTCCGAAACAAGAGATCACCATTTCGGATGATTTCTAAGCTTTAACTCACGGAGTTCAGTCTAACAGTCTCTCATAACAATGAACTTGTCCTGTGCATGTCTGGAAGATAATTAAGTTGTTTTCTATTCTTGCAGCAATTCCTGGAGTTATGGTCGGGCGTGCTGACGTGGCTGGCGTACCTGGTGCCGAGCTACGCCATGTCGGGGCTGTACGCGCAGACGCCGGGCTCCTTCGATGGGTTCTACTTATACTTAGGTAATTGTTTCTTTCTCCTTTCATGTCAGTCACTGAGCACATACCTACCATGTTGTGTAATTTAAATGGTGGGACCAATTACCGTTGGATTAGGCAATCACGGGCTGGGCATCACCTTAATGTCCGAAGAAAGAAGCCTCTTTCTTAGACTGTGTTTAGAGGGCCGACTGAGATGTTCTTTCCGTCATTTTAATCGTGGCTGTTATTCAAACACGTCAGAGGCCATTTTGGCGGTTTGAAACTAAGGCTTGTACTGAAACTTATAACGAGTGAGTACATACCTGTCACATTCAAACAAAACAGACGCACAGTGCGTGTGAAAAGGAAGCAATTTCGGTCGTAACGTTCAGTTCGTTTAGACCCCTCTCAATCCGCTCTGGAATTAAACGACTTATCATGCCTGCGTCAAATTGGGTTGACTAATGCAGTAAGTAAGATGTTCTTCTGATCTCTGATACAGAACTATTTAACTTAGAAACCCTCGTGACGCAATTACTCTCCTTCCAGGATTCATGGTGCTATACCTGATCAGCATACAAATGCTCTGCCGCGCCATCGTGTTCCTCGTGCCCATGGAGAAGACCGCCGCCGTCCTCTCGGGCGTCTGCCTGCTCCTGGGCACGTTAGTCTGCGGCGCGACGCTGCACGAGGCGGACGTGCCGCGCCTGGCTCGCTGGCTGCAGTACGCGTCGCCGCAGCGGTGGCTCCTGCCCGAGTTGCTGGCCAGGGAACTGAGCGAGACCGCCTTGCGGACCAGCATCAGTAAAGACATTAGGTGCACGAATAAACAGGTTAGTAAACTCTTGTTGGTATCTAGGTTAGGGTACACACTTGTATGGGACGTGCCGCGCCTGGCTCGCTGGCTGCAGTACGCGTCGCCGCAGCGGTGGCTGCTGCCTGAGTTGCTGGCCAGGGAACTGAGCGAGACCGCCTTGCGGACCAGCATCAGTAAAGACATTAGGTGCACGAATAAACAGGTTAGTAAACTCTTGTTGGTATCTAGGTTAGGGTACACACTTGTATGGGACGTGCCGCGCCTGGCTCGCTGGCTGCAGTACGCGTCGCCGCAGAGGTGGCTCCTGCCCGAGTTGTTGGCCAGGGAACTGAGCGAGACGGCATTGCGGACCAGCATCAGTAAAGACATTAGGTGCACGAATAAACAGGTTAGTAAACTCTTGTTGGTATCTAGGTTAGGGTACACACTTGTTTGGGACGTGCCGCGCCTGGCTCGCTGGCTGCAGTACGCGTCGCCGCAGCGGTGGCTGCTGCCCGAGTTGCTGGCCAGGGAACTGAGCGAGACGGCATTGCGGACCAGCATTAGTAAAGATATTAGGTGCACGAATAAACAGGTTAGTAAACTCTTGTATCTAGGTTAGGGTACGTACTTGTATGGGAGAGAACTTTTCCACATTTCTGGTCTACGTGGAGAAATCTACTAGTGACTGTATCTGAACCCTAGTAAGTAGCAACAACACATGAGGTACAACAGGTATTTGGGTAGAACAGAGAAAGCGGTATAGAAGGTGTCACCATCTGACACTAGAGCAGATTCACGGTTCCTGTGTCCAGCTGATGCTTCCATCAGATAGTCTCCATGCTCTCCCGTAACTTACTCCATAGCACGTTAGTCTACGGCGCGACGCTGCACGAGGCAGACGTGCCGAGACTAGCTCGCTGTCTGCAGTACGCGTCGCCACCAATGATCGCGAAATATTCGAAGCTTGGGGACGAGAGGAGCTAAGGGACCTTTGACAAAATGACCTTAACTTATTACGACTTACCCATTTTTTTTCCACAGAGACCATATCAGGACATAATCGTGCAGTCCCCGTGCCCCCCACCCAACGGCACGCAAGTCCTCTCCAACTACTCTCTGCTCCGCGGCGAGCAGCCGTGGGAGTGGACCAGCGAGGGCTTCCTCATCGCGCTCGCCGTCTTCTACGCGGTGTTCGCGCTCGTGGCCGTGCTGGCCTTCACCATCGACTGCTCCAAGTATTCCAGGAGGAAACACAGGACGTCCCTCAAAGGGCACAAGGTCACCATCAACACGCCCTAGGAATGAAGCTTCTCATGGTTCTGGATCACTTGGATGGATTTACTTCCACTACAGTGCGTTTTTCATGTCACGTCACAGTGGAATTGCGGAACCAGCTGCCATCGGTTGTGTTCCTGAATAGATAAACCTGGTCACCTTAAAAAAAAGAGCTTATTACTTCCTCAAGAACGCGCAACGCATCTATGATGCCTCGGGTGTTGCAGATCTCCATGGGCGGCAGTAATGATCACTTACCATTAGGTGTGCCGTCCGCTCGTTTGGCCTATTTAATAACCATAAAAAAACTTTTAGAGATACTTTATACAACAATCTCTCTTAAGCAGACTACTACAAGGTTTCTGTAATGGTCTTTGTGGCTGCATGTGGGAAAATATCGCCAGTTTCGGGAGATTTAAAAGTACAGTCAGTGTATTAAAATGTGAAAAATAAAAATATTGTTTTTTACCTAAATGTGAATGTGAAGTGATAATTATTCACTTACAGAAAAATATATACAATTTGCGTGTATTTAGTGTATCGCGCAAATCTGTGATATAATCTTTTTTCGTATTTTGGTAATTTCAAAAACATTGCATTGTGATAAATAAGATATCATGATATTGAATAAAATCTATGGATCATCATAATAAAAAGCTATGCTCGAGAGAGCAAAGGGGTTGTAATAAATATTAAAATAAGTTAAAATGTACAAAAATATTTTTAGAATTTTTTGAATGTAAGGCTGACTATGTAATGTCTTCCGTCCATAATAAAATCCTAATTGTAATAAAAATATTCTAAATTTAGTTTGTATAAATTATATAAATGTATTACGTACATATAAAAAAAGAATCAGGTATATTTTTTATCTTTATATGATTTTAGAAAATTGGAATATGCTTTCAATGTCTAATCCATTCCCAGTACAGTCTGTAAAACTATACATCCATTCCTCATCACATTATTTGAATGTGATGACTATCGAATGCCTTGTCTTTACCTGTTTTCCCGCTCTCTTTCTTGCTTCCTTTTCTCTACCTCTTAATAGAAAAAAGTTATACAAGTAAGCATGAATAGTTAACATTACGTGTAAATATGGAGTAAAAGTGCTGAATCCGCACACTTCCCTTCCGATGCTAACACTGCCCTCATCTAATGCTCATGATTTAATTTTCAAAGAAAATGTCAATGTTTTCTCAGATGAAAATGTTCGATATTCGTAATATGCCAATTATTGTTATTACTTAGTTTAATTTAAAGTGGAGCCATATCACTTAAATATAGTAAAACCTACTTGTTAAGTTACCTTAATGTTGATTATAATATAGAGTAATAAAGAAAATAACTCTTTTACATTCTTTTATTTCATGATCTTTTTCAACATAAGTTACAATAACAGCAATTTGATAATATTTGATTTAAATAATAAGTTAAATAAATTAAAGCTCAACAATGAAATATTGCAGTCAAGTAATACAAGTAAAATTCAGTTCAAATCTTACGACTATACAACTTATAAAATTTTAAAAAGCAACAACTAAAATCTTGCCCATTGCTAATACTTTGTACTGCTTCTTAAAGCTAATAGCTGAAATATATTTCGCCTTATATATTTACAAGGAAAAAAATAGTCGTAATTCTTACGAAGTCTTATAAAGGACGGATATACAGTATAGTCTCTATGGAACTGTCATACATTTAGTTGTAAAAGTAAATATTATAAAATATGTAACAGTTATTTGTATAAGTATAACTCACCTGTGATTTTACAAGAAATGTTGTGTTCATATTATATTTAAATATTGGGGCGTGGTGATTCCTCTATTCATTCGCCTTTGCCGCTACTTTACATGGACCACACCGGATAAGTCGAGAAAAATACGAAAAATAGCTATAAGCCAACGAAAAAAATCATTGGTTTTAGCTTTTATGTAATGATAGATAAGGTTCAAAATCATGTGGGATCTATTTTCCTGTTGCCTTATTACGGGTTAAAGCATGTTAGTCAACTAATTTGATTTGATACGTTATACTATGTTTTGTTTGAAAATAATTTATGGATGGCCTCCAAGTACAATGGATATTCTAGTAAAACAGTGGGTTCAAACCGACCGGTGTGGCCAAGTGCTAGTTCTCATCTACATGGTGCTTCCCAGTGCATGTTGCAGTGTTTAGTGCTGTCTCCGAGGCCGCCGGCTATCAGCTCTTGGTGACGGTGTGGAAGAGCTCGTGGTACCTGCGGCATATCTCGCACACGCACGGCGAAATCTTCGTCCTGAAGTGCTTGTGTCTAGAATAAAAAAAAAATATTACAAGCAGGTATTTAAATACAGTTTCCGAAGAGGCTAGGTGATTTTTATGCAGTAGCGGATTGATGAAAAAGATAGGTATATTAGAATGATCGATAGATTATTTGCAAGAATGTGATAGTTCCCAAGTTTACTAACCAATGTGATTACCATACTCTATGACATACACGGCAGTGGCGCAATCAATTAATTTCATGACTTTATCGACAAATTATACAGAATATGCATGTGTTACATATAAAAATTAATGCCTGACATATAAATGACAAAGATTTAAATCATAGATATGCCCTGACACCTAAAAACGAGGCAATATTTTGATGACATGACGTGTGCGTGTCATCGAAAGTCACTATCTATGAGGATAAAATACGGTCAGCAAAATTTTCATACTGGGAACTAAAAATAAAACAATTCCTAAATTTAAAAGCAATTTTATTTATGGGACATTTTATTTCTAAATGTTACACAGAGCGAATATCGGGTTTGATCACCAAACCGCATAAAGGGTGGTGATTATGCCTAATCCCATCATAGTAGCTATGACTTGATTTCTATGATAAAGGCCTTTGCCCCTACCATTCCTTAAGAAAAATTATGAGTAATATTTACTATAATTTAATAATAAATTAACGCAACCCCATATTTAATGTCCTGACTCCGTACTAAGTAGCTTAAGCACTTGTGTTATAGAATAAGACAAGAGAAGAAACACAAATATAATACTTTAACTTTACGCCGACCTAGGAGAGTCAAATATAAATCATTTTCTTTGAAACGAGAAGAGCAAATTCGACTAAATTGCCCAGGTAACCAGTATTCATCCCTTCGATCCCGCTGGATAACTTTGATCAATTTTTCTTTTAAACGTGGATCTCGCGGAAATCTAAAACAATAAATGTTCACTTAAAAATAATACGTAATTATTATTTGCATGTTTATTGATTTCTAGTCGAAACAAAATTGCTATTTTATATCTGACCGCTATTAAAACAATGCCTATCGAAACTGCTGACGCTACCGTACTTTTCCCGGTTATTGTAAACCATTAACAAATGAGCTGTTATCAACTGAGTTCTGAGTACTACAGCGGGTCTAATTATATTGGCCAGCGAGATAATGATGTTGTCTCTTTTTGTCTCACAGTAATTGCCAATACTACTCTCTCTGTCACGCGTTGGCCGATCAGACTTTGATGTTTTGTCAACAAAATAAAATAAATTAAATTATTGATGAAATATAAATACTTACGAGTGAAATGTTACACCATTCGCTTTATTTCAATTTGTAGTATTTTTCTTGAACAATAAAAAGGCACATGAAGGCATTTTGAGTGCTTTTTCCTGTCAAAATTCCAGGCAGCTGTATCGTCCAACTGTCACCGAGTGCAAACGGCAACTATTATAATTCGTGCTAATCTCAGTTGAGTTAAGCTAGGTTATTTGAGGTGCGACTCAAATCGGCGCGGTCAAAGTATGGCGAGGGCATATCTATGATTTAAATCTTTGATAAATGACAGACATCGAGTGATTATATTCTCTTTGGACATCGCCATTAAAAAGAAAAGTATAGATTTATGTAAGTTTCACCTCTCACGTTCTCTCAGCTTGGTCTCAAACACAGGCTCATGCTCGATGTACCGGCTCTCCAGGATGAGCTTCTGTATCCTGTCGTCATCAGACAAGTGCTTGGGTCTAATTCTCTCTGATGCTGCGCTGGACCTGAAAACCAATACAAATGTGAAGTCGAGCTAACATTATTCCTCAGATTTAACTAGCACCTTAAAAAATTGTAAATGTACAATACAAAGTTAAATGTTAGTCAACAAACTGGCGCAGTGGCTAAGGTGTTAAGGTCCCGGGTTCGATTCCCGGTCAGGTCAATTTAGAAAACTTCATTTTCTAAGTTATCTTGGGTCTGGATGTTCTGGGTTGACGCCTCCAGTTATTATCGTCATCTGGTACTCATAGTACAGGGGTTAATAATGTATGTGTGATTTGATTTGTCGCGACAACGAATGCCGGGGCTTGGTCGAACTTAGGAGAAGAATACCTATAAGGAGAAGTTCTATACTGTTCCTTCTGCCTACTGGTGTCGCTATGGTAGTGGGGTCACTAGTTACCCTCGACGTTGACTAACGGCGTTGCGGCATCGAGTGTCGGAATTGGTCGAACTTAGGAGAGGAATGTAAGGACACCTTCTACACTCTTCGTCTTGCGTGCTGGTGTCGCTGCGGTAGTCAGGCCAGGCGTTTGTTTCCACGTTGTACACGATTGTACTGACGGCGCCGCGGCAGTGAACGCAGCGACCGGAATAGCGAGTGCCGGGACTTGGTCGGGCTTAGGAGAGGAAGTAATTTAAGGGTTAGATACAAGGAAAGGGTAGGAAAGGTATGTTAACATGTCAGGCTTATTCAAAAAGACCCAAAACATCAAGTTTTATAGGCTTTTCTAGCCCATAAGCGTGCATGCACGCATTCAAATGTATGTGAGATTGTCTCAATTGATTTAAAAACACTCACGTGCGACACTCGCAAATAACTTTGGGCGCGGAGATGCGCTCGGGCTCGTGCCGCAGGCTGCAGCAAGAGCGAGAGCCGCCGGAGCGCGAGCGAGACCGCGGCGGAGTGGCTGATGGCGGTTGCTTGTTGCACTTGTTCCTATAACAAAACAGTCCATTTGATTTCTTCCTTCGGCGTTGTACTAAACGCCAGGGTTCGAACCCGTTCTCAATGCAATAAAAGCACATCAAAGAACTAAGGTTATCGGTGAAGTGTTGTGGAGATCCTGGCCAAGCACCAACCAGCCAGCAACATCGGTATCAACCAGCATCCTTCCTTGTTTACGAAGGAAAAAGAATTCCTTGGATGCGGGTGGCACAGCACCGGAGTTCCTTCTTTCGGCTTCGCAATAGAACCACATCAAAGAACTAAAAAAGGTGATTAGTGAAATGTGGTGAAGATGCCGCTGTGCTTGACCAGGTCAGGCACAGCGGTATCAACCAGCAGCAGCAGCAACCGGTCAACTTTCCTTGCAATTTACGAAGGATAGTGAATTCCTTGGATGCGGGTGGCACAAGACCAATCTGTATGAAGAACATTGAGGGAGACCTATGTCCAGCAGTGGACGTCTGTCAGTTGACAGTTAAAAACAATACATATAAGTATAAGTGTTATGTACGCCGTTATTGTGGTGCATATCAGAACTGATAAGTATAATTAATTAAGAACCGTGATTGTATTAATATATCATGTGGCTATACTCAATAAATAAATAAATACATATTACTAGGACTATTGAATACTTTAAACCAATACCTGTGATACTGTGCGGAGTGGCAGACCTGCCTCTGTCGGGAACCGTCGGAGTCGTGCGACTGGCAGTGGCAAGAAGTCACCTTCACAGTCTTCATGTTGCAAGGGCTGGTCCCACACTTCGTCGATGCGCACTTTGGTGGCTATCTCGATTTTCGGTGATAAAATGCCCTGTCAAAAATATTTGAAGATTAATAAAATTCTAAAAGTAATATGTACAGGAAATAATTATTTAATTTTTATTTAAATATCAAACAAAACTTCAATCCTTATTCAACAAATTTACCTACTAAATATAAGCATACGGATGGAGACTCAACCAAGCACTGTGACATAAAATTCCATTAATTGTTTTCTATCTCAATTCCCCACATACCGGAAATTCCTTAGATCTCCTCATGAGCAAGTCGACCCCCTCGTTGGAGCACAGGTTGGGTGGGAACAGCACGTCGTTGATGGCGCCCAGGTACTGCGCCAGCATCGTGCACTCACCAAACTTGCAGTTGTTGCTCCATTGCACCAGTTCACAGTATATTGTTTCGTCTTCTGCAATCGTAATAGTCTAGATTGGTTTCAAACTGCAAACTGGTTAACTTTGAAAAGATAGGGTTCTAAGCAATCCTCTTCCCTCTTACTTACTTGTTTAGCATATGCTGCAGAAAACAATAATGCTTCCACAAAGAATGAAGGTAAACTTGAATCAACCATATACGTTGACAAAATATGAGACAATATTTTTTTTTTATTTGGTTGTTTTTCTTTAGGGACAAATACGGATAACAAGTATTTTGGATAACATGTACAAAATAATATGTAACTTTACTTACTCAAAATACAACAAATATTATTCAGTGTGCAAGATTCTTGAAAACGTTTCCTGAAGTAAAATACATCTCTAAACATTAATGGGAAGATGGGTGGCAGCATGCATGTTTGGTAGCTGGTGCCCAGTGCGAAATACTGTCAGCGAGACGCGGCCGTCCTGGCACAGCCACACTCCTGGACATGATACCTGGAAATTAAGCAAACATACCTTGATTTGCTGTCCCTGATATACATAAATAGGCTAGATACTATATATATTCCCATAGATTTAGCGGCATCCTAAGTGTAACAAGCATAATTATTGAGAACCGAACTCAAGAGATTCCTTACCCTCTGAATTTCCAGTTCGACCGTTAACTCGATAATTTTAGGCATGTTGGAGTATCACATCATCGGGGCTCAATATGAAAACTTATATCACAATGTTAATCATATTAAGATTTTATTTTCTTACTGAAAAACATATTTATTCCAGTTAAAAAATGAAAACACTATTGTTTGTTTTTATTAGAAAGTTTAACGTTTTTGACATTTATTAAGACGTGATTCCGGATTGGACCATCGATTTGAACAAAACATTTTTAGCCAATAATATACATCTGTTCATAAAATTAGCACCAATACGGTAATTTATGAATAAAATACCCATTATTTTCGATCAGCTGTTTCGTTGTCACGGTTACCATTTTAGTACACAAAATAACGTTCCGTTTCATAAAAATTGACAGCGCAAATAGGCTCCCTATTTTTTTAAGAATAAAGTAAAAGTTAATCGGTAAAATAGTGTGATTTGATTTGTTTCACTGACGTTTATAGGTTATGTTTATGAGTTCGTCTTTATTTTTGTGAGTGATTAAAAGGCGCGCTAAAAACTCAAAGCAAATATTTTAATAATAACGAAAAAACCTTGACTAGACTTAATTGCACGGGTAAATAACAACCAAAAACTAACGCTAAAAAACATTACTGTAGACGGATCGAAATTAAATTGGCATGGCTAAAGTACCAAGCGTTATCCATTGGTTTCGTCTGGATTTACGTATTCACGACAATCTTGCACTTCGCAATGCCATAAACGAGGTAAGATTTATCAGATTAGAAAATGAATAAATAAATAGTAAATGCACCTATATTTTCTATGATCTGTTAAAATGCACCTATATTTTCTATGATCTGTTAATAGGTACCTACATAAGGAGATCTAAGTGTTGTTTAATTTTCAGGCTGAGAATCGCAAACATTTTCTAAGACCGGTTTACGTGATTGAGCCAGACATTAAGAACAAAGTAGGGGAAAACAGGTTGCGATTTTTAATACAAAGTTTGCAAGATTTAGACTCTAATTTGAGGAAACTTAACACCCGACTATTCATATTAAGAGGAACAGCTACAGAACTTCTGCCAAAACTATTTGACAAGTGGCAAGTTAAGCATTTGACTTCACAATTGGACATAGATCGAGATATTGTTCTACAAGACGAAGTTATTGATGAAGTTGCTGAAAAGAAAGACATTTTCATTGTTAGAAGGGTGCAACATACTGTTTATGATGTGCACAGTGTATTAAAGAAAAATAATGGAGCTGTCCCTCTAACATATCAGAAGTTTCTGTCATTGGTGACTGGGATACAGGTAAAAGATACAATTGAGATAACAAAAGCATTATCTGACAACTGTAAGCCTCCAGATTTTGATTCCAAAGATTATGATGTTCCTTCACTTGAAGATTTGGGTCTGGATGAATCTGCCCTCAATCCTTGCAAATATCCTGGAGGTGAGACTGAAGGACTAAACAGGCTCAACATGTACATGGCCAAGAAGCAGTGGGTGTGCAAATTTGAGAAACCCAACACTTCTCCTAACAGCATTGAGCCAAGCACAACAGTTTTGAGTCCTTACATAAGTCATGGATGCTTAGTCAGCCAAGTTATTTTATCACAAGCTGAAGGAAGTTGAAAATGGTGCGTCAACACACTCACAGCCCCCAGTTTCATTGATGGGCCAGTTGATGTGGAGGGAGTTTTATTACACTGCTGGAGCTGGGACCAAAAATTTTGATAAAATGGTTGGAAACCCTGTCTGCACTCAGATACCATGGGGGAAAAATGATGAGCATCTGAAAGCTTGGGCAGAGGGCCAAACTGGTTACCCTTTTGTAGATGCAATAATGCGACAACTCAAACAGGAAGGTTGGATACATCACTTAGCTAGGCATATGGTTGCTTGCTTTTTGACTAGAGGTGATTTGTGGATATCATGGGAGGAAGGGGCCAAAGTTTTTGAGGATTATCTACTTGACTATGACTGGTCCCTTAATGCTGGTAACTGGATGTGGTTATCAGCCTCTGCATTTTTTTACAAATATTTCCGTGTATATAGTCCTGTGGCATTTGGCAAAAAAACTGACAAAGAAGGCCTTTTTATCAGAAAATATGTGCCAGAATTAAAGAAGTATCCAACTGAGTATATTTATGAACCTTGGAAGGCACCAAAGTCAGTTCAGACTACCGCTGGCTGTGTGCTTGGTGTAGACTACCCAAAGAGGATAGTTGACCATGACAAAATACATAAAGAAAACATGCAAAAAATGTCAGCTGCATACAAGCTGAATAAAGAAAAGAAGGCAATGAAGAGACCTCACACATAAGATTTGATGTTTTGTGTTATTTTATACCTAAATAAGATTCCTTTTTGTATTAGGATTTCAAAGATCTGTATTATTTTATTATGTATCTTTATCACATGTTTGTTAGTGTTAATATTAGTTGTTTTTAATAGTGTTGGAAACTGTCTACCTCAGAAACATAACAATGATGCTGTGATTTTATAAAAGTACTCTGGATTTGCTTGCACTAATAAAATGTTTAGTTTTTTAAATCGTGTATTATTCCTTGATCTTATATTTATAGATAGTTTTCGAACGTAACTAAATGTCAGTTGTCTACTATTGTCAGTCAAATGTCAATGTCAAAAAACTTGAAAAAGCTATAGCCAGGCGCTGCCCCTTTTGTTTGCGTTTATTTCTGAAATAAAAAGAATTTAGACTGTATCTGTCTTATAAAATATTATCATATTCAAGAATATACACGCTCCCGAAGTCCCGCCAAGTTTTATATATTTCACAACATGTAGTTCGCATAAAAACCTATCAGTTTTATGTTCTGCTGGTAAGTAGGTAAACAAATTATTTTTCATTGTTTCTATTCTCTTTACATCTGTTTAAACATCCCTACGTGTAAGTTTAATGTTATCATCACCTAAACGGTAGGAATATAAAAATACAACCACATAGATGATATCTCTCGTCATTCAGATTTTGTATTGTTTTAGCAAGGGAAGTATAATAAAGACATGGAAGGATCTCATAAAAGGATGACCGGTATCTAGGAACCATTTCTATTGGTAAGTACAGTCGATTTATGATAATTAGTTTGAGAAATTACAAGCCAAATAATCATTAATAATAATAATATTTCACTACATCACATACATTGATCTGACTCTGAGATAGGTAGCTCAAGCACCTGTGTTACAGATATCAGAACCAACAGTGGGATTACAAATATATACATATAATACTTTTCTTTTGTAAATACATACTTATTATGGGGTTGAACTACAATTCTTCACAAGTAAACCTATTGAATGCATAAACATGTATAAATAATATAGATATGAACAAGATTCAAAGGGGTTTGGAAACATTTTTTTTATATTATGATATATGATTAATTTGCATCATTGCAAGTCTAGGCGAAAAAGCTGTGGGTTTGGATCTGTCCCCAAGAAAACTTTAGTAGTAGTAAGTAAAATAAAGTATCGCTGCAGGGCAAAGGCCTCCATCATAGAAAATTATTTTTTGAACATAGCTCGGGTTTGTAGTCACCAATTAGGTACAAGTGGTGAGTAGGTAAGTAAGCCTAATCCCATCATAGTAAAATTAAAAAAAAATATTAAAATTTATATCTGTGTCATAGTGTCTTAAGTGTCTAATTGTATTATAATTAAATTGCTTTTGGGAACTGTAGGCTCTTATCATTGCTGAAAAATAGTCTTCTTATATTGAAATGTCTTATATATCTTAAAGCAATAAAAATTAAAGTGACATACCTACTCACCTCCAGAAATTTTATTGTCATCTTATCAAACAATCTTCTTAGCCTGGGCTAGACTAAGACTGGTGTAATAGTTTCATACAGCCCTAAAGAAGGTAGTCATATTATGAGGTTTTTGCAGCAGATAACTTCATAATCTAGTCTAGAAAGCAATGCACCTGCTTGGATGATAATGTAACTCCACCACTCTAAACGGTTGACAACATTTATTAAAACAATCAAGAGCTCACCTAGCCTGCTCTAGATTCGGAGGGAGCCCTGGCTTTCATTGAAGTCAAAATAAAAAATATTATGAGGAAGTCTTTTAAAGAATTCAATAAAATATGTACATACATGAAGACTTGTATCAAATACAAGTCTTACACCCATAAAGTGATTCAATTACATATTGGAAAAAAAATAAAGTGGGTCAATTTACATACAATACCATTCCTAGGGTTTCATTTTTAGTTATGTAAATAATTGTGCTAGTTCTCGTTTATAGTTGCTGCTTATTACATCTTGGTTTTTTTTTATTTTTGTTATTATTATTAGACTAGCCTAAACTAGTTTATCCTATTGGGTTTGTTCTAAGACAAACTTGTTCGAACTGGGCTATATAGTCAATCCTATCACATTTAGGAAGAACTTGTTTAGCCTAGGCAAAACTAGTTTGTCCTGATATCAGGTTTAGCTGGAAACATCTGTACTTTAAATCATCAATTGTTGGTAACTATTCTTAAGTGAAAGTAGACAGCAGTATGATTGCAAATTATGTACTGTCATTGATTTTTAATGCGTGACCCGTTCATTGTTTTAGTATTGCGTCTCTACCGCTTTGTAGATGCTAACTGCTGCATTTGATTTGCATTCATGAATGTTATTTTGCATTTGTATCGTTTCCTGTATCTACTTGACCCTAACGCTACAATTAGAAGCAGTTAGTAGTTGGTAATGAGTGTAACTCCGTGTAACTGGTTAGTTAACTGGATAATGGTTATTTTTAGACTTTTAACAGAATTCGTACAGCATTACTTACATTGACCTGATTCCGTACTAAGTAGCAAACTCATCATCATTAGCCTGTTGCAGTCCACTGCTGGACATAGGCCTCTCCAAATGCTCGCCACTTTGATCGATCTTCGGCTACTCGCATCCAGCTCCAGCCAGCCCTCTTGCGCAGATCATCACTCCATCTGGCCTGAGGTCGTCCTACACTAAGTTTACCGAGACGCGGTCTCCACTCCAGAACTCGTTTACCCCAACGGTTGTCAGTTCTGCGGCAGATATGGCCAGCCCACTGCCACTTCAGCTTGCTAATCCGGTGAGCTATGTCGATAACTTTGGTTCGATTACCTCGTTTCGGATTCGATCACGCAGAGAAACGCCGAGCAAGTAGCAAACTCATGTGTTTGTTGTTTCTGGTTGTAAATTCTTTTTACTAAACACTGAACAAACAAGTGTTAATCACACGAATTTAACCAGGGAGGTGGGTATCACACCCAAACCACCAATTGGACAACAAGAGGGGGAGGGCAGCTGCCCCCCACCCCCTGAATCATGTTGACGTCCCCTTAATTTAACTTAATGAAGGGTACTTATCTATCTTAATTTAAGGGATAGAAGTTGGATTCTAATCAGATACACGATACGTGGAAGGAAGGTTGAAAGTTCGAATCCTCTCCTCAAAGTCTTCTGTTGTCTGGTATCTGTAAGGTGCTTAAGCTACTTAGTTCGGAGTCAGGGCAATGTATGAGATATTGTAAGAATTTATTTATTTATTTCTAATATACCCGCGATATTTATTTATAAGAGCGTAATGTACTTAAGAGTACCTTTCATACTTACTTTCTATTCACGGAGGCAACGTTCTTTTACTCTACCTAAGGTCAATACGATATGATTATTGTTTTTTTTTACAAACTAGTTATGCTACCGATATGTGATAAGTACTGGGACACAATGAGGGTCTGTTGAGCAGGCTAGCGGGCAACTCTGATAGGTTATCGTGGAGAATGTTGTTACCATTCACTCCACGTGACGAACCAGTTATCGTACTATGACTTCATTATATTTTCGGTTCATCAACCATCAGCCATGCATGTATTTTTGTTTCGCAGAAAAACCATCGAAGCCAAACTTAAGTTGCCAATTACTGATACATTGATTTCTTAAACTGGTTTAAAATGCTTTACCTGCCCACCCGCCCCGACCGAGTCGTTATAAGTTATTTTTGCTTTGTCAGTACCATTAGTTAGTACCATTGATTTTATTGTTAAAACCAACAGTCGAAATAGTAATTAAAGTAAAAGTAAAGTAATAGTAGCCTATATACTATGCTACTGCAGGGCAAAGGCCTCCATCATAGAAGTCAAGTCATGGCTACTATAATGGCATTAGGATTAATCACAACGCTTGCCTAATGCGTATTAGTGATCACAAGTCCGGGCTATGATTGAAGAGTTCGTAATATACTCTTGCTCCACCAGGGAGTCGAACCCGGGACCCCGAGATCACGGCCCGGTACTTAAACCACTACACCAACGGGGCATAGGCAAATGGAAAATCTACCTCTAGCTAGAAAGTCGATACCATAAGTCCCTAACTTCTTGCACTGTGTCATTTCAAAGGCATTGTACTTAGGAAGGACGTAGTGACCGAATGCAGCGGACAATCAGTGTCGAATAGTAAATAGTATCTATTTAACGACCCCGCAATTGTCCAATTGATACAACTCTCTAATCTATGGGATGATAGGATAACAGGCGTTCGCAAATGACTTCCTCCTTGACGGTGGTCAGGTCAGAGAGATGGACAGCTATTGACTTATCTCGCCGATAGTTCATGAATCATCATTATGGACTTAGTCCGGTTGCGTTACTAAGTCGTCACTTCGGAGTCCGCGGACCCGCTTTCCCGCTACTCCTTTTGCGCTTTGCGCGGTCTTTGGTCGGCATCGGTAAGTGGTAAGTTTATTGACACTCATGTCATACGACGTTAAGGTAGAGTGTCCTTCTGCCGGTAGAGCCATGGCTATACATTTACCACGTACCTAATAATTAGTCTCCGCAAGACATGGCCATTGGTCGACTATACCTACGTAGTCGCCGGCAGATATAATACTATTGGAGCAGACAAAGTGATCAAATAATTCTGAACTGTTGAAAATGTCAATAAGTTCCGAAAATTCATTACTCATTAATATATTTATCAGTCGTGTGAATAAAAGTTACATTACAACGGTACTTTTATACACACAACCAACCAATATAATATTTGTTTTATTGGAAGAGAAAAATAAACATAATATATTAATTTTATTTTTATTCAAATTTATTCTTAGCTTCATAGATTAGATTCCAGGTATCGAGTGTCAATTCTAAAAATATTATCTACCAATCCTACCAGGTAAATAATCTTGAATACAACTACAGATAAAAAGATGCGAAGTTTCTTTAAAGTGATTGTATCTTGCAATTCATAATAAATAAGCATTTTCTCTCTTGTTCTAGGAACATGGGCCAGAGACGAGGAGTTATGGAGAAAACATTATTATTTAGATAACAATGGCTGATTAAACAACCCTGGAGTTGCGGATGTGCTACAGATGAGGTGATCGGACTAGACTTAGACCTTAAGGTAAGTTTATGTCAATTAAGTATACCTATAATGAGGTTTCGAAATGGATGGAGGGATGGCGCAATAAACCGCAATTTCCACTGTCCACTCTTCCACGCAACTATCCCACTGCAAGGCAAAGGCCTCCATCATAGAAATCAAGTTATTGCTACTATGATGGCATTAGGCTCAATCAGCGCTCGCCTAATGAGGATTAGACAAATTCGAAACATACTTTTTGCTTGACCCGGGAATCCAACCCAGGACCCCGAGATCACGGCCCGGTAAACCACTCTCTATAATCAAACTTCAATACCTACCTGCTAAAGGTATACCTGATACTACAACTATTAAAATCTGTGCTAATACGTACTGCAAATTATGGACTGAGAAAAGCGATATTAAAAACATCATCCGCGCGTTCTATGCAGATTTGCGTTATGTTATAACGCCATCTATCAATGGTTGGACAGCGGATCGAATATTGATGAATTTATGAATGTGCTTAATAAGTATTTACCAGATTTTGTGGACCATTTTAATGCCTCATCCATCACGCACTTGACCAATTTTTTGTTATCGTCATATCGTGTCTTGTTAAAGTTTATCTAATACCGGCCGGCGTATTGACCTGTTTCTCGTAAGCGTCTCAATAGATATAATTATCAACGTGAATGAATTGTGATTGAATGGCCGATTAGGTTTTAAGGCCTTTTACAAACTATGTATGAATATCGTCGTTCTTATTGCAATTTGTTCAATGTCAAAAAATGTGTAGTTAGAATAGGTTCTTAAACAAGATATAAAGTTTATGGCGATTTTAATGTTGACATCAAAAATAACAAATTGATAAGGGTGTTAGGTTTATTTTTCGCAAATAGGTAAGGAAGGTTACAAACTGGTGACGCCCACATTCGGCTGGCGCGCTTTGGGGTCATCATTTCCAAATTAACCAATTTACATAAAATAAAAATATTTAGCACCGTTTGTTATTTTCCGGAAGTTGATCAACTTACTGTTCGGATTATTTTACGCTGACATATAAGATTTGTGATGTCTTATAGAATTTACCTTTTCTAGTAGCCCGCCGTCCACTTCGTTACGGGAGTTTCACATTAATTCCACAAGTACCAATAGATGGCGCTAGGCATCGATTACATCGCGCATGTGTTTTGTTTTCGAGTTTAGCTATTAGGCCTCGTTGTTTCTTATAGAATTTGCATCTTTATGAATATTATAGCGTATTATATTAAACCGTTCTAGACAGGCCTTATTGAAACTGCCATGTCATTGCATAATCGAAGTTCCCTTGACCTCTCCGGGCATTCGTTTATTTTGGCGAGGGTCAAATGATAACGATAATAGAGCATGCGTGATGCCTATGTCATAGAGATAACAGTCCCTTAACGTTTAATGGTATCTGTTACACTTAACTACTCTTCCTTGTTACGTCCGCGTGCTTTGCCAACCGCAAGTTTGAAGGGGAAATGGCAGCTCGAGCCTTAACCCCTTAATGGGCAGTATGTATAAATACAATTTACAATTTATCGGTTTTGGACCTTTTATCTCCAACACATAATGTTCAAAATATGGTGTCTAGCTTATGGAGAGTGTCCCATAAAGGGTTAAGGGGACAAAGAGACTTGAAGTTCGCTGCTCAATCGTTTGTCTCTGGTTAGGTCTTTGAATTCTGTATCGGCAGACAATTTCTCGTGCCCTGGTGCCTTTTATTGGTTGTGCCGTTTCCGTTTTTCCACATCACATCTTTTTTGCTAATTTATCGAGACTTAACTGAGTTGTCTTTGGGGAAGGGCTTTCCAGTAGGCCTGTGTCTTAGGGATTTTTGGTGGGTATATATACCTCTGGGTATCCCCAGAGAGAGAGTCCCACACACCCGTACGTCATCCGACCTGACGGGACGGTGCGCAAAGCAATTTCCCTTCGTGAAATATAAATATTTTTGTAAAATGAAAAATTCAGCTTGTTCAATATTTTCTGTTATCAACAAATTAAGGAAACCTAAGTCATAATTATGTAGGTACTAAGATAAACTTAATGCTCTTATGATATAAAAAAATCTTAAAAGAAGCACGCGCCAGTAAATGTTTGTATAAATGATAAGAATATTATTATGCAACCTTTTTGTAATCAGGTTTTGAACAATGACCCCCCACCTTGGACTTGTTTGTACCATCAGAAACACAAGTACCTGCATAGTGTTGAGTCTTATTTCACAAGACGTAAGAGTCAACATTTGTAGTTAATTTTATGAGCTTATACGCCTAGGCCCGCCCTCACTTCGTAGACAGATGGCGCTGTGTATCGATTGCATCTCCCAAGTGTTTCGAATTTTTAGTTAACATAGTAAGCCTTCCCGTTGATTATGTAATTAGCCTCTTTATAATAACATTAACTTTTATAAAATAGGCTGTACTTTGAGTCCCTGACTACTTCGCTACTCTCTCTCTTATCTTATCATTTAATCCCAGTTGCATCCAAAGATGTTGAGCCCGGGGTACGCTTAGACCATGATTTGGGGAAATTACAAGCTTGGTAATTACAATGAAGCGACTGCCGTCTGACCAGACCAACTGAGTAAGAAATTATTTGAAACGTGCAGGTTTTTTCACGATGTTTTCTCTCACCGCAGAGTTAATGGTAAAGATGTTCACATAGATTTGAATGAAACATCCATAGTGGCATCCCGTACTACTTCGCTACTAACTGTCCTCCTAAACTCTTTGAAACTCCTCAACAAATATTGAACTACATGAACAATTAAAACAGTTTGTGGTAACCTACGTACCGAATACTAGAGTGGAAGATTACTGTACAAAGGATAAGGGTCAGTGGGTTACTATTTCTCAATTGCAAGATAATAAATTATCAATCTGTTAAGCAACATTGTATGTTACGGGTAACAAATCGACCCTTGACGACAAAAAGTCTATCTACATTTTACGGAGCTTGTTTTTTATGTGATAATGGGCAGATAAGCAGACGAATCACCTGATGGTAAGCGATTGCGATCCACACAAGTGGAGTCACAAGTGCTCTGATAATCTTTTCCCCCTTACCCCCCGAATTGGCTTCTGGTACCCCGACTGAGGACTCAGGACCTGTGTCGTCAGTCAGCTCAAACGCTGGTTCATACCGGTATTCGGTCGGTGCGGTCGAATCAGCCCACTCGTGCCGAAGCATGGCTCTCCCATGGTACCAAATTTATATTAAAGGTAGATTTAAAATTCAATATGAATCTCTGCGTCGCCATCGAATCTCTGGTCTCTTAGCAAGAACGTGGCGCGTGGGCAAGGGCCCTCGTACTTGCTAAGAAACCAGAGATTCGCCCTCACTTCGCTTCAGGCCTTGATTTTGCTTGCACCATCTGTTGGTCAACTAACTGCCCCACTCAGAAATTTTAATTAAACCTTGTTTTAAATGTAATTAAAAAAACCTTAATTTTAATTAAAATTGTCACTTAATTATAAATGTTGACCCTTATTATAATAGAAATACAGACTATCCATAATTAAGATAATGAGCATTAAAGTTAAATGAGTCTCTGAGTGCGGCGGTAAGACCGCTGCCAATAGATGGCACTGGGCGTCGACACCATCGCGCATGTGTTTTCGGTTTACCTATAAGCCTTTACGTTGTCTGTAGAATTAATAATTAGTATGGAATGTCTTAATTTTAATATTAAAGCATTAAGAATAGTTTTGAATGCTGCTAACGGTACAGAATATTCGCAGTCATTGTTTTATTCAGATAAATAATCTAAACTGCCAAAAGTTTATCGTTAATTCGATGCGTTAATTGCGCATCTTTGCAGTAGCGTGTAGATTAGTTGTACAACACGTGATCGATATGAACATTAAAGGTAATTACTAAATCAGCTAAAGTGAAATAAAATGTTGACCTATAATCTACCTAAATAAACTCACACGAAGTGGCATGCGCTGTGTTGGAGTCGTCTCGAGTAGCTCTTGGCCGGTTTTAACCACCGACACCAAACCATAAAGAGATGTGTTATTGTATGTAAGTGTAATCTACGTGTATGTCAGATCTGGCTCTTTCAGATTTTTCTGTTTAGAAATTTTCAATGTCAGCCTGGAGTCTAGTTGATATCCCAGCTTGTTCCTAACTAAATGTACGGTTATCTATACATATAATAAAAATGTAAAAAAGCTGTGTCTGTACATTGAAGATATTTATCTCAAAATAACTTAGGACGACTAAAAAACAGTAACAGAACACGAATCAATGATTTTTAAAATTTTTGTCTGTCTGTTTGTCTGTTTATCTGTTTGTCTGTTTGTCTGTTTGTTCGTGCTAATCTCGGAAACTACTGAACCAATTCGAATGAAACTTTTTTTATTGTATAGCTGTAATATCAGGGCAACTTATAGGATATATTATATTTTGAAGACCAGGCTCCTTGATGTAGAACCACAACAGCCCAGCTAAACTATAAGAGGTAGGTCAATTGGCACCTTAGCAAAAGTTGTTCAGATTGATGAGCATTTATGATGCCATGAAAAAAATCAAACATTTATAATAAGTAATATTTTTGTTCAATTCTATTTAAATAATCATCTTTAAGTCAAGAGTCATAAAGTTCACGCAAACGAAGTTGCGGGCGGCCACTTTGCTAATAAAAACTAATAGTTTTCCCATGAAAAGGGAACTTTCTAGGAAATATGACGGGAATGTATCGTTACATGACAGATTGCATACATCCTACTCTACGAAGACAATATCTATAGATTTTGACGTAATCACGTCTTCTAAGATGAACGAACATGCGACCGTGTGAATAAATAATCGTTTGTTTGTTTACCGAATACTAATTACGGTTATATAGAGAACTACACCGATATGGAAGTGCTTACTGCTGATACATCCATAGGGACGACTCAAAAAAGCTTGTCTTAAAGTAACATAACATAGACCTGCGTGCCAATATCCCAACACTGATGCCAAAGGCCGTCCGAAGGGAGATGGTGTAGCAGGCAAGTAACAGATGCGACGACTTAGACGCAAGCGCAACAAACGATAAGATATCCTATCTACTATCTACTTATTAAGAATCTGGTTTAATTCTATTAATCTATACATATAATAAAAATGTAAAAAAGCTGTGTCTGTACATTGAAGATTTTTTATCCCAAAACAATTTAGGACGACCAAAAAACAGTAACAGAACATGAATCAATGATTTTTAAAATTTTTGTCTGTCTGTTTGTCTGTTTGTCTGTTTGTTCGCGCTAATCTCGGAAAACTACTGAACCAATTCAAATGAAACTTTTTTTATTGTATAGCGGTAATATCAGGGGGCAACTTATAGGATATATTATATTTTGAAGATCAGGCTCCTTGATGTAGAACCACAACAGCCCAGCTAAAACTATAAGAGGTAGGTCAATGGCACTTTAAAACAAAAGTTGTTCAGATTGATGAGCATTTTATTAATGCCATAAAAAAATCAAGGTCCATGGAAACATTTGGTTTGGAACTCTAAGAGCCCAGCTCCACTATAACAAATATGGAATGAAATGGAATGGAAAATTGTCAAAGGTGATGAGCATTTTTGGATGAGATCCTATAAGGAAGGATATTCCGAACTTAAACCCCTAATGGAGCGAAAAGGGGGTTCCAAGTTTTGTTCATGGGGACTACGTGATTCCTTGGCCCAATCTATTCCAATTTTGCATACACGTTCTTGACAGAATTGATGGATAAAATATAAGATTCAACTTTAATAGAATACTTACATCCCCTAATGGAATAAAAAATAATTTGGGGGCTACTTTCATTAGAAGTTGATATCTTTTTTTTTAATATTAAATGGGTTTGCATTTAACCTCATCTCACCTGATGGAGAGTGACAATGAGGTCTAAGATGTAGCGTGCTTTTCCAAGAAGAAGCCCAGATTAACTCTCGACTTAAAGACATCCAAATTGTAGCTCTCTGGAAATACAGAAGCCGGCAAGTTGTTCCATTCCTTAGCAGTTCGTATAAAATATCAATGAGCCGCCTTAAAAATCTATTAACCTATAAACGAACATTTATAATAAGTAATATTTTTTTTATATCTATTTAAATAATCATCTTTAAGTCAAGAGTCATAAAGTTCACGCAAACGAGTTGCGGGCGGCCACTAGTTTATCATAAATTAGACGGCTTTTACAAAATCTGTGATATTATGTTGGTTAATTTGATCATCATCATCATTTCCACGTCATTCCTCAAATGCGTCCAAAGCCTACTGATGCTGATGATGTTACAATGATACAAAATATTTTTTCATTAAAATTGCTCAATTTTAAAAAGCATAGTAAAGTATCTATAGGTATACTGTACTGTAGTCTATAGGTATACTGTACTGTAGTCTATAGGTATACTGTACTGTAGTCTATAGGTATACTGTACTGTAGTCTATAGGTATACTGTACTGTAGTCTATAGGTATACTGTACTGTAGTCTATAGGTATACTGTACTGTAGTCTATAGGTATACTGTACTGTAGTCTATAGGTATACTGTACTGTAGTCTATAGGTATACTGTACTGTAGTCTATAGGTATACTGTACTGTAGTCTATAGGTATACTGTACTGTAGTCTATAGGTATACTGTCCCACTGCTGGGCAAAGGTCTCCATCGCTATTTTAGTATGATGGGATTAGGCTTCCACGTCATTCCTCAAATGCGTCCAAAGCCTACTGATGCTGATGATGTTACAATGATACAAAATATTTTTTCATTAAAATTGCTCAATTTTAAAAAGCATAGTGCCATAATGAATATTTTCCTGGTCAAATAGTTAAGCAGATTCCGTATAGTGGTCATGCAAAAAACTTTTAGATAAACGGGTTCTCGGCCTGAGCGAAGGTCATGTACCTATTTTGTTGACAGTTGGGACGCTCGTACTGTCGATAAATTAAAGAAGCATTGGCTTTTGTAAAAGTTTTTTTTTATTAGACTATAGGCCAACGCGTGACCACAATCGCACCTGATGGAAAGTGACGATGAGGTCTAGGATGACACGCATTTGCCTAGATTATTCTTAATCAGAGGCTGGTTTCTCTCGATCGTTGGCTGTATGGTCACCGCTACGGCCTATGGCATTCCCACTGCGTTAAGATGCAGTGGGTGTGTACTCGGATCGGAACTACGACCCCGTGTATAGAAGGTGCGTTCTTATACTCAGCTACGATAGCTCGTAATAAGGGTTTCGTTGAAACACCCTTATAACCTACTGTAACTATATACCTATTGTAATTTTGCCGTAGGGCAAACAAAGAAATGCTTTTCCGTGAAGCAAGAAACAGAAAGCAAACCTAATAACATGTCTACAATATTTATAAAACTTATTTGTAATTTGTCGGTCTGGTACTCTACAAAAAGAGAAGAGAGATATTACTTTTTTATTATTTGTTGTCTTTTTTAATTGAGACGTAAACGAGAAAGCGGGTCACCTTTTGGTAAGTTAATCACCGCCGCCCATGAACATCTTCGAGATCAGGTTTTCAATATATCATCATCATCATTTCCACGTCATTCCTCAAATGCGTCCAAAGCCGTCGCTATTGATGCTGATGATGTTACAATGATACAAAATATTTTTTCATTAAAATTGCTCAATTTTAAAAAGCATAGTAAAGTATCTATAGGTATACTGTACTGTAGTCTATAGGTATACTGTACTGTAGTCTATAGGTATACTGTACTGTAGTCTATAGGTATACTGTACTGTAGTCTATAGGTATACTGTACTGTAGTCTATAGGTATACTGTACTGTAGTCTATAGGTATACTGTACTGTAGTCTATAGGTATACTGTCCCACTGCTGGGCAAAGGTCTCCATCGCTACTTTAGTATGATGGGATTAGGCTTCCACGTCATTCCTCAAATGCGTCCAAAGCCGTCGCTATTGATGCTGATGATGTTACAATTCTAGAAAATGATTTTTCCATCAGAATGTGCAAGTCATAGTCATTTAACCTAGGTCAGATCTAACACAGAATGATGGTGTTTATTGTCGAGTCATGATCATGAATGACTGTAAATGATTAACTAGCATCATAGGTTTCATGACCATTTGCAATTTTAAACATTGTTGTGATTATTTTCCTTGTTACATTGTTTGTTTCATTGAACGTTTAAATCAGTTAGTAACCTAATAAAAAAATACACATGTTTTGGGACAAAAATTATACACACAACAACAACGAAAACTGTCATTGATTGTCGCCCGTATGTTTTGATAGATAAGGTTCAAAATCATGTTAGAACTATTTTCCCATTGCCTTATTATTAACAGCCATTTCCCCAACATCGTAATTTTAATAAATAAGTTACAGAGTTTTTAGTAAGCTTAGAATAAATAAATCGCTCAGTTTTAAAAAGCATAGTAAAGTATCTATAGGTATACTGTATGTACTGTAGTCTATAGGTATACTGTCCCACTGCTGGGCAAAGGTCTCCATCGCTATTTTAGTATGATGGGATTAGGCTTCCACGTCATTCCTCAAATGCGTCCAAAGCCTACTGATGCTGATGATGTTACAATTCTAGAAAATGATTTTTCCATCAGAATGTGCAAGTCATAGTCATTTAACCTAGGTCAGATCTAACACAGAATGATGGTGTTTATTGTCGAGTCATGATCATGAATGACTGTAAATGATTAACTAGCTTCATAGGTTTCATGACCATTTGCAATTTTAAACATTGTTGTGATTATTTTCCTTGTTACATTGTTTGTTTCATTGAACGTTTAAATCAGTTAGTAACCTAATAAAAAAATACACATGTTTTGGGACAAAAATTATACACACAACAACAACGAAAACTGTCATTGATTGTCGCTCGTATGTTTTGATAGATAAGGTTCAAAATCATGTCAAAACTATTTTCCCATTGCCTTATTATTAACAGCCATTTCCTCAACATCGTAATTTTAATAAATAAGTTACAGAGTTTTTAGTAAGCTTAGAATAAATAAATCGCTCAGTTTTAAAAAGCATAGTGCCATAATGAATATTTTCCTGGTCAAATAGTTAAGCAGATTCCGTATAGTGGTCATGCAAAAAACTTTTAGATAAACGGGTTCTCGGCCTGAGCGAAGGTCATGTACCTATTTTGTTGACAGTTGGGACGCTCGTACTGTCGATAAATTAAAGAAGCATTGGCTTTTGTAAAAGTTTTTTTTTATTAGACTATAGGCCAACGCGTGACCACAATCGCACCTGATGGAAAGTGACGATGAGGTCTAGGATGACACGCATTTGCCTAGATTATTCTTAATCAGAGGCTGGTTTCTCTCGATCGTTGGCTGTATGGTCACCGCTACGGCCTATGGCATTCCCACTGCGTAATGATGCAGTGGGTGCCTACTCGGATCGGAACTAAGACCCCGTGTATAGAAGGTGCGTTCTTATACACAGCTACGATAGCTCGTAATAAGGGTTTCGTTGAAACACCCTTATAACCTACTGTAACTATATACCTATTGTAATTTTGCCGTAGAGGCAAACAAAGAAATGCTTTTCCGTGAAGCAAGAAAACAGAAAGCAAACCTAATAACATGTCTACAATATTTATAAAACTTATTTTGTAATTTGTCGGTCTGGTACTCTACAAAAAGAGAAGAGAGATTATTACTTTTTTTTCATTTGTTTTTATTGTTACGTTTCCCTAAGACACGATTCGTTTGTAAGTTAATTATTAAAACAATTCATTCTACGGTTGTGGTCACACACTAACGATGTACAGAATCAACATTCGCATAGCTGTTGCGGTCGATCTGAGGATCAACGTTATTTATGTTAAGTGAGTATACCGTGTTCCAACTCACACGTGCTTTATTAAAAGTGATTTGTCACAGGGTAACCACGATCAAGTCAGTCCTGATGTAATTAATCACCAGACATCTCAATTCTCAGATCATGGTCCAAGCATAGCCCGGGTTCCGAATGACACGCTAGGAATCAATCAAAAGTCTACTGCTAATGATCGACGTTAGCCTGTTTTATTCTGCGTCTACAATTTCTGTCCGGGCTTTCATCTAGTCGCTGCAAGAATAAGCGTTCTAGTCGGCTCGAGTTCAGCAGCCCGTTGATTAGCAGGGCATCTCTCCATCAATACACGGTCTGGTCTACCGATTTCCGTTCTATGGCAGACGCGGCCAAGCAGACCCATTGTCTGATCACTAATACACAATCTTATACACAATAATATAATATCTATAATCTAGTAATCTATCTGTCTGATCACTAATACACAATAATATAATATCTATAATCTAGTAATCTATAATATTTATAAAGAAGTAAATTCTATTGACAGCGGCAAGGCTTATAGCTAAATCTGAAATCGAAACACTTACGCGATTCAATCTACTCCTAGTGCCAACTTTTCTATAAGTGTGGAGCTAATGTGGCGAAACGAAGTGAGGGAGTCACTAGTGTCATCATAATAATATACAAATTTACAAGAATGGCGCCTTAACATAATAGGATTTGCTTCATAACAAGGAAAAGCAACCGCAGAAAGAAATAGGTCCTAGCTTACAAATGTTATAGTGTGTATGACAAGCACATTGTGCGCGTTACTCATCGAAAACAAGCAGCTAACAGCTCGTTACCCAGTCTATTGACTCCTACGTACACCTGAGTTGTCGGAGCCACAAGCCACTCGAGACGACCATATAATTTACGCTCCTGGCTCGCGCCGGCTGTTATCGTTCCGCGCCACACGCTGAGGTGGACGTATTTGCGCGCGCGTCAACTTTGTAATAAGTAGTTCGAATTTCAAACCCTCTTCCATTTTCAAGTTTCAAATCTCCCAATTTTTTAAGTTGGAAAATTGTTTTATATTTTTTTCCGTGCAGTGAAGTGGCCAGTTCGCTGGATTTTGTTAACTTTTCGCCAATCTTTCGTAAGTACCTAATATTTTAATCTAGCTAGTTAAAAACAGAATATTTCTTACTTTTTGGTGTTAAGGTTTTATTAATTACTACTTTTATTTACAAGGCTTACATTTATCTTAACTGATACAGTTGTAATTATTATACCGGCATAAAGATAAATTGTTTTATACATATTAAGAGATTTATGTGTTAGTAGGTAAACAAATGTGTTTAATTTTATGATGAATAACTAAACAAACGCAACAGAAAGAAATGACCTGAACCGTTCTGCGACATCGTATATTTAAATATAACTTGTTTTTGATGACTTTATTTGCATATCTAATTTAAGTAAATTATTCATGTCAGTCAAGTAAATATTTATCTTTTATATTTCTTTCGAAAGTTGACGAATTAAGCGGTCACTGTTTTACATTTTGTTATCATCGATTTTATTCGATAATATTCAAACAACAACAATTACTTTTCTTCCAATTATATCATCGAAAGAGAGAAACCAGCAATCCAACGTTGGTCAAGGCGTCGTAAACTATGCTTGCTCTTCTCGAAGATCTGTTCAATGATCCAATGATTGTATAGTATTAGCCTATATACCTAACTGTCCCACTGCAGGGCAAAAGCATCCATAATAGAAATCAGGTCATATAGTTATATGAATGGGATTAGGCTTAATCACCACACTTGCCTAATGCGAATTGGTGAACACAAACCCGAGCTGTGTTCGAAAAATTCGAAACATACTTTTGCTCGGCCCGGGAATCGAACCCCAAGATCTGGCCCGGTACTTAAACCACTAGACCAACGGCGCGTCATTCAATGATTGTTGATTCTGCAGAATTGGCCAGGTCACTATCATATCAGCGGTGCTTTTACCTGACAAAGTAAACGCGAAAGGATGGGTTGTGTTTTTTTGTGCAGTTTGTGTTAGTTTTTAACTCCTTGACCACAAACCTACTAAGCCTCTGTTGATTAATATACCAATAGATTGTTTTCTTAAAATAGTCCGGGGCCAGTCAATGCCGTTACTGGCGAATGTTAAATAGTTAAAAAGGTAAGTCGTAATTTTGATTGGAAAAAAAAGAGACCAAGCGTTTGGTTGTTTTTTTTTTTTCGTTCATTTTTTATTAGTTTTTTGCTTGTCTATCAGAATAGATTACAATCTGCGTCGCTCTACGTACATAGGCCCACTGGTTTGGCCCCTACTTTGAAACGAATTTAATTTTCCCGACCTAATATTTATTTTCGTCCCTTTTAAATGGAAACCACGTACCTACAGCGTGAAAGAGACGAGCATAAAGGTTCGATCTTGTAGTAGTAGGCTCCTAAAAAGAAAATCAAACCCCTAAGAGAGTGAAATGAGGGGTCAAGTTTAATTACTAGAAATGTATTACTTTAAAAGTTTGTATCTTTAAAACAACTAAAACTGACACTTTACGTGAAAAACGCCGCGGGCATACTAGACTAGTATAAAATTAAGATACAAAAACTAGTGTTAGTCTAATTATGTCCTAACTGTTATTACACGAAGTAGCAATCTTAATTTTGAAATGAGGATATTTGCTAGTTTTTGATTACAACATCTTTATATGAAGTAATGATATTCACTTGAGGTTATTGAAATAATAACAGAACCAAGAATAGTTCAGAAACCAAATACTGACCGAATGATATCAAATTAAAGAGAACGAAATTATACAATCGTGTATGAACTGTTTTGCGGTTTTTGGTTAGTGAATGTGAGCCTTACCGGTATAAACTACCTCAAGGTGAGGTAAATACGATATCTCAATTATTGTTTTTGTTTACTTGCTTGCAAACAACAAATAATAGCGATTAACATGATTAACAATAATTCAGTTTAGTACTAATATTTTATAAAAACAGTTTACATAGGTTCAAAAAAATATTAATATTTTGGTATATAATAAACATTTACAGGGTGTATTTGTAACATTTTACATCACTTTAACCAGGTCTTCCAACCATTCGACTTAAAGAGAACGAAATTATACAATCGTGTATGAACTGTTTTGCGGTTTTTGGTTAGTGAATGTGAGCCTTACCGGTATAAACTACCTCAAGGTGAGGTAAATACGATATCTCAATTATTGTTTTTGTTTACTTGCAAACAACAAAATAACAGCGATTAACATGATAAATAAGCATTTAAAAATAATTAAGTTTATTACTAATATTTCATAATAACAGTTTAAATTCATAGGTTTAAGTAAATATTAGAATATACTTATACAGGGTGTATCTGTGAAAATTTACATCACTTTAACCAAATCTTCTACCAACCATTCTGAACAACTTACTTTACTTTGATTTGAAATTTGTTGAAAAATTATTTGATTCCCCCATACTTAATGAGCAAGTAACGTGACTTTGTATGTTTAATGAATAGATTAAAATAATAAAATAGATATTGAAATAATAACAGAACCAAGAATAGTTCAGAAACCAAATACTGACCGAATGATATCAAATTAAAGAGAACGAAATTATACAATCGTGTATGAACTGTTTTGCGGTTTTTGGTTAGTGAATGTGAGCCTTACCGGTATAAACTACCTCAAGGTGAGGCAAATACGATATCTCAATTATTGTTTTTGTTTACTTGCAAACAACAAAATAACAGCGATTAACATGATAAATAAGCATTTAAAAATAATTAAGTTTATTACTAATATTTCATAATAACAGTTTAAATTCATAGGTTTAAGTAAATATTAGAATATACTTATACAGGGTGTATCTGTGAAAATTTACATCACTTTAACCAAATCTTCTACCAACCATTCTGAACAACTTACTTTACTTTGATTTGAAATTTGTTGAAAAATTATTTGATTCCCCCATACTTAATGAGCAAGTAACGTGACTTTGTATGTTTAATGTATAGATTAAAATAATAAAATAGATATTGAAATAATAACAGAACCAAGAATAGTTCAGAAACCAAATACTGACCGAATGATATCAAATTAAAGAGAACGAAATTATACAATCGTGTATGAACTGTTTTGCGGTTTTTGGTTAGTGAATGTGAGCCTTACCGGTATAAACTACCTCAAGGTGAGGTAAATACGATATCTCAATTATTGTTTTTGTTTACTTGCAAACAACAAAATAACAGCGATTAACATGATAAATAAGCATTTAAAAATAATTAAGTTTATTACTAATATTTCATAATAACAGTTTAAATTCATAGGTTTAAGTAAATATTAGAATATACTTATACAGGGTGTATCTGTGAAAATTTACATCACTTTAACCAAATCTTCTACCAACTATTCTGAACAACTTACTTTACTTTGATTTGAAATTTGTTGAAAAATTATTTGATTCCCCCATACTTAATGAGCAAGTAACGTAACTTTGTATGTTTAATGTATAGATTAAAATAATAAAATTAATTATATTGAAATCGAAAAGTAACTATTACGAATATGTATTATGAATAATATAGCAGGCTACATTATGTGGATAAGATGATGAATTTAATAATATTTTAAATGTATTTTTATTTTTACTATTTTTAATGTGTTTTCTCACAATCGGATGTTATCAAAATTAAACAAAATTGGCATATGGTTGTTCTCTGATATCAACGTGAAACGCGTGGCAAATGTTCTTATCAATATAAATGTTATAAAAGTGTTTTACGTGGGCAAATCTATACTACGCCTAAACTGTGATATGCCATTTTTAATGTGAATGTCAAGTATACAAAGTTGAACTTTTATCGGAGTTTATTTTTAAATTATGATAACAATTATTAAGTCGAAAGTTTATGGCTGTATTCCCCGCAATTTTATATGTTAATTGTAAAGTACAGAAAAACAAGGGATAACCCTGGATCACATTTTGTATGTGTTAGTCATAATTATAAACAGTTAAGCTTGGATCACACTCTGGTTTAGTGATATTTAAGCGTATTAAATTTTAAATGCGTAAGTGTAAAGCATGTTATTGATCTTGATTTTGAAAACAACTTGGATAAGAAATGTGGACAGGAATTGCATGGCAATCAAGTTTCTTATTGGCTACTTTCATTTCGATAAATTTTATTTCTTTTTTAATTACTTTACAATGCACGACTCTGGGTTCGTGTCCATTATTGCTGGCAAAATCTTATGAAATAAAATTGTAATAAAGTTTATCCGCGTATGTTTGTTTACATTAGCATTTTTTTTCTAAATTTAAAATAGCGCGGTGTCTTGTGTTTGTCTTGTGGTCAATTTTTACCTTGATTGAAGAAATAAAGGTTGCCCCTTTTTATTTAAATTATAAATGGGTTTAAATAATGTGTTTACTAAATTCTAGCGTTATTGCGTAGTAAGTTTTCATTTTTATTTCGCATACGTGTATTGTAATATATGGATTATGGAGCAATCATAATAATTTACCGGTGCAGCGCGTGTTTGACATACTGCCTTATAAGCTGAGTTTCTTGAACTAATATAACCAATTAAAATTAATTAGGCCATCCAGTTAGTGATCTGTATACAATAGCTATTATTTATATCGGATAGTTATTGTTATATGCAATTATAAATTAGCAGGGAAGGATTGAGTACATTCACCTACCTCTCCTACCTCTTCTTTTACCTTTTCCCCCTTTCATATTTGAATTTGTTCAGTGTCAGGTTGTAATATGTTTAGGTAGTTATTTAAAAAAAATAGCACATGTTTAACGACAACTTTACCTAGTTCTACAGACCAAAGATTAGGCGTGGATACAGACCTTAAGAAGGGTTGTGGTGCAACCCATTAGACTGGAAATCTTGGTAGGCTAGATGAAGTTTCCCCTGCTAGCTGAATAAAGCTGATACCATAGATGAATACAGTCTAAGTATCAGCAGTAGACGGACAAAGACTTAAATAAATTAAATCGATTTTTATAGACCTAGAAAGTGTGACGTCACAAGTCTATTTAAGGCTGTGGGCATGCCCATAGTCCCCGCCAATGTGGATCCGCGCCTACCGAAGATACTAATATTATGATTTGTAAAATAGTGTCACAGTAGTAAAATCAACATCTGTGGAAATGCAATGGCAGTTCCTATGAGAATTTTAGCATGTTTGTGGAAAGTCATGTGTATGTTATGCATTATAGAGAAGCTGCAAATTATGTTCTGTTAGTGTAAGCGCCTCGGACGACGAAAACATCTATTGATATTACTCAGCATTGATTCCCGCATGCATAGTTTACTCTCGTATATTAGAAATCCCTAAGTTTTGCTAGCTTAGTAGGTAAGTCGCACAACTGACATCAGTTATATCGAATAACGGCCTCATAATGAAGTGCCTAATCGTGTCACTTAGAACATGTAGATCGTTAATGTTTGAATGAATATGCTTTTTATTGCACACAAAACAAAGGTATAAAAAGTTACGGCTTTATCACTTTGAACAATCTCTGATTTAAAAAGAGGTCTAATTAGCTATATTACGTTATATTTGAAACTTTGCTCAAGGACGAAATATTCCTTTAGTCGTACCAATGTTTTCGATATTTAAGATTTTAAAAATTATTCAAACAAGACATTCATAATGCTTTGTCATATTTTTTTGTAGAAAGCAGTATTTACCTAACACTTAAGACTATTGTAAATATAGTGTTGACTAACCTACTTTTTCATTCGCTGGCCGGTAGTAAGTGCTAATCAGACGACGTACAGACAACCACACGTTGGGACTTGCGTTTCTGAAATTGCTTCAAACCGATTCTCACCTTAGTGTCAAACATATTTAGAACAATATCAGTAAAGACAGTTTGTGTGGGTTTTCGTACACTATATTGACAAAACGAAGTGGTAAAGATAAAGTATTCTTATCCTACGTCATTATTTATCCTTAACTTCTGAGTTGATTTGTAATTCTCCTCAATGTAATTTTATCTTGTAGGTTTCGTAGAATAGGTTTACTTGTGTACATTGTTACAACTTAATAATGTTTGTATTACATTATTAGAAAAGTCGTCGAAATTTTCTTGAATTGTATCAGACAACATCACGTTTCATCTTCATGGCTCCCAAAGTAAGAAGCTTAAGATTACCAAAATGAAAGAAAAAAATACATGATAAGTTATTATAGGCTTTTTATTTCATAGTTATTATTGTTAGTCTAGTAGTGAATTTTCTAATGAATTTTATTGCGATGTTTCTAGCATACATGTCTATTTCACTCTAAATGTATGATAATGACATGGTGCGTTATTGTAGTACATGACAGTAAGTTTTATAACTACATACATTTAGATACGGTCGAAAACCCTACTTAATTCATATAATGACTGCAATAATATCGTTATGCTACTCGTCAAACTACGACCGCAATATGGCCCGTTTGATACGATTTGCCATTAACATTTTGATATTTAAAATTTAGTCTTGCATCGTCTACGAATAAAGTCTCCGATTCCCATGATATTTTCTAGTTTTGGAAAGAAATACTAGTACAATGGAATTGAATAGTCGGATGTTTGTGTTTGCGAAGTTCTAGTGCCTACAGTATTGTGGTATTTGAGTGGTTGTAAACCAGACTGTTGATAAACATTATTGTTAACACTATACATAATTTAGGAATGTAATTTTCACCTTATGTATTTGAAAGACCTGATGGCACATTAGGGGGTGACGCTGCGACGTTCATTCTTAGGTCGTGGGTTGCATTTTCTCTGTGGAAATTACCTGCCTATACCTATGTTAAAATATCTTTCTGTAGTGATCGTTTTCGTTACAGAACCAATCAAGATGCTTTTAAGGCGATACGATTAGAAAAACGTATGAATATTAGGAATGTAAATATTTTGTAAATCACGTTTTTTAACAGTCGCTAGTGTAAACGAAATTATTTACATGTCGCTTTTCTGGTAGGTACGAGTATGTGAGGAGGCGATGGCGGGATGAGCTCGACACCTATTGCGCCAACTGAACCGTAGTCGCCCAGGATCGTGAAATGTCGGAGCAAATAGAATAAAAATAACTCATTAAACTCAAAAAAACAGTGTACTAACGCTAACTGCTTTTTCTTATTTGTTTTTCTTGCAATCCTTGAAAACGTCTCGAGTGAAGCTATTGCTTTAGATCACATTGATCAAATCTTTCGAAAACTTACAAATGCGGTAAATTCTAAAGTATAAGGCTTTGGATCAACTAGTGCCAGTTGTTGTTGGTTAAAACTTCCGTAAGGTTTACGAACAATACTATAATTAATCATTTCGTTATAGCATTGTGCATAATTAATAGCAATATTTATTTGTTGCTAACTAGGTAGTTACGTTAAATAACATGTTATTTTGTTATGTCAAGCAAGTTACGTAGACTGGCTTGTTTTTATTTACGAAATATCTTCCGTTTTCCTGATAAAATAATTACGCAGGTTACTCATACATTCTTATGCACCCTCGTATGCACATATGGTATTTTCAGATTAGCACTACTAAAACAACAGTGCAAATAACAGGAGGATAATATTTATTAAACAATGTTACCGCCACACTAATTTTATTATCTTCTATATACTATTTATAAAAAGGTTAATCTCATATTTCACACCCGGGCTTATAGCTAAACCGAAAACACGAAACACTTGCACGATACAATCAACACCAGCGCCATCTATTGGTAGACAGTGGAACTACTGTTTGATTCATAAAACATTACAGATGAACTCCGATTTCTGATACTAGTATACATATAAGTATTACGAGTTTTCTATGGCGATCGCGTTGCATTTTTGTATCGAATGCAGGGATTTCCCCAACGCATTAAATGCCCTTTTCCTTATACATTCCATAAGATACTCGTAATCATCCCGTAATATACCTTCATCAATGATGATGACCAGGAATTAAGACTAAAAGGATGACATCTTAAACTTAAGTCTGATTCTTTGGAGCCCGTAGTCCGTTTATATACCGTTACCATTTGAGTAGATAAAGGGCCAAATAAAACAAAGGGGAAAAATCAAGCTATTTAGAGACAAGATTATAAATGAGCAAACTTTTGGTGTCGACTTTACTAAGGAGTAACATTAGTGATGCTGTTTTTGTTTAATTAAATAATTAACAAAATTTTGCACAATAATTGATGAGATCTTTATTTAAATGATTCGTTTAAACATTATGCACTTGATTGTATTCTAAGTTAAGCATCGGGTCGAAATGAAGAAATCGAACGCTGGTAACTGAAATATTATGAGAAAGAATAGAAATATTCTTCATTCAGTTGCAGTCCATAAATTGTTAAAATAATTAAAACATTTATGAATGTCAAATATTATGTATGCTACCGCTGATTCGGAAAGTCGATTTCTACTGAGAAGAATCAGCAAGAAACTCAGTAGTTACTCTTTTAAAATTATGATCATTACAGTTATGTATGGCGAATCAATCAATTTATAATACCCAGAAACTAAATAAACACAAATTGTGTTAATCACAACGTTTGTATGTATAGAGTGGTAGAGTAAGTTAGTACGCACTAACATTATGCTCTCTAAACGTTTACAAGTATATGACTGTGTTCTTAAATATCAGTCATAGAAAAATATGTTTTGTATTTTATGTTTATTAGACCGGATCTTGAGAGAGAGCTATAGTGGGTTTCTAGTTTATAATTGCGTCTATGGACGATTACCTATCAAGAAAGCCTTACAGATTGTATTTTATTATAAATCTAATTTTAATCAACTTGCGCCCAAACAGTCAAACGCTTCAAGACTTTTGAAAGTAATTAAACATGTTATCTCTTTAATGAATTTGATTTCAGAAAGAGATATTATGTTTGAGCAGCTTCCAAAGTTAAATAGCTATCTATAATCGTTCAGATATAAAGCATATCATTTTTATTATTATCATAAGTTTTAATCCACGTCTAACTTTAGTCTCCGTTTTGTAATAAGGGTGTGCAAGTTCAACTTTAAGTAAAAAAATGTTTTACAGCAATTGTACAGTTTCTTGACGATAAGTGCATTTAAAATTATAGCAATTAATTTTTGAAGAACACAAATTTTACAAAAAACTGGCATAATGTCTTTTGGTTGAGCTAAATTGATCGATCGCCACAGAAGGCATGATTATGCGAATTACGTCAATTATATAAAGTGAATTCGAAAACGGGTGCTCCCGTAATTATGGGAAGGCATTCCGAGGTTGGTAAGGTAATGTTGGTGTCGACTGTATACAGTCACAACCGATTTTCTTGGAAGCTTTGAAAGCTGTCGCCTGGTTCTACAAGTTTTGTACAGTCAACTGCAAAAGTAGATGATGAGCGTCAGAATTGTATGAATTTGACACCTTACAGACCATAATGATGCGAACTCCGCTCAATAGTGAGTAGGTATAGAGTTTTTGATTTTGATTTCTACTTTTGCTTTTGCTGTACAGTCGTTGGTAGATTTTTAATTTCAACTTTTATTTTGTAAACATTTAGTAGCTATGTAACTTAACACGAGGAATGTTGCTTACCCTTTGATAAGGGTGACTTATCTGATAAAGTTATCAGATAAATGATCATTAAACCCTGCTTTGTGTCTACTGTTTTATGTATTTCTTGAAAGTTTAATTATACATAGATAGATAGATATATTGTTCTTATCTATAAGAAGTTTATTTCAATTCATTGCAATTCTGGGAGGTTTTGAAAATAAACAAGCAAACATACCTATATATTTTTAAGTGCAACACAAATTGAACTGGTTTTTAATGTGAGATTCTGATAAGTACAGATACAAACCGTATTTTAGTGGGGAATTACTTTCAATAACAATTCAAAATGATGCCTCATACTGTACTTCAAGCGATGATAATAATTGAAAAACAAAACCGCTGTCTCCGTTACGGACTTTTTGCGTTGGTCTGTCATCATCTTGATTGTCAAGTTTCAGAACAAAAATGTAGGCGGGTGCTATAAAACACAACAAAACCAACCGTGTAAACCAGGTGGCTTGTCATCCCGTAACGAATGAAAATATACCTGTCTCATTCAAACAAGGGTAACACGCAGCGCTTATGAAAGGAAGGGAAACTTTCGGCCGTAACGTCCGGTTCGTTTTAGGCCCTCTGGTTGTCGGCTTGACAGATTAGGTGTGAGTCCCGTGTTGGAGTGTTGAAGGGTTTGGCAAGGCTTTATAATTAAGATACATTCATATAGGCTAATAATACAATGTCAACTTTTCATTAAAATGGGAGGAGTCGTAAATATTAAAACTTTGGCTAATTTTCAAAAGTCTTAGAGTCAAATGTTATTTAGAATAGTCGGTAGACCCTGGGCTCAAAAGCGACAGTTTTAGACGCAGTTGGGAATTACAAGGTAAAACATTTCATTAGAGGGGACTGCCATGATGTTTTCCCCTGTTTTACCAAAAAATCTATTGGTCCTCTTGATAAAACTTATGGGGCTACAATCTACATCTTAGGCGTCATTTTGAATTGAAAATTTTGATTGAGTGAACAACCCACATAACAACGGGAGTTCTTACAACATTTATTTAAAGATGCTGTTTTATCAAAAAGTATTGTTGTACATCTCGAACGGGAAGAAATGCGGTGTGACGTCAGAAGTAGTCAGTAGCATACGTATTACCATACCGTTAGCATTATTTATCATAATTCATAACATTGAACCTTCTTGTACGTAAAAGATGGTGTTAGAAGTGTGACAATAGATTTACACCATGTTTTTTTTACGTTTTAAATCCTTGACACACGTGCGCGGTACATGTTTTGTGGTGAAAAGGTACTTAAGTACTTACAAAAGCTTTATTCATTGTAAAATAAATAAACGTTATGTTTTCATTCAATACGTGGTGCCTTTCATACCGATTGTGTTTGTCTTCTAATTGAATAAATTGTATGTAAAAAATATTGATTTAAAAGTCACACTTATTTATTTGTTAAGTAAGTATAGGTAATAATAATCAGAGTAAAGTTCTTGAAATCTGTTCTGGGCCATTTTGTGTCGTTATCACACAGGTACGATTTTTACAGCATTAATTAGATATATACCTACAACAAAAATACATTAACATATGAAGTCGAAAATAGACTTTCGCAAAAGGTTTCTTTGTGCCGAAGTTGTAATCTTGTGTGACTGTTCTTACTTTAAATAATTATTTATTAATCTATCCATTATATCATTGAAATACCATAATTATATTACTAATTCGTGTTATGAATCAGTTTTTCTTAAACAATAACAAATACCTAATTCGTGACGGATGGAATACTGATAGCCTAAACTTCTCCTTTTGTACGCATTTTTTGTCCTACAAAATGTAAGTCATATCTTTTGTAATCATTTATATGTATTATATAATAGGTACTATTAGTTTCTCCACCTTCATCTCATATAAATTTACTTAAGCCAAGGTTTGACTTAATTGTGTTTGTGGATACATCACATGCATCTCTGTTGCGCCGGAGCAATGAAGTTTTACTATAAAAGCAAGTGATCTATGAATGTACGAATGAAAATGAAACTCACATATCAAGTAGGTAGATCTAGATCACTCATCGGCCATCGACCTATCTGTCTAGCAAGGGTAAATGGAGTACAGTAATCCACAGTACGTTTGTACGCACTTGTTAATGAAATAAGGTTCACTTTTATATTTGTTTCAACGCTTACTGTACTGCACTTAGCAGTCGTGCTTGTAAAATAAACCTTATCGCTAACGCATACGGTACTCGTAAATATCCGATGTATGCAGGGTACAAGAGAACCAGTGTGCTCTAACTTCTACCTAATGTGTCGCGAAAGCCTCGACCGCTTTCATTCAAGAATATGTCAAGCGCTTCTCGTGAGTTCACTTCATGGAATACTTGCGCTTGTATTTATGTTAACTATCTAGGTAATATATTTTATATGTACACAGTATGTGAATGTGACATACATTGTTGTAGGTCACTGCCATAGATACAAGTCCGCGGTGCTTTACCTTTAAACGCTTTCAAATTTATTTTCTGATATTTCATTCTCCTCTACAAAAATATTTCATCGATACGAATAAGCCGTGAGCAGTGGAGAAAATACGAGTACAAAAGGAAACGAGACCCTGGATCAGAATGCAATTGGGAGTTACTAGAATAGGTTCAGGGTAGATTTGACCCATCTCTGTTTCCGAGAGTAATTATCATACATGTCTCAAGCACCACGACTTCACAAAACATTTGAGCGAGCATAGTTCGCGTCCCGTAGAAATTCTCAATATATTTTTTACAGGACGCCAAATATACCGTTAAATTTAGTCATTTTAATCCCGAAGTCCATAATACGTAGGAACACAAATAAAGCCTCTTTCTTTAGCGTTAGATCATCAAAATAAAAATCAGCTGTTTTGTTAACATTACAATTGAACGGTGCCTATTTGTATTTGCATATTAGGTATGTACCTGTCTATCTTAAAGCAGGTATTTCACGAAGGTCCTAGACAAATTCAAAACGTGAGTTTAGTAGGCAGCATGCTTTATTATTAAATTTAAACTGACTTACCTTGAAGTAGTTGTTCTGTGATTTGTTAAATGATTATGACCTGTTTTGGTATTGTTTTAAAGGTAGAATTCATCTGCGTAACTTATTTAGAATGAAGAAAAGAATCCGGGGGATTGTCTTTGCACAATGAAATGACAATCTTTTCCTTCTTTGGCAGATCAAATCTGAGACAAAACGAAGTGATATAAGGTAATCTCAGAAATAGTCTATGCTGTTATTACCAAAATTTTGAAACTTATATAAAACATTTATTATGATGGTTAAACAAAGATGAACCTCACTGGTTCATTATTTCATCAGCTCCTCATTCTAATATATTGACAGACTCATGTAACATACGTGATTATATTTTGATAATTTTTATCAATATGACTATTGTGAAATACTGAGCACTTTAGTAAAGATTTCAGTAGGTACCTAACTGTATTAAAATTCTTAAATATATTATTATAATATATACTGTATTAAAAAAACTATGATTCATGCAAATGCTACAATTCATTTATTATGGAATGTATGAGTATGACTATTTAGCGTAATGAATCGTACTACCTATTTCTCTTTCAAAACATACGATTGGATTCGTTCTTTTACTAAAGACTCAGCCGTACAGGTAAAGTCGTAAAATTACCCGATTCAAAAATACCAAAGCGTTGAATCTGTATTGTTACATATTTTTCAACGGAACCAGATTTGGCCTTCACGGGTCATTTCGGCCCAACAGCAGCGCGACGGATTTTAAATAACTTCCTTTTTACTTATGTTTCTGTTTATTTCAATGTGCCGTTCTTCGTTGATACAAGTTTAAATTCTGTATTTTCATTTCTTTTTACAATTAACTGTTTAGTACACGCAGTCGTCCACATAGTCTACCTAAACGATGTTTTCCCGTAAGGATGATATGTTTTACCGAAGTAAAATATAGAGAGAGAAGATTTTCTTAACCGCTCTAGTACTTATTGAGTTATACCAAATGTAACTGCATTTATCGACTATGAACCGGAAATATTTCAAAATTTAACTAGTAAAGACATAACATTTCGCCCTAGGTCAAAATTGACATAGGACATATTGCATGTTCACAGTCGAGATCTTTAATATACTTAGAATAATAATCTTGATCTTTCACTCTCACTTGAAATATCTAAAACAAGTTAGTTCAGTTTTGCTCTATCGATAGGTAAACCGAGCGGAACATTGTCAAAGGAAGTAAATCCGAATGCTAATGAACAGTATAGACATATTCCCAAAGAAAAAAATCGTCGATTGTTTACTAGCAAAAAAGTAGTTTTCCTCCTCAATTACGATGCTTGTGTCGTTCGCAAACTCAACACACATTGTAGTCTTGTCCCCGTGAGAAAATCGGCACCACTTTAACATTCCGAAGTTGTGTTTACTACGTCTGTTGCATAATTTTCCTACATTTGGCCTCCAAATGTTATTCTGTTGATAATAAAGGTCAGAATCGATCAGCTTTCACGAGTGCAACATATAATACTATCACAGTATAAGGATTTCCAGTAGCAAGACAAAGGGTTATCTATCTATCTTCTATACTATTTCCTAAGAATTAAAAATCCTAACAACTTTAAGGTTTTAAACACCAAACACTTCTTCTTCTTCAACAAATCTTTACCCGCCGATGTATTTATATCCTGAATAATATAGCCTGGACCTCTTTAAGGCAAGAGAATAGGCTTTTCAAGAGCAAGCATGGTCCATCTTAGACTTCATCTCCACTTAACATCAGTTGTGATCGAGGTCTAACGCTTGTCTGTTGAAAGAATAAAAAAAAACTTGCGCGTTGTAATGGACACAATTGTCATAGTGCCTATTGGTTCAGTTTGAAACTAATGCATTTCCCGAAATGTAATTAGGGGAATTGACGTGCTATACATATTAAGAGTTAGCCTGTCTTGTTATTAAAGTGAACAAACTTACTCTGTTTTATTAGAGTGGATCAAAGTTACTCTGACTGGATAGATTAGGAGTTAGACTGTCTGAATATCACCTGGTGTAATGTGCCCTCTAGTGTTATTGACATTTACGAGTGCATCATACATAAATGTTGCTGCTGTCAAGCTTTATACTGTGGTAGAAGTGTAGACCAGTTTTTGTCCTCTGGTCCACAAACCGGGGTGTAAGTGTACCGTGTAATGGGGACTACTGGCTACTCGGCTACTGGTCTCGTTACCAACTGACTTATAATCTTCGCCTTATTATCTCAGCTCATTTGTTTTTAATTAATCTGCTACTGGTATTCAATGGGGGCTATCGCGTGTGAAAAATCCGCTAGATGGCGTTAGATTGAGGTCCAACTTCAACGTCATTGGTTGTTTAGTGACATTTTGCCATCTCTACAAGTAAATAGACACTAAACAAGTTTATTACTTCATTCCATCCTCATCATCTTGATAGGAGGCGGTATTTTTTGTTTACTCCTTTCCTAAAGGCGGTAACGTATCAGCGACCTTTCTGATATTGTAGATGTTTTAGGCGGTGATTAACTACGGCTGACCCGCTTGCTCGTTTGCCGACTCTATCTAGCATAAAAATAGTAGCTAATTTGTGAGTGCTAAAGTCGTCTCCTCATTGCACACTTGATTAGTAGGTACACTGAAGCGTATGCTGATTTTGGAAGGGGCTGTATCTCTGTAGAAATATAACATATATCTCTGTAGAAATATAACTTATACTAGTTCAATCTCCTTCTCGAAAACTGAATGTACTAAGTTCATAATGTCTTAAAGTAACCTTATCCAACCAGGTCAAATCTTATTATACCAAAAGTTATTTCAACTAGGATACGCTCAAGGGACTGCCGCAGTAATCTGTCTAATATTAATGGACAAGTGTTCCCTGCTGAGATGATACAAGGAGTCCAAATATCAAGGCCGAAGGGAAACGGTCAAAGTGGGACAGTTTATTATGATTAAGGGCTTATAACTGCATGTACTCCGACATATACCTATGCAGATTATATTGTATTGTAGATAGGCGAGCTAAAAAGCAAATTGTTCAACAATTACGATAAAATATTTACTACTCATAGTAGATGAGAAGCTTTCAGTATCTCTATAGCATATTTCTAAAGAAAGTAATACTCTCGAATTACAATTTATTTCATAGAAAGTATGTACTATGTAACATGAGCGCAACAATTTTATTAAGTCGATAAGAGAGATTTTCATTTACATGTAGCAGAGAAAGTTTTATATCTTAACGACATGATTTTCTCAACCCCATTCTAGATAGTTTACAACAGTTTAGTCAGTTCAGCATTTATTATTAAACATTGTTGAAATCTACTACTAATCTAATCTGCGCGCATGTGGTATGGTCCATACTGTTTGACGACTAGTTAGCTAATCACAATTTAACGTATTTTTATGTTGCTTGTTCTATGTCTATTGAAAATTAACATTTTGTACGGAGAGTCGAAAAAATCATCGATGAATTTCGAAAAGTTGTTGAACAAATGTTGTTCAGAATGGTTGATAGAACACGTGGTTAAAGGAATGTTAATGTTCACAGATACAACCTGTATATTAGGTTTTTGTTAACCATTATATGCAAACGATCGATCATTGGTAGGTAATTGGTAATCCTAGGCGTGAGGTCGAGTTCACGGGAGATACAAGTATTAATAACTGTTTCATTGCCTTCTACATGTTTTTCTAAGGTAAACTGGTCACGATATACTTTTTTACGCTTGATCGGATCAATACCGTAAGATATAAATTGTACTTATGTTTCCAATCTTATACAAATCAATTTAACAACCATTATAAAGTTTTAGTACTTCCGATAGTAAAAACGTTTATTGAGTTACAAAAGTATGTTAATTTTCCAGAACTAGAGTGCCCTGTGTTTTAGGCTAAGGATATCAGATAAGTTGATTGTAGTCGAATTACAGGTAAGTACTTCAAATATATGTACTTCGGATGTGAAATTCCGATAATGTCCATCAACTGTCTAAGTAAACACTTGTATGTTTGTAGTTTGACCGACATTTGTGCGTGGATGTTTTCCTTAGACATACATATTTATGGATTAGTTTAAAAAAATAAACAAATGGGGGCTCCTATATTTTATTGTGTGTGAGAAATCCGTTAGATGGCGTACTGTAGAACTAAGGTTCAACTACACGGTGATTGGTCATTTTTGATGTGCGATGTCAAAATGTCACTAAACAACCAATGACGTGTGAGAGACCTCAGTCTAACAGTACGCCCATCTTGGGAATTTTCACACGCGATATCATCATTGGGACAACATCATATTCATTATTCTGTCCGCAAGCTAAGTTGTTCCCTTATAATACGGAAACCTGAAACGATAGCACCACAAACAACCAGGCCTAACTTAAATACGGGTCCCAAGAACAAAATCGTATCTGCTATGTTTTTAGCAGATACGATTTTGTTCTTGGGACCAGTCGCTGTTCCATCATCAAACATTTGTGTTGGTGCGGGAAGTGACCCTTGCGTCTCAACCGCTTACCACCACGCTAAATAGGTCGGGAGTGCAATGTTTTTGAGGCCCATGATGATATCAAATCGAAGTTCGTAAAGAATGAATTTTATCACCGTCGGTAGCAAGGTAACGGGACATTTTAGCTTTTACAATGCTCGAGTGGCAATGTAACGGTCACAGCGCAAATGACGTCGCGCACGTGTCACCACTCGTAATTCGCGAAGAATTAAATAATATTAACTTAACTGTTCATTTATATTTCGTCACTTATTGAGTCATATATTTTCACACTTAATGTTACACGCGCATAGCTAACTTTATTGCGCCCAGCCGTCCGAAAATTCGATCCATCAATTGACGATAAGCATATCTCAGATGAGTTTATAAACTCATATAAAACTGATGCATATCATGTTGTTATGCACGGATGATAGGTAAAGTAGCTAAATAGCTATATACTAGAAGTGTCTAAATCCCAAATCCCCATCCCTGATGAAGGAACGGGCTAGTCTTAGACGCAAGTACTTGAAGTCTACAGACCAACGTTTGATCACAATCGCACCTGATGGAAAGTGATGATAAGGCCTAGGATGCTACACCTTTGCCTAGAAGATGCTTCTTCGCTCTTGCCTTGAACATGCTCAGATATAGGACACAGACTGTGGCAGGGAGTTCCATTCCTTAGCTGTCCGCATTATAAATGTGGAAGTGACTCGCTTCGTACGGATAGGGGGCAAGTCTACCATATAAGGATGAAAGCCCGCGCCGCGCCTTGTTGTCCGGTGATGGAATGGGCTGGGGAGATCCAAATTATGCTAAACCTTCGCACACTCCTCGTAATGAATCCAGAAGACCGTTAGAATTGTATCGCTGTATCCAGTTGAGCTAGTTGTATGCAAAACCTATGTAGTCCCAAAAAAATGTTTACCTGAATATTTGAGCTGCGTTTGTTATTTTACAATTTACATTCCAGATATAATAGGCATACAGTTTAAGCACCGACATAAAATGGATATTCAATTCGTAGGCACATTCGTTATTTTTTATCGCACTGTTATATAAATTACTTATATGCGTTTTTATTGCTGTGTTTGGAATTACGTGCATGTAAGCGTGTGTTTTGAGTGCTTTTAATTGTTAGACATTTTTTACATGGAGGGAAAGTTTTGTTATGAGCATAAAGGTGTAATCTTGTGTGTTAAAATCTACTCTTAACCCAACCGACACAAATCCATTAAATACTGCCCCCGGTAATTTAAAGGCGCATCGGCTTTTTTTTTTTCAAAATTAAGTTTGTGGGAATTCCCACCATATTATAATATAATTTCATTTAAAAAAAAATAATAGATGTGTCTCTTTAACTGTCGAGGGCTAAGTGATGTTATGTTATTATTACCCTAAGGGCCTCGTTCACCACCTCCGAGTAAAGTATCAAATAATTTACTTGTCAATTATAGTGGGTTCGGAGAAAGTTGGCCCCTGGTATTTGTATTGAAAAAAATATTTAAATTAAACTTGGCCGCGGACCAGGGGCCAATTTTTTCCGAACCCACTTTTAATTGACAAGTAAATTATTTGACACTTTACTCGTAGGTGGTGAACGAGGCCCTTAATCTATCACGGTCAGCCAGTTCAGTCAGTCTATGCAAAAACGTAGAATAAGCAATATATAAACCGATTTAAAAATAAAATAAAGAACACTTTCTTACCACTCCTATTTGACAGAGCCTGATTTCCTTTCTGTAGATCGGAGAGACGTAAAATGTTCTGTGATGTTTATATTAATTAACTTCTTTTTCTTTTGTCCATAGATACCAAGAGCAGGAGCAGAATAGAGCAAGATGGCGCGCGATAGCCCAGTATTTATCCCGAGCAAAGCCGCGGGAGCTCCGTCTAGTCAACGGCTAAGCAAGTGCGTCGCACAGATAGCCGTCACACTATTTCTATTAGGTAAATATCTGCAACACGTCATGATCATATATTTTTTAACGAGAATTAATGGTCAAAATCATTGTTTCTCGCATAAGCTGCATTGTATGCATAACATTAATTTGGGCATCAGAACACAAATAGTTAATAAACAATTACATACATCCTACTCGTACAGTCACGTGCACTAATAAGTATACAATCTCATTCAAGTATGAACTTTATGGTTTTGGCATCAGAGTCGGTGTGATACTGTACATAATTATGGCACAAGTGATATGGGTAGTTAAAAAGTATGATATAAAAAACAAAAGAGACTCATCATTAAGGAAGGTCAAAATATTATTATAGTCCATTTATTCTTTCTGAGAAGTGGTTTTCTAATACAAGTAGACGTTAACTCACTGCTCAAATATAGATATAAATGATTTAAAATATCATTGTTAACCCTGTATTGCGATGAACTTGTTCTGTCAATGTAAAATTTCCCCTTCCCATTTAATCAATCATCCATAAGAAATGATAATTCAAAATGCATAATATAGATTTGTTTTTCACTTCGCGACTAATAAATTTTAGAAACCTATAAATTAAATGTATTTCACATATTGTTTACTTAGGATGTTACGATACGGTGACTGGTAGGTCATATCAAGGTGGGTAGTAGGCACGTGCTAACAAAGTAGAATAAAAATGTGTTTTAATAACATTCTGAGCGGTAGTGATATCAATAGGTACTTATGGGAATAATGCATGTCATTTGTCCATCCATGCATAAAACAACTGTCGGTCAAAACACACTTGTCTAGCCAGTACCATGAATTATGACATTCATATGTCGCTAGTATGTAATGAGGAAAAATTACCCTTTTCCCAGTGTTTAAATCTAGTACTTCAAGTAGTTAGTAGAAGTGTATCTTTCTAATGATGAATGTAGAGTGTATGAATAAAATTATATCAACTTATGACTGTGCAGATTTTAACGTATGTTTTTTCTAAAACCTTTGGCAGGTTTACCAACCGCACAATCTCAGACAGAAAAGATGTACGTCGATGTAACAGATCTAAAAATTCTGGTCGACGAAACATATCTTCTCAAACTGGTACAGATGTAAGTATTTTTTTTAATGATATGTAGCAGACGAGCAGGCGGATCACCTGATGGTAAGCAATTGCCGCCGCCCATAGATACCTGCAACACTGTACCTGCAGTCAAAAGTGCGCTGCCAACCTTTTATCACCTTCCCCCCAGGAGTGGCTCCGGTACCCTCACTCACTCGGCGAAGCACAGTACAGGAGCTGCTTCACGCAAGTTTTTTGTTCCCAGCCAGACTATTGAAATAAAGCGAAATGTGGCGAAGCGATAAGGCTATAAAAATAACCTCATTGGAAAATCTTATTGTTTAAATGTGTTGGCAGAATCACCTAATGGTAAGCGATTGCCGTCGCCCATAAACACCCTCAAAACCAGTGAAAGTATAATTGCGCTGCCAACTTTTTAACCTTCCGATTGGGCCTCCAGTATTCGCACACACTCAACAAAAAACACGGCAGGCGCTGCTTCAAGCCGGTCTTCCTTGTGTCTGTGGTATCACCATTCATGGCGAAGCATGGCACTCCCACGGTCAAACATTGAACACTGTCAAAGAATTCAACACTAATACCACTTCAAAATGTAGTTGATATACGAGATACTGCTTAATCCAAAATAAATTGTTTAAAATAACTCAATAAAAAAATCTCTTTTAGCGGCGAATACAACACAACCCTGCAAGTGGCGGCACAGATCCAACACCCAGATCTCCTCCAGTTCGTGCCGCAGACCGTCGAGATACCAGGCTCCAAAGAACCCAACACCACCGCCGTCATCACCCACGACATCTGCGCGCTGGGCAAGAGCCCGGGCCACTCCGAAGTCACCTTCAATGTTACGCCAGCTGGGTTTGTCAAGTAAGTAGCGACCTTTGGTATCCAGACACCACAAATGCTATGTACCCAATACTCAGCCCTCCTCCGAGTTACCAGGCTGCAAAGGTCCCAAGCTGGGTTTGCCAAATAAGGAGCAACCGTTGATAACCAAATACTATAACCATGGGACTTGAAAAATGAGCTCAATAAAATCCTCTTTCTTCTTAATTTGTAAAAGACCCTGCGTCTCTTCATGTCGGGGCGTCATTCCACATTCTCATTCACCTGTCAAATTTTTGACACAACTGACAAATTACATTGAATGTCAATTGGAAAAAATTGACAGATTGTGGTAACCTGATGTGTGGCTATCTTTACCAATAGATGGCGCTAAGTGTCGATTACATCGCGCAATTCTCCCTCCCTGCCCCCGACCACGACTCCGAATCCTGCCTGCCCAGCAGGAAACGGTTGACGGCGGCCAGGAATGGCTATATGGGCTGAGAGACCGACTGAGGGAGATGTACAAAAACAGAAAAAATAGATGAATAAAAAAAAATCATCTCCCTCCGACTACCCTGTCCCCCCTCCCAGACAGATGAGTGTGACCGGGCAGCAGGCAGGCCCTTCGGGGTCAAAGACCGCCCCAGCAGCACCTTGTCGGGAGGCCTCCTGGAGCACAACAACGCCGTGCCACACGACTGGCACGAGAAGCAGCCCGGGTAAAGGGTTTACCCCGTACGCCCGAACCGCACCAAGAGTGCGACGAATTTCCGATTCCGATTCCGCGCAATTCTTTTGTTATAAACCTTGTTATTTTTATATTAAAGATTATACATATTTCCTTACAGCTTGGACACGGTGTTCCTCCGGATAACCGTGATGCAGTCTCACGCGATCTACGTGATCTCGTACATCATGGGCTGGATATACTTCGCGGCGTGGTCCGTGTCCTTCTACCCGCAGATCTACAGCAACTACAAGCGCAAGAGCGTCGTCGGACTCAACTTTGACTTCCTCGCGCTCAACATTATGGGCTTCACTATGTACTCGTTGTTCAACTGTGGGCTTTACTTCTCTAAGGAAATTCAGGTCAGTTAATTTACAATGGTTTGACCAAATTATATTATTATTATTATATTAGTTGTCATTCTCCTTGCAATGTTTAACCTTAGAAATATTAGACATACATCCTTAATAGATGTTGAAATGTGACATCATGAGATACTTACCTATTCATAAAAGGCTACTCCACTTACACGTCGGGTAGACCCCTATGTGAAAAAGTTTAGGACTTAAATACGTATACAAGTATTTTTTCTAAGTAACATGAAGTCTTATACACCGTTAAATTTTATTCGTTTTAATCCCGAAGCCCTCATAATAACTAAGACAAATTAAACCCATTTATATTATGTTAGGTCATCAAACTAAGCAAAATAAATATCAGCTATCCATTAAAAGGACTGAAATTTAACGGTATATAGAACAATTGTTTCCGATTACTTTCGACATTCCCTCGTTTTATATAACCTTTAAATTTTATACAATCTTCAAGATGACAGATCTAACGTATTTATCGAGCGTGTCAAATTTATATCTATGACACCAACACGACTAGACATTGCACCGCCTCGTGTTATATCTGTAATGGCGTTGTAAATCTACAGCGTTAGTTAGTTGCGGCAACATGAAACAAGGTATTGTTAGAGCCTCTTGAAGTTTACTACCACACTTGTGAAATAGCACGATGATTTGCTGCTATTGAGCCGCGATGATTAGGCTACGTATAGACTCAGAGATAAAAGACTTACTTAACATGAGTCGAACGATCACGAGATAGGTAGCTTACTTATTGAATTAGGTTGTGTACAAAACGCATTTTATAGCCTATATCTAGAAATAATACCCGGGAAAGAACCGGAGCCTGAAGAGCTACTCTTTGATTTAATTAACACATCAACACTGATGCAACAAAAAGGTAGTTCACCGAATAATTTTGGTGGAACCCTGTTGATTTCTTTTCGGAATCCAGGTTGGGTATAGAAGGGGTTCTAATAAGAGGTTTGTTTGCTCATTAGGTTTTGTGCCCCTCTGAGCTTAGGGGTCCCGGGTATTGCATTAATTAGGTTGGCACAATAAACCAAATATAGCCTTGGTTTCCTATAATAAGAGCCTCCTATAAGTCGAACCTACGGCACCTCTAGTCATCGTAATCTTTCCAGCGATACTTTAGACAGCCTACGGGCCTTCGAACATTTTACTGTCCCTGGTACGTTCATGTAGTTGCTTAGGTTTATCATCAGACCTATCCGCCTGGGAAGGAACGTGTAGTCAAAGTTCATTAACTAGTACACTTGTCTCTTTCCCACTCTGGCGAAGCAGTTATCGACGTTGGGGGTTTAGTCGGTAGGCTTTGAGCCCGACATAACCCGTCCGCTCCCCGGTAGACGGGTATGCATAAGGACGTTGGCCCATTGCACGTCAGGCCGGCGGCATTCCCCCAACGCAAAAAAAGGTTTGATGATAGTATAATATATTTTTTTGTTTATGTGTCTTTCAGAGCGAGTACTTCAGCAGACACCCTCGGGGGCTGAACCCAGTGCAGCTGAACGACGTATTCTTCTCCTTGCACGCCGCCTTCGCCACGCTCGTCACCATCGGCCAGTGCTTCATTTACGAGGTATGTTCGATGCTCTTCAACAATCGCGCTGGAATTTAATGGATGGAAGTGGCGTGGAAGATGCCTTGTGATTGCTAGGACGATAAAACAACAAGCTTTAGGAAGAAAATGGTAACAACCAATACAAATGACATGATCAATGTGTGGCTACTCCCGTGGCTGCCGCAGTGGCGCAGTGGGTGGTGGATCGCACTTTAAAGCGACGTCTGTACTTGGGTTCCCGGGTTCGATTCCCAGTCAGGCCAAAATTTGTACCCGAGTTTTTCTGTTCAGAAATTCTCAGTGTCAGCATCAGATGCAATAACAACTTCATTAAAGTTTTAAGTCATCATAAAAACTCAAAGATTGATTTTGCTACTTAGTCTAAGTAATAAATAATCTTATCTTTTGAGCTAAGCAGAGTTTTATTCTAGATTTCATTCTCTTAAGCGGCCTTCAGTAGTCTTATCGGCTTCACCGTGTAGTTAAACAACAGTAACACGCTCTTAATGTTTCGCATTACGCAATGGTTTTGTTATACCTACTTATAATTGCAGTTGCATTATGCAACATTTAGTATGAATGTGATTAATTGGGAATGAGTATTATGTGCAATCAATGTCAAATCAATGGGCCGCTTAAGAAGGCTCACTCAGAGGGCAATGGAGAGGGCTATGCTCGGAATCTCCTTGCGTGATCGTGTCAGAAATGATGAGATCCGCAGGAGATCTAAGGTCACGGACATAGTCCAAAGAATTGCGTGGCTGAAGTGGCAATGGGCAGGGCACATTGCGAGGAGAACAGACGGCCGTTGGGGTGGAAAGGTCCTTGAGTGGAGGCCACGCGCAGGAGGCCGCAGTCGTGGCAGGCCTCCCACCCAAGGCTGGAATACCTGGTTAAAATTCGCAACCAGGTTTCGCGCAGCTTCATACATTTTGAAAATAGCGTTTTGATTTCGATTCCACTCGTTCAAACCGGTATTATTTCTGGTTAAGCTCGTAGACCGTTTAGATTTTGATTCCGCTCCCAAAACCTGGTTAAAACCAAAATGATTTCGCTCGCTCCGCCCTTAAATGAAAAGCAACGATTGAAAGGGAAAGAGAAGACGATGTTTATGCTTGTGGCTGCAAGCATCGCGTCCAATCGCATCGCGTCCTAAAAAGAGACAAAATATATCGCTGCACTATTCACGCGCCTCGTGGAATTAACCAGGTTTATCCCAGAAGCAATATTGCTCGCGAATCGGTTCCGCTCCGAACGAACACTTACGAAAAAACCTGTTTGAGATCGATATTAACCTGGTTAATTAAAAACCGGTTTCCAGGCCTGCTCCCACCAGGTGGACCGACGATCTGGTAAAGGTCGCGGGAGTCCATTGGATGCGGGTGGCACAGGACCGATCTGTGTGGAGAACTTTGGGGGAGGCCTATGTCCAGCAGTCTATTGGCTGAAATGATGATGATGATGATTATGTGTAATGAAATGATTTTTTTTTAAATGACAAGAGTTAGGCACTATAAATATCTGACGATACACTACCCGGGTCCCCAGATGTAACCGGAGGCCTAATCTACTAAACCTCAGGTACCCTCACTCACTCGACAAAACACAGCGCAGGCGCTGCTTCCGCCGGTCTCTGTGAGGCCGTGGAGATACCACTGACAGAGACGGACCGGCCGCCGAAGTGATTTTTTTTCATTCGAAATATTCGAATAGGTAGCTGTTTTGTGCAATCGAATAATTCGAATAGTCTGGGGGTCTACTCCGCCAAACGATATCGAATTATTCGTAATGATACGTCAGTTCATACAAAAACCCTACTCTAACACAGCTTAAAATACGAATAATTGAATTTGACAGCTTCACAAACGTCAAATCGACGAACATTCCGACGACGTCTCTGATGGTATAGTTAAGAGTATCGTCTCGAGATAGCGAGAATTGGTATCTGGTATTCGAACGATCCTTCGAATGAATCATTCAAATTCGCCCATCTCTTCACACTTGTACTTAACGTTCCAGCGGGACGAGCAACGCGTATCGAACACAGGCCGCGGCATCTTATCGCTGTTCCTGGTTGTGCTGGTGGTGTCGGCCGGCCTGGGCCTCGGCGGCGTGGTCGCGTGGCTCGACTTCCTCTACTACTGCAGCTACATCAAGCTCTGCATCACGTTCATCAAGTATCTGCCGCAGGTTAGAACAATGGGACGCGTAGTTTATGACTCGTTATAACTTACCCCGTGTCAGATTAACTACCCTGTGACTTGTTGATAACCTTTTTTTTTTTTTTTTTTTTTTTTGTTCACGCAGAGTGAATGCCGCCTTATGCACACCCGGCCGCTGGGAGACGACCAGGTAGTGTGGGGCTCTCCCCTGGATTGGGCCTCTGCTAATCAGAGGCCGTTCAAGGGCATACCCACTAAACACTCTGCGACTTTTCCCGGCAAATCCAGGCTCGGGGTGGGAAAGCGGGAAATAGGACGAACCTCATCACCGCAGACCCACCCATGGACAGCGAGGCACGCCAGTACGGCCTCTTTCCGACTCCCGGGGCTTAAAGCCCCCAGAGCAGCTCCCACTGCCCTCCGACAAAGCCCCAACCGGGCGGCGCCCGCATCGCTGGATTGCGATACGGGCGTCGCGGGCATGGGCTCCTGCAGAACTCTCCACAAACCCACACCCTGCTGGCTGCAGGGCAAGGTGGGGGAGAGTGCCTGCAGGCTTCCAAAAAACTGCCCCACCAGACAGCCCCACGGCCGGCTACGCTGGATTGCGCAGTCGGTCGCTGGGCGGAGAGGTGGGGTTAGCCGGCCTTTGCCGCATCCCACTGGCTGTGGGACGCAGCGCAGACCAGCAACTAAAGACCCCCACAAAAGATGTGGGGGGTGGCGCCCGAAGGCGCCCCACTCGGTGGGGCCCACGTCAAGGTGCGCCCAAAGTGGAGGAGATCCTCACAGGGCGCCGGACAGGGCCCCGGCCCAGACAGAGCTGGGCCTCAAAGTGCAGCTGTCAGCCGTCGGGTAGCAATATGGCGATAAGCCAATTGCTACCCGTCGTTGCCCAGGGACACCAGGACCCCTCCGGTAGCAGTTCCAAACAGAAAGAAAATACTACCGGGGAGGCCACACGAGGAGGTCGCCGCACCGTAGTCCCCGACTTGTTGATAACCTACCCCGTGACCCATTACACTGTGACTCGTTGATAACCTACTCCGTGACGCATTATCCTGTCACTCATTGGTAACCTACCCCGTGACGCATTACCCCCCTGTGACTCATTGATAATCTACCCCGTGACGCAATATCTACCCCGAGACTCGTTGATAATCTACCCCCTGGCGCCTTACTTAGCTTATGACGCATAATCTAAACCATGACGCATAACCTACCCCGGGCTGGTATCGGCCGGCCTGGGCCTCGGCGGCGTGGTCGCGTGGCTCGACTTCCTCTACTACTGCAGCTACATCAAGCTCTGCATCACGTTCATCAAGTATCTGCCGCAGGTGAGACAATGTGACGCGTAACCTACCCCGTGACTCGTTTATAACTTACCCCGTGACGGATTACCTACCCTGTGACTTGTTGATAACCTATCCCGTGACTCGTTAATAACTTACCACGTGACGCACTACCTACCCTGTGATTTGTTGATAACCAACCCCGTGACTCGTTTATAACTTACCCCGTGACGGATTACCTACCATGTGACTTGTTGATAACCTACCCTGTGACTCGTTTATAACTTACCCCGTGACGGATTACCTACCCTGTGACTTGTTGATAACCAACCCCGTGACTCGTTTATAACTTACCCCGTGACGCATTACCTATCCTGTGACTTGTTGATAACCTATCCCGTGACTCGTTAATAACTTACCACGTGACGGATTACCTACCTACCCTGTGACTTGTTGATAACCTACCCGCGCCGTTGAGGCGCAATATGTTTTAGGCCAGCCGCTGAAAACCAGCGTCGGCGCTAGCTATATTTGGCTAGCTCCGACAAAAGCTGAGCGGTCGCCTATTTGGCACAGTTGCGTGTATTTTTTATTCTTTGTTTCAATTTAAGTAACTTTTAATATTGTATTGTTTGTTCTTGCGTCATAATATGTGTATGTTTTGTCTTACTGTGTCAAATAAAGATTTCATTCATTCATTCATTCATACCCCGTGACTCGTTTATAACTTACCCCGTGACGCATTACCTACCCTGTGACTTGTTGATAACCTACCCCGTGACTCGTTTATGACTTACCCCGTGACGGATTACCTACCCTGTGACTTGTTGATAACCTACCCCGTGACCCATTACACTGTGACTCGTTGATAACCTACCCCGTGATGCATTGCCCTATCACTCATTGATAACCTACCCCGTCACACGTTAATAACCTACCCCGTGAATCTTTCATAACCCACCCGGTGACGTATTACCTAGATTGTGACGCATAACCTACACTGTGACACATAACTTGTGTCGAATCGATTACAATGTGACGCATAACTTACCCCCAGATAGAGTCTGGGGGTAAGTTATGCGTCACATTGTAATCGATTCCACACAAGTCATAAACTACCTCGTGACGCAATACCTAGCTTCTAACTTATTGAAGCATAAACTACCCTGTAATGCATATCCTACTGATTCATACCCCGTGACGCTTAATCTAAACCTTTCCCTTGTCGCAAATGATAGCTAAAAGGTATAGAAGATTCACTAGGTAGAAATCTTAATTATTTTAACAAGTGAATCTTATAAAGAAAGCCTTTTTATATTAAGAACTAGTAGCCCGCCCACACTTCGCTTCGGGACCGTAATTCAGAAATGAACCAATAGATGGCGCTGTGTCCAATTACATCGCGCAAGCGTTTCGTGTTTCGGTTTACCTATAAGCCTTGTCGTTGTCTAGAGAAGTTATCTCTTTATAAATAGTATAGATTAGTTATTATGAGATTTTAGATTTAAACAAAAATATATCTTATTTCCAGGCATACATGAACTACAAACGCAAATCCACCGTGGGCTGGTCCATCGGTAACATCTTCTTAGACTTCGTGGGCGGTTTCCTCTCCTGCCTCCAGATGACGCTGAACGCGTACAACTACAACGACTGGGTGTCCATCTTCGGTGACGTCACCAAGTTCGGCCTGGGCCTGTTCAGCCTCATCTTCGATATATTCTTCATGCTCCAGCATTACGTCTTCTACAGGTGCGTTGTGTTGTTGGTACGAGCCGTTGGTGTGTTTTGTCACGTGTATGCAAAGTTGGTGTTATTGATATCATCGGCACTAAAAAGTGAAATCAATGGATCACTTTTATTGTACCGAAGTTGCTGATATTGTTTAACTTCACTTAAGAGTAATAAAGTAAAGTGTCAGCCTATATACTGTCCCACTGCAGGGTAAATGCCTCTATCATAGAAATTAAATCATCGCTACTATGATGGGATTATAAGCTTAATCACCACGCTTGCCTAATGCAAATTGGTGATCACAAACCCGAGCAATGTTCGAAAAATTCGAAACATACTTTTGCTCGACCCGGGAATCGAACCCGGGACTTTAACCACTAGACGTTGGTCTAGCTGCATTTGTTCCGTGTCAAATGATGCTTAGTGGATTTGTTCTTAGTTTTAGAATCTTAGTTAACAAACCACGTGACAATACATCAACGGCATACTCCTTAAGTGTGTTATAAGAGCAAATAAAAATTGTCATGTCAATAATTTTAGTTGTGTCACAACAAGCATGATTATGCACTTTCATTTTGAATGTTATGGGAAAAAACATGAATGCATGATACTAGTCATTGGGAGTTTTAGAGTTGCATTTGACCACAGCACACCCGAGTGACCTGAGGGGTAGTGTTGTTGTGGTCGAGGCTTTGCTTAATCTCTAGATACACATTCTGAAAGTGATTGAAAAAGTGAAACAGCACTGCTGTCATGAGTAGTTTTAAAGCTATACACATTTTGAAAATAGAACATGCTGGCGAGTTCGAAAATAATATGTAGTATTTTATTTTCGTTCCTAATCTACAGTCATTTGTTTTTAATTCCGAAAATACGAAATAACTTTTTCTTTTTTGCGAATAGACCCTTCGTTAGTGACAAAACTTTTAACGCATTCACGGTGTATCTAGTTTCTATAATCGAATTGATTGGGCTATTACGATCTTTACTTATTTACACATACTTTTAAGGGAATATTGACATGACAACTTGTGTGTTATTGCGTATTTTTATTAAATGGATTGTAGAATACTTTTCTCACAATCCATTACGGTGTGGGCACGGGATATCTACTAACATAGCTTCTAAGCTTATATAACCTCTTACAACTCTCTATTTCACACTACATTTACGTTTCTATCTTTACAAAGATCGGACAACGAATATTTGGAAAAAAATAAACATAATTTGAAGAACTTACAAATGTACAAATAATGCGCTTGAGTATATCAATGACAAACGAAACAAATGAAAGAAGGAATGACACCTATTTTATGGTTCAGTTTAAATCATTACGAAAATACGAAACTAGAATGTACTAAATTTATACCATAGCTGCATAGCTAAACATTGTGAACTGAGCAATAAATGTTGGAACCAGTCTATCGATAATTCGTCTGAAAATGAATCTTCTGTACTACAAGATAAAATACAAACATTTTAAAGAGCAGACAACTAGCAATTTCGGAAGAAATTTCAATTTGGACAAAAACGCAGAGCTTTTATGAAATGAAATCGGATATGAAATCGGATACAGAAACAGCAAATCATCATCATCGTTCATCACCTACATTTATTAAAATCAATGAGGAAAAATTATACAACGAAAAATCCAAGAACCATAGAAACCATAGAACCAGCATCAAGAAGAAACACTGGCAACACAACAAAAACAAACCCTTTAACACTCAACAAAAGTTACATTACAAAAATCGTTTTAACATACTTCTAATAACGCTTAAAACGGAATGCAATTTAAATTTGGGAATGCTGCCACTCATCGGGATTCGACCGAACCGGAGCTTCAAAAATGGGTGCATTGTATTTTGAACTTTATTTTAAAAGGAACAAACATGTCGTTGGTTATTTCAGACTGGACGATGCTTTTGTGATAGTAGACAGTAGTGAGGAAGGGTCGGATGCGTCCAAGAGCGAGGATGGGGAAGAGTACTTTATGATCGCCTCGACGTGGTAATGTATAGATGTAGTTGTAGATGTAGATGACAGTTTGAAAGTCTACCTTACCTTTCTCGCTTTAAAGATCATATTGCAATATTTCAGAACTTATTTGTTTGATTGACTATTACCAATTCCTAATTACCGCAACTGCTAAGTTTCTTTTTGATTTTTTAAATATCAGCAGGGTTAGCTTCTACCACTAGGAAATGATAATTAAAATATTGAACATCATTTTCAGATATATTGCACTATGATTTGTCTATCCTCTATTTCTTTATCAGTAGTTAGATTTAAGATAGTATTAATAATGATCATACAATAATTACGTTTTTCCATTTGTAGGCATGCCGACGAGAAAAATACGATCTGGAAGGAAAGGTGTGATGAAGAAACTGAAGACATCCGCAACTCCGTAGCCATTTTTTCTAGTTTTATTTAGTTTTAAACTGTACACTGATATTTTTAAGGTTTATTATCTAATGAATTTAGTAGGGTTGTCACTTGCCAATCAGGGTTGCTCAGGTTCATCAGAATCGTAATTATTTATAAAATATGAATTTAAACGGTAGTATTATATTAATTCAACGTATAAGTGACAACCTATAGTGTTATTCAGTTTGCCTTAGGGGTAACAGAAAAAACAGTATCCAATTAAATATTAAAATGCTCAATAAGAAATTGATTTTTCCATGGTTAGCTCAATTTTATAATTTAAACTCATAATCTGTAATTAATCGTTCTACACTTTCCTACCCCAAGTGGCAGAAAGAGACAGATCATAATAGATGCAATAATTTATTTGTAAAAAGTTTTTGAAAGGCAGTATTTTGAACCTTACTTACATGTCTTTACAATATTGATATTATGTTGGTAGAATTGGTGGTCAAATTGTTGGTTCATTACTAAATTCATGTGCTCTTTGGGCTAGTAAAAATCTCAAAACATCAATCGATATTAAACTCTATGGCTTTAACATTAAGTTGAAAATTGAATAAAAATAATTGAAATATAGGATTCAAAATAACTGTGTCAGTAGCCCGCTGTCGCTATGCTGGTGGGCTCTTATTAAGTACTAGCGGCCGCCCGCGACTTCGTCCGCGTGGAAAAGTAACTTTTTACCCCCCTTTTAACCCCTTACAACCCCCTTTTCGCAATAAAAAGTAGCCTATGTCCTTTCTCAAGGTCTCGACCATCTGTATACCAAATTTCATTTAAATCCGTTCAGTAGTTTTGGCGTGAAGAGTAACAGACAGACAGACAGACAGACAGACAGACAGACAGACAGACAGACAGACAGACAGACAGACAGAGTTTTAGAGTTGCATTTGACCACAGCACACCCGAGTGACCTGAGGGGTAGTGTTGTTGTGGTCGAGGCTTTGCTTAATCTCTAGATACACATTCTGAAAGTGATTGAAAAAGTGAAACAGCACTGCTGTCATGAGTAGTTTTAAAGCTATACACATTTTGAAATAGAACATGCTGGCGAGTTCGAAATAAATGTAGTATTTATTTCGTCCTAATCTACAGTCATTTGTTTTTAATTCCGTAAATACGAAATAACTTTTTCTTTTTTGCGAATAGACCCTTCGTTAGTGACAAAACTTTTAACGCATTCACGGTGTATCTAGTTTCTATAATCGAAATGATTGGGCTATTTTGATCATCACTTATTACAACATATTTTTAAGGGAATATTGACATGACAACTTGTGTGTTCTTGCGTATTTTAATTAAATGGATTGTAGAATACTTTTCTCACAATCCATTACGGTGTGGGCACGGGATATCTACTAACATAGCTTCTAAGCTTATATAACCTCTTACAACTCTCTATTTCACACTACATTTACGTTTCTATCTTTACAAAGATCGGACAACGAATATTTTGGAAAAAATAAACATGAAATTTGAAGAACTTACAAATGGTACAAATAATGCGCTTGAGTATATCAATGACAAACGAAACAAATGAAAGAAGGAATGACACCTATTTTATGGTTCAGTTTAAATCATTACGAAAATACGAAACAAGAATGTACTAAAATTTATACCATAGCTGCATAGCTAAAACATTGTGAACTGAGCAATAAAATGTTTGAACCAGTCTATCGAAAATTCGTCTGAAAATGAATCTTCTGTACTACAAGATAAAATACAAAAATTTTAAAGAGCATACAACTAGCAATTTCGGAAGAAATTTCAATTTGGACAAAAACGCAGAGATTTTACGAAATGAAATCGGATATTATACAGAAACAGCAAATCATCATCATCGTCTACCAACTACATTTATTAAAATCAATGAGGAAAAATTATACAACAAAAATCCAAGAACCATAGAAACCATAGAACCAGCATCAAGAAGAAACACTGGCAACACAACAAAAACAAACCCTTTAACACTCAACAAAAGTTACATTACAAAAATCGTTTTAACATCCTTGTAATAACGCTTAAAACGGAATGCAATTTAAATTGGGAATGCTGCCACTCATCGGGATTCGACCGAACCGGAGCTTCAAAAATGGGTGCATTGTAATTTGAACTTTATTTTAAAAGGAACAAACTTGTCGTTGGTTATTTCAGACTGGACGATGCTTTTGTGATAGTAGACAGTAGTGAGGAAGGGTCGGATGCGTCCAAGAGCGAGGATGGGGAAGAGTACTTTATGATCGCCTCGACGTGGTATGTATTGATGCAGTTGTAGATGTAGATGACATTTGAAAGTCTACCTTACCTTTCTCGCTTTAAAGATCATATTGCAATATTTCAGAACTTATTTTGTTTGATTGACTATTACCAATTCCTAATTACCGCAACTGCTTAAGTTTCTTATTTGATTTTTTTTAAATATCAGCAGGGTTAGCTTCTACCACTAGGAAATGATAATTAAAATATTGAACATCATTTTCTGATATATTGCACTATGATTTGTCTATCCTCTATTTTCTTTATCAGTAGTTAGATTTAAGATAGTATCAATAATGATCATACAATAATTACGTTTTTCCATTTTGTAGGCATGCCGACGAGAAAAAATACGATCTGGAAGGGAAGGTGTGATGAAGAAACTGAGACATCCGCAACTCCGTAGCCATTTTTCTAGTTTTATTTAGTTTTAAACTGTACACTGATATTTTTAAGGTTTATTATCTAATGAATTTAGTAGGGTTGTCACTTGCCAATCAGGGTTGCTCAGGTTCATCAGAATCGTAATTATTTATAAAATATGAATTTAAACGGTAGTATTATATTAATTCAACGTATAAGTGACAACCTATAGTGTTATTCAGTTTGCCTTAGGGGTAACAGAAAAAACAGTATCCAATTAAATATTAAAATGCTCAATAAGAAATTGATTTTTCCATGGTTAGCTCAATTTTATAATTTAAACTCATAATCTGTAATTAATCGTTCTACACTTTCTTACCCCAAGTGGCAGAAAGAGACAGATCATAATAGATGCAATAATTTATTTGTAAAAAATGTTTTGAAAGGCAGGTATTTTGAACCTTACTTACATGTCTTTACAATATTGATATTATGTTGGTAGAATTGGTGGTCAAATTGTTGAGTTCATTACTAAATTCATGTGCTCTGTGGGCTAGTAAAAATCTCAAAAACATCAATCGATATTAACCTCTATGGCTTTGACATTAAGTTGAAAATTGAATAAAGCATATTGAATATAGGATTCAAAATAACTGTGTCAGTAGCCCGCTGTCGCTATGCTGGTGGGCTCTTATTAAGTATTGCGGCAGCCCTATTATTACACTGTGCTTATAGGTACAGTCAGCCACACATCAGGTTACCACAACCTGTCAAATTTCCTCAATTGATATTCAACCTAATGTGTATGGTGAGCGTGAGTTTGACAGTTTTATATACTTTGATGTGTGGTTGTATTGCGTCAGTGCTACTTGCCGTTGCCTATGAAAACCTATAGACTGAATTGTTTAATGCAATGTTATAAAATCAATAAATTCTAATTGGTAGATTGTTGAATTGTTGTTATGAAATGACGTAGTCATATTGTTTAAACGAACTGTGATGGCTGACACATTTTATATTAAAATGTGTATAAAATTATCACTGCATTTTTTATTCATTCCCCTACGTAAGCAAAAGAAGCCTTATTTATATAACATACAGCCAATAATAATTGAATTAAGTCTAGATCGAATGTAGTACATAGTTTTAAAGTTTTGCTTTATGGTTATACAATAAACGTATTTTGGTTTTGCTGGCTTTTACTTCATACCCTTCGTGTAGATAGGTCCATTCCTTACTCTAACTCTACTCCGGGGTAATTGGATCGGGAACGACGAACCAAAAATGGGGACTCTTGCGCATGAAAATCCGCTAGATGGCGTACTAACGGTTCATCTACAAGGTGATTAGTTTGAACTTTATAATTATGTCAAAATGACAAATGCTGTATGAAGTTGGATTTCAGTCCAAAACTACTCTCAACTAGCGATTTTTTCACACGCGATAGTCCCAATGAGGGTTTTTCCAAAATTAAAATCCGCTAGATGGCGTTAGAGGAAGACTGCTCCAACAACGAGTGAATTGGTTACATTTTGTCAAAATTATAAAGTTATGTTGAAACAACCAATTACGTTGGACCAGGCGTCCACGTAACGCCATCTATCGAATGTTTAATTTGCAAAAAACTCTTATTAGATAATTTAACTGTCACCACAATTCGCCTGCCTTACCTAGCGTCTGCAACGTGATGGACGAAGATAACGTATAAATAGTGGGTAAGGAATAGTAAGAAAAAATTTGTTGAGAAAAATATCCAGCGGGTTTCCTATTAAGTAATAATCGCTGCCGCTCATGGACATCTGCGACATTGGAGGACGCTGATGCGTTGATGGCCATATTAGAGTAAAAATGATAGCATGATAGGCCTTTGCGTCTCCTCAGATGATTTAAGTAGCAGCTAAGGTAAGGACACTGTAGTCAGTCTCTCAATTCAATTCTTAATCACTATTATCTTAACGCTATAACTCCTTACCTATTACAAAACGAAAACTACAATTACTCATGGTTTAAAATGACGCTATCACATTTATAGTAGTAACAAAAGTGACAGCGTCAGTTTTAAATTAAGACAAATTTTATTTTAAAACTCCTTTTGTAATAAGGGGTTTATAGTCTACCTACTAGTTTTAAAACAGAGGAAATGCAACATACATCTTATTGCAAGATGGAAGAGATGAAGGTTTTCAAACATATCCAAAGTACAAAATAATTATACACAAAAGGATGGGTGCCTATATTGCAATAAAAACAGCCTGCGCGAATATAGTGGTCTCGCCGTGTTTCGCTGTGAATGACAGAGACAAACGTGTGGGAGAGACGATACGATATACTACTATAACTATAACGAACTCTTCGACTTCAAGGGCATCTCGATCATCATCCTTCTGTCCTATGTGTAATTATTTCGTGTCCAAAATCTAAGATAGAAAAAACAGGTTTCACAATATAAAACCGAGGTAAAATTAGTTTTCCTATAGATCAAAAATTATTGAAAGGTTAGGAATAGGGTACAGATAGACCCACCCTAATTTGTCTATGGAATATCGACGAGACGCTACGCGCGGGAAGGATCGGACGCAGGGCTAATGGTCTAATGAGTAAGAGTTTCTAAGCCACGTACCTACAGTCGCTGGAAAAAGATCGCTGGAAACTTTTTCTTTACAGGGTGCCTTCTGTGTAAGAATCCCAGCTCTTGCATATCCTGTCTTCGGACGTAGTAACCCTAACTCTAAAGTCTTCCACGACACTGTCCCTCCCCACTCGCATACACTTGATTATCATTTCACTCATAGAGCAAGCTCTGAACTAACATCGACAATTCCTAAATTTCAGGGAAGCTCGGTACATCCTACTCCCTGGTAGAAGTGAACCGGCTGATGAAGAACCGCCTGGGCCCCAGGGCGCCGACGTGCCGTACCAGAGACTCGACTTCCCGGTCATACCGGAGTAAACATGACTAAAACGTCAACGTGGTGATGTTGGAAAATAAGTCTTATCGCCATGACGTAAGACTGGGAATTTACGATTTTAGCCAACCCTCGGCGGGTGACTTAGAAGGTGAGACAAAGTTGTTGAGAGTTGCTAATACTTGGTAGAAACACGTTATATCTAGTTACAAGACAAAACTTTCGTCTAGACCCGCACATACACCTCTGACACTCGCAATAAAATGTATGAACACAAACGCGTTCATAACACACTGACATAAACTTGTGCACATGAATGCGTTTAATGTGTGTGAGAGAGATGCTATACCAATGGGAGGCGCAGATCGAGCCTTTATGTGAGCTCAATCGCCCGAAAAAAGATACGTGCAAGAATGAATATGAACCGCTTATGAACAATCGTTACTCTTGAACGACTACTTCTTGGAATATCGTTTATTTCATCAGCTTAGTGAAATTGTGACGTCACGTGTGTTGTGGGCGTACACCCCGTGCCCCCAACGGTGGAACCGCGCTTGCCCATTGGTCACTGTCTGGTCACGTGGTAGAAGTTTTGAACCTGGCCATACGGTGATAAGGTACATAATACTATAGCATCTAGTATTACTACTATAAATAGTTAATCTACTTTCTGACTAAATAGGAAAAAATTGCCAACGTCATAGAGGGCTACTATTTTGTGAATATATAAATTGAAATAGAATAGATAAATGGGGCAATTCAGTTGAAGAATTGTTCTTTAGCTGATAGAGATTATTTACGATACAATATGTTGATGAAGAATCGGTTAAGTGCTGCCATCTGTAATGGTGTGAGTCTTTTGGGATGTTAGACACAAAATGGAAGTGTTATTTTAGAATTATTTTGATGAATGCATAGACATTTATTTTTCAATTGATAGTGGCATTCTTTCCTGCAATAGACATACATTTTGAATAATAGGAACATCAAGTGATTTTAAAAGTGATAAACTATTAAAATGGACTGTTAAATACTAGTGGAACATAACAGTGAATATCTAGAATATAAGTAGTACAAATATTTAAGCTCAATTGATTTTATTTGCCTATTAACTGAAAAAAAATGGCGGCATAATAACTATTACTATGCGTTTTTCCTGTCAAACAATTCTGAAGAACTGTTGACTATATATAACTATTTATGTGATATAATGATTATATTAGTTTATTTAATTTAGTTATTAAATGTTATAACGTGTAATCATGATTCAGTTGGCCTGGTTCCCCTGTTAAAGGGTAGCAAAGAACAGACGGCAATTGCTTCATTATTATTACCAAAGCATGAATCATGATCAAAGCGTACCGTGGGCTCCAAAGCGAAAGCTTTGGATATAACCGGGAATTATACGCTAAGAGGTAAGAGTTAATTTTATAAATGTTAGTTATATTAATGCTTCTTGATGTAATAAATAGGTATACGGTGAATGGATAATAAAAAAACGGTAGCAATAATTTATGTTATATCGTTAAGTTATGTATATCATTATGGCCCGATTCGACCAATTTTCATCCAAGGATATATCTATGGCAACGCTTCGACGCGTATGGAATGACAGCCTTATACTGTATTACTGTCGCATAAATTGGTCGAATAGCACCTAAGTATTTCAATGTATTACGAGAAATCATACTTACCTACTAAAGTACCTAAAGTATGATAAATATTGTTAATCTAAATTTAGTTTATGATGTGCTAATTAATTATAATTCGTATTGTGAGAACTGAGAAGTATTGACTGATAAACAATCAGTATCGAGTTATCTTATTTTATTAGCTATTAAAACAGACGTTTACGATCTCTTGTCATTTAATCTCATTATTGTTTTATTTAATCCGTAATCCATGAAATAACTAGCGGAACACAGCACAACATGTTGGGTTACTAAAATCTGGAAATCTTTGTTTGATTATCATTAAATAATAGATATATTGAAATTAAGTTTAGTTGAGAAGTTGATTTTGACAAATTGTAAATTATGCTGTTTTTTGCAAAGATTTAAATCATCTTTGGTTTTTTGTACTATAATTATTTGATATGTGACATATTATTTTAACTGTAGGTATGTTTTTTATGCTCAAAAATAAACTCTCATTATTGTTTCGCAATATTTGTTTTATTTAATTAGTTGCGAGAATATGAACAAAAAAATTTATTTTGTACTAGCGGCCGCCCGCGACTTCGTCCGCGTGGAAAAGTAACTTTAAACCCCCCTTTCAACCCCTTACAACCCCCTTTTCGCAATAAAAAGTAGCCTATGTTCTTTCTCAGGGTCTAGATTATCTGTATACCAAATTCATTTAAATCCGTTGAGTAGTTTTGGCGTGAAAGAGTAACAGACAGACAGACAGACAGACAGACAGACAGAGTTACTTCGCATTTATAATATTAGTATGGAAGTATGGATAAGTATTTCCTACGCCCGCTTCTCTCAATTCGATTATTTCTTATCCACTTTTATTTCGTTAAAAGACTTTTTAGCTTATTCCATGTTCGGGAACCTTTTTGGTACTGCCGGTAATATACTGCTGAGAAATAATATTAGCCAAACCTCTGAGTATCGCAACAAATTTCGAGTGATATTGGCGAAGCAAACAGAAGTGCTAAGGGAAAACAGGGCGATGGAAGTCTACTAAAGAAAAAGTTCAATAAAAGGAAAATTTATGGATACTTTAGGAACTTATTGCGGCAGCCCTGTTATTACACTGTGCTTATAGGTACAGTCAGCCACACATCAGGTTACTACAACCTGTCAAATTTCCTCAATTGATATTCAACCTAATGTGTATGGTGAGAGTCGATTGAAGGAGGTTGACAGTTTTATATACTTTGATGTGTGGCTGCGTACGTATGCGTCAGCGCTACTTGCCGTTGCCTATGAAAACCTATAGACTGAATTGTTTAGCAATGTTATAAATCTAAATTCTAATTGGTAGATGTTGAATTGTTGTTATGAAATGACGTAGTCTATTGTTTAAACGAACTGTGATGGCTGACACATTTTATAATTAAATGTTATAAATTATCATCTGCTTTTTTATTCATCCCCTACGTAAGCAAAAGAGCCTTATTTATAACATACAGCCAATAATAATTGAATTAAGTCTAGATCGAATGTAGTACAGTGGCTAGCACATGAAGTTACTACAATCTGTCAAATTTCCTCAGTTGATATTGAACCAAACACGTTTGACATAAAAGTGAGGTTCGATTGAAGAAATTTGACAGATTGTAGTAACTTGATGTGCAGGCCACCGTACATAGTTTTAAGGTTTTGCTTTATGGTTATACAATAAACGTATTTTGGTTTTGCTGGCTTTTACTTCATCCCTTCGTATAGATAGGTCCATTTTTTACTCTAACTCACTCCGGGGTAATTGGATCGGGAACGCCGAACGAACAATGGGGGCTCTTGCGCATGAAAATCCGCTAGATGGCGTACTAACGGTTCATCTACAAGGTCATTGGATTGAACTTTATTATTATGTCAAAATGACAAATGCTGTATGAAGTTGGATTTCAGTCCAAAACTACTCTCAACTAGCGATTTTTTCACACGCGATAGTCCCAATGAGGGTTTTTCCAAAAGCAAAATCCACTAGATGGCGTTAGAGGACGACTGCTTCAACAACGAGTGGATTGATTACATTTGGACGTATCATGTCAAAATTATGAAGTTATGTGATGAAACAACCAATGTAAATAGTAGGTAAGGAATAGTAAGAAAAATTGTTGAGAAAAATATCAAGCGGGTTGCCTCTTAAGTAATAATCGCTGCCGCCCATGGACATCTGCGAGATTGGAGGACGCTGATGCGTTGATGGCCATATTAGAGTAAAAATGATAGCATGATAGGCCTTTGCATCTCCTCAGATGATTTAAGTAGTAGCTAGGGTAAGGACACTAGTCAGTCTCTCAATTCAATTCTTAATCACTATTATCGTAACGCTAACCCCTTACCTATTACAAAACGAAAACTATACTCTGATTCATTTTTTTTTTTTTAATAAAATTGACCGGTGTGACTTTTTACACCATCTAGAACAGAACAAAACAACAAATAAACAAACACATATAGACGGCACAATGTTAAGAGGGAGATTCGTTTATTCATAATCATGTAAAGTAAACTGACAGATGAAAATGACAAGTTTCTATGCATTATGACATTTTGCATGTGTCAAATTGAGTGATATTGTATGGGGATGACACATTGACAACTATCAGTTTACTTTACATGATTATGAATCAGAGTATACTAATTACTCATGGTTTAAAATGACGCTGTCACATTTACAGTAGTAACAAAACAAAAGTGACAGCGTCAGTTTTAAATTAAGACTAATTTTAGACCACCTTTGGTAATAAGGGGTTTATAGTCTTTAATTAATTATTTCGTGTCCAAAATCTAAGATAGAAAAAACAGGTTTCACAATATAAAACCGAGGTAAAATTTGTTTCCTATAGATCAAAAATTATGAAAGGTTAGGAATAGGGTACAGATAGACCCACCCTAATTTGTCTATGGAATATCGACGAGACGCTACGCGCGGGAAGGATCGGACGCAGCGCTAATGGTCTAATGAGTAAGAGTTTCTAAGCCACGTACCTACAGTCGCTAGAAAAAGATCGCTGGAAACTTTTTCTTTACAGGGCGCCTTCTGTGTAAGAATTCTAGCTCTTGCATTTTCTGTCTTCGGACGTAGTAACCCTAGCTCTAAAGATTCCACGACACTGTCCCTCCCCACTCGCATACACTTGATTATGTAGTTTTAAGGCATTTCACTCATAGAGCAAGCTCTGAACTAACATAGACAATTCCAAAATTTCAGGGAAGCACGGTACATCCTACTCCCTGGAAGAAGTGAACCGGCTGATGAAGAACCGCCCGGGCCCCAGGGCGCCGACGTGCCGTACCAAAGACTCGACTTCCCGGTCATACCGGAGTAAACATGACTAAAACGCCAACGTGGTGATGTTGGAAAATAAGTCTTATCGCCATGACGTAAGACTGGGAATTTAACGATCTAGCCAACCCTCGGCGTGAGTGACTTTAGAAGGTGAGACAAAGTTGTTGAGAGTTGCTAATACTTGGTAGTAGAACGTTATATCTAGTTACAAGACAAAACTTTCGATGAAACTGGCTCATACACCTCTGACACTCGCGATAAAATGTATGAAAACAAACGCGTTCTTAACACACTGACATAAACTTGTGCACATGAACGCGTGCCATTAATATGAGTGAGAGAGATGATATGGTTGCTATACCATTGGCAGGCGCGAATCGAGCCTTTATGTGAGCTCAATCACCCGAAAAAAAGGTACATCCTACATGCGACAATGAGTTGTGAACCGCTTATAGACAATCGTGATTCTTGAACGACTACTTCTTGGAATATCGTATATTACCATCAGCCTAGTGAGATTGTGACGTCACAAGCGTAGCAAAGGTTGTGGGCGCGCCCCCAAGCGAAGCGCGCCTGCCCAGTGCCTCACAATGTGGTAGAAGTTTTGAACCTGGCCATACGGTAATAAGTTACATAATACTATAGCATCTATCTATAGTATAACTAGTACTAGTTAATGTACATTCTGACTAAATAGGAAAAAAATGCCAACGTCATAGAGGGCTACTATTTTGTGAATATATAAATTGAAATAGAATAGATAAATGGGGCAATTCAGTTGAAGAATTGTTTTAGCTGATAGAGATAATTTACGATACAATATGTTGATGAAGAATCAGTTAAGTGCTGCCATCTGTAATGGTATGAGTCTTTTGGGATGTCAGACACAAAATCGAAGTGTTATTTTAGAATTATTTTGATGAATCTATAGGCATTTATTTTCAATTGATAGTGGCATTCTTTCCTGCAATAGACATACATTTGAATAATAGGAACATCAAGTGATGTTAAATAGTGATAAACTATATAAAAGTGGACTGTTAAATACTAGTGGAACATAACAGTGAATATCTAGAATATAAGTAGTACAAAATATTTAGCTCAATGTAATTTATTTGCCTATTTAACTGAAAAAAAATGGCGCATAATACCAATCTTACTATGCGTTTATCCTGTCAACAATTCTGAAGAAACTGTTGACCATAATAAACTATTTATGTGATATCAAGATTTATTTAGTTTATTATTTAGTTACGTAAATGTTATAACGTGTAATCATGATTCAGTTGGCCTGGTTCCCCTGTTAAAGGGTAGCAAAGAACAGACGGCAATTGCTTCATTATTATTACCAAAGCCTGAATCATGATCTAAGCGTACCAGGGCTCCAAAGCGACAGCTTTGGATATAACCGGGAATTATACGCTAAGAGGTAAGAGTTAATTTTATAAATGTTAGTTATATTAATGCTTCTTGATGTAATAAATAGGTATACGGTGAATGGATAATAAAAAAAACGGTAGCAATAATTTATGAATCGTTAAGTTATGTATATCATTATTGGCCCGATTCGACCAATTTTCATCCAAGGATATATCTATGGTTTAACGCTTCGATGCGTATGGAATGACAGCCTTATACTGTAGTATTACTGTCGGATAAATTGGTCGAATAGCACCTAAGTATTTCAATGTATTACGAGAAATCATACTTACCTACTAAAGTACCTAAAGTATGATAAATATTGTTAATCTAAATTTAGTTTATGATGTGCTAATTAATTATAATTCGTATTGTGAGAACTGAGAAGTATTGACTGATAAACAATCAGTATCGAGTTATCTTATTTTATTAGCTATTAAAACAGACGTTTACGATCTCTTGTCATTTAATCTCATTATTGTTTTATTTAATCCGTAATCCATGAAATAACTAGCGGAACACAGCACAACATGTTGGGTTACTAAATCTGTAAATTTTTGTTTGATTATCATTAAATAATATGTATTGAAATTAAGTTTAGTTGAGAAGTTGATTTTGACAAATTGTAAATTATGCTGTTTTTTGTACTCTAATTATTTGATATGTGACATATTATTTTATCTGTAGGTATGTTTTTTATGCTCAAAAATAAACTCTCATTATTGTTTCGCAATATTTGTTTTATTTGAATTAGTTGCGAGAATATGAACAAATATATTTTTTTCATATTTCTACGCCCGATTCTCTCAATTCGATTATTTAATTTTATCTACTTTTATTTCGTAAAAAAACTGTTTTTGCTTATTCCATGTTCGGGAACCTATTTCGTACTGCCGGTCTGTTACCGGCTGCTGAGATTTCTCAGCAGTTGCAGCTTGAGCGATACTCAGAGGTTGGCTAGTAGTATTTACTACTAGCCAAACTTCTGAGTATCGCTCAAGTATGGCGGCCGAAGCGTGGTTGAGTAGAAGTGGTGCTTTATGTTTGAAAGCTTCTGAGTCATAACGATAGTCTTATGATGCCGTACATTCAAATTTTTAACTTGACTTTGCGGAGGCACTGCCATTCCCCCAGATTCTATGATCCTACCTACATTATTCGTGCGCAAGCAGGGTCAGTATTTTTTTAAGTCATATTATAGTCCCACCCTAATTAACTAAGAAAGGAGAGAATTTGAAGTAATATTGGCAAAGCAAACCGTAGTGCTAAGGGAAGATAGGGTAATGGGAACCTACTAAAGAAAAAGTCCAATAAAAGGCAAGATTATGGATACTATAATCAAACTAAATTCTTACACATTTGACTATACAAACCTACATATGGAGTACAAACGTACAAACAGACTATAAAGATAAGGGGCAGTCGTGCTGGTCATGTGACGGTAACATTGAATGAGGCGATTAGCGGAGTGCATTGTTGTGAATAACTTAATTGTCGCGCGGTCATACGCCTCACGGATGACACGGGACGTAGAATTGAGATGTAGTAAAAGTATGTATTTATTATACCTACAGGGTGTATCTGTGAACGTTTACATCTTTTTAACCATGTCTTCTATCAACCATTAAGTATAAAAAACATTTTATTTACAAATATACAAAATGACCAAGTCACGTGACCAAATTTGTATGAAAATAAGATGTTGTTTTAATGCGAATTTTCAAAAGTCATAGAACAATTAATGTTGCTCAGAATGTTTGCCAAAACACGGTGTTTAAAGGGGTGTAAATGTTCACAGATAGGTACCCCCTCTAATATAATTTCCAATATTTGTCTGCAGTGTTAAAATTATTATGTGATCAAGGGATCACAGACACACGTCTCTGCCTCGGTCTTTAGCAGTGAATTTATCACTGGCGTTGCATGGAGCGATTGCATGGGCTTCCAGAATCCACCGAGCGAATGGTGGAGTAATCAGATAAAGAGATTCAAGTAGGTAGATAGTGATCCGTTCTTTGCAAATAAGTATAGGTACAGGATGTGTCTGTAAACACTTACATTCCTTTAACTAACTACGTCTTTTATCAACCATTCTGAACTACATTTTTTCTACGACTTTTGAAAAATTGTCGATCATTTCAACTCCCCATACAAAATGTAGTCACGTGATTGAATTCATATGAAAAGTAATTTTTATGCGATTTTTCAAAAGTTATAGAAGAAATGTTGTTCTGAATCATTTTTGTAGAAGACGTGGTTAAAGGGACGTTAATGTGCACAGATGCACCCTGGGCTGTATGCAACAAAATTATAGGTGAACGCCTAAGGTAGAATTTAATGCGGCAAAGTAAAAAGACATCCTGGCTACAGTCGGCTGCAAAAACATTAAAGCAATACAACAGACTGTACTATTACACTCAGAATATTTTATTTAATTTTATATTGTTATAAAAGATTATATAAAGCGTCGCTTTTCAAGATTTCGCAGTCAATAGTGCAAACACTTTTCACGCATTGCAATAATTCACAGGGGTGTTTAACACGGACTTCGCTCCTCGAATAGTTTGTAAACAATAATATATAGGTAGAACGTCGACCTCGCGAGTAGTATTTTATTTTAGATCACTATTCACATAAATGACTCCGAAACTGGCCTTCTTCCAAATCATACGGGGAATTAGGGCTCAAATATTTGATTCTTCAAATTGATGCCGCATGGTTTTTTTATTCGACGTTTCCGCTTATAATTTTATTTTTGTTAAAGCAATTCCTTGCAATGGTATTTGTTTAATTATACTTTTTATTTTCTATTCCGATCGGATACCACTCTTTAAATTATTTTCTATAAATATACGATCTATTCCGAAGTAATACCAAAACATAAATATTGGTACAGTCATCTAGAAAAATGATTTCATTTATAATTTTTTTTTTATGTAATAGGTAGCAGACGAGCAGGCGGATCACCTGATGGTAAGCAATTGCCGCCGCCCATAGATACCTGCAACACCAGTGGGGTCACAAGCGCGCTGCCAACCTTTTATCCCCTTCTTCCCCGGTGGGCCTCCGGTACCCTCACTCACTCTGCGAAACACAGCACAGGAGTTGCTTCACGCCGGTTTTCTGTGAGGCAGTGGTATCACTCCGGTCGAGCCGGCCGATTCATGCTGAAGCGTGGCTCTCCCACAATTATGATACGATTGTTGAAATACAATGCCATACATTACTTATTAGTAGGTACTAGACTGTGCCAAAACTCTATATTGCCCGTGATATTTTATGTTTGAATCATACATAAAGTTACTATGTTTAAGTTTGTTTGGTTAAACTGATTTTGTTAAATAAACACAACCAATTTTTCACAACTAAAATGTTTTTTATTCACTGTACCTTATGTCTACTAACTTGTTTTGGTATTCGTTTAAATAGTGGTATCCGTTCGGAATAGAAAATAATAAAGATTTAAAACAAATACCATTGGTATTAGATGTTGGTATTAGGTCGGAATAGATCATTTATTCATAAGCAAATAATGCATTGGATTAAGGTGGGACTCGAACCCACAACCTTCCACATAACGAGTGGCTGTTGTAATTAAATTTTCTACCTATTAAATTTGATTGTGCTCCATTGCATTGTGTGCGCAAACACAAGTCCACGCCTTCCCTTACCCTCATATTTCGATGGGACACCAACCAAAGTGACACGACCGACGAGAGATCAGGCGTAGGCCGCGGGTGGGTAAGTATAAGATCGCCAACTTCCAGGTTTCGGGCTGACACTAGGAATATCAGAGAATAACTCCTGTGCTTACAAATGTTCGGCCCGACCCGGGCATCGAACCCCGAGCCAAGCGCAGCCGTCGCTTGTAAGAGTGCAATCTTCTACCCACTGAGTGTGCCACCAAAGCAGTATTTTGCACTTGACCTCATCTCACCTGATGGACAGTATCCTACTTCCTACTACTATTATAAAGGCGAAAGTTTGTAAGGATGTATGGATGTTTGTTACTCTTTCACGTAAAAACTACTGAATGGATTTGAATGAAACTTTACCACAATATAGCTTATACATCAGAATAACACATAGGCTACAATTTATAAAAATATATTGTGTGGATTGTCCAAAATATGACGGTAAGTGTCAATAATTAACTCCACGCGTACGAAGTCGCGGGCGGCCGCTAACAATAAATGTAGCGTGCTTTTCCAGAAGCCGGAAAGTTGTTCCATTCCTTAGTAGTTCGTATTAAGAAAGAAGAAGCGAAACGCTTTGTACGAGCTGGTGGAACTTCCACAGTGTAAGTCATTTTTATTATTAACCATCGAACGTTGACATTTTCGTCTAGTACTTGTCACCTAATTAACGAACCAACAACAAGGAGATAAGTCATGATCAACCAATTCCTCCCATTAATGGGAATCACGTGCGTCGCTAATGTGGCTAACTCGATTATCGACTATAGGCGAAAAATTGCGGGCGAAAAATACGATAACGCTTGGGAAAAATAAGTTTTATCAAATGGAGGATCAAACTCTATAGTAAGTATAATAGTTAATTTGTGTGTTTCAGCAATCTTACATACTTTTATGGAAATAAAAATAGAAAAAAACATTTATTATTCAAGTTAGGTCCATACAGAACAACTATGAATGTCAAAACATATAATCTACCACTGGTCTTAACCATTGTATACCAAATGATAATAAATTAAGGTCTTCCCTTGTAGGTACTATGGAAACTAGAAACAACGAAGGAACCACAAACATCCAGGCCCAACAGAAAAATCTGTTAGATCAACAAACATTTGTGGTAGTGCGGGAATCGAACCTCGGCCCTTGCGTCTCAGTCGGCGCTTATACCATTGCGCTAAACGGGTCGTCACATCAGTGGTAAGTAGGTACTTACGTTGAAAATGATAACACCAACAGTATACCTAAATATATAACGTTAGAAAAATGCATAAGTTAATGTTAATGGTTAAGTTAATGTTAATTTACACATTCAGTGTAAACTTAAATAAGAGGAAGATCGTATTATTGCGAGGTATGCTATCAAGGATCTCCAGTAGGGTCGATTTTGATTTGAATTTGCCTGCAATGCTCACCTTCAATCACACGCATGCTGAGACTAGGAAGGAGTTACGTATTGTGTACGCACACGTTGCTCTGTCATACAATTATCACAGCATCAAGTGAGAAAACATCACAAAATTGCGTGAAAACCTCCTTATCGGAGCAGTGCCCGTCCAGACGCGACAGGGAGCGGATGTGTCAGGTCATGTCCCTATACGCGAGCTTCGAAATACGATTCGTGAATTAAAGTGCCTTCATTTCTGGTCCAAGTAAATAATGTGATAGTAGCATTAAGGAATAGGCTTCTGTGATAACGTGTACAATTTAAGTTTTGTTGTAAACAATGGCAGACGAAAAGTAAGTTTATTTTTATTATTTCAAATAACCTAATCTGTTTTTTATTTACTAAAATGGTCGTGTTTATTTTGTTAGATAACAATTAAAACTTTTGTTCATGCAATTAAATATTCAAATGAGTGTGAGCATTATTAATAGACTATTAATTAATGAAGTGCTAATATTATCGAGTGTCGATAACGCGGGGTTACTAACCACTGTATCATTGTTTATATTTGTCGAATAGTTATCATTATTTAGATCAACATGTTTCCGGATCACTTTTTAAATTTAAATAAGAGGGTAGATTATGGTCTTCACTAAAGTTTTTGTCAACAAAGAAATAATGATACTTACTTACTGTTTTGTGGCAATAGTTTGTGCATGACATACCTTCATAGGTACTTATTTATTGATTTAATTTCTTCATCCAGTTTTCTCACATTTGGTTCATAAAATTTTCCTAACTTCGCGATGCATTTATGCATAGAAAGGTTACCATTGATCTAATAAAATAGTAATCAAATAGTAACTAGTAGTAACGGCAAAGTGAAATTGGTCAAAATTATTCTAGGTAAGTGGGTTTATAGATATAGTTTTACAAACTATATTATAGTGTTTTAACATTTAACATGGAAAGTTTTTTATCTTGCCTATCTGCGCCTAAACAAACAAATGGTATGTTTTAAACGTCGACCTACTTACGTCCTTATTTATTTTTTGTTCGATAAAACTTCATTATTTACTGTTATGTCTATTTTCATCACCAGTAGTTTTGAATTTCGAAGATTTATTACAAAACAAACTCTTAGTGAGTTGAACCAAGTATATAAATAAAAAAGTGTTTTAGAATAGAATCCCCCACGTAGAACAGCTGACTTTTATTACGTCGATTTAGTACTTATTAGGTGAGTTTCCGTACACCGTCTTTGATGGATAGGAAAATGAAAAAAACGTCACAGATTTGTGCCCTACGAAAAAGTTTATCGTTGCCTTGTCCCTATTTTGGTAATTGTCGGGTAAGCAGGTACTTTCTTTGTCAACCAAAAACGAAATTATCAAGGGTTATCGACCGTCATTGCGCGTAGTACGAACGGCTACATATTGGACTTGGCACTTGGCAGCCGGCCCGCCCTTCACCTTGCACCCGATGCGTGCGGGTTCGCTTCCCGAGTCCCGACTAAACTTGGCACCGTCAGTACTTGTGCGGTTGCACATTTTTAGGGTTCTGTCTCTAAAAAAAAAGGCGACCACTAAAGTTTAAAATGAATATTAAAAATAAACTTTATTTGCATATATTAGGGCTTTATTACACAGCTCTCACAAATCGTCAAGCATTAAAGTAGGTAACTTGAAAGTATAAGTATTTATAAATGCTCAATTTACATACAATTACATAATATCCTTTATAAAGCATACCAAAAATACTTAAATATTCTCCTATCAGATTGTAGTTTATTCTGGATGAGAAGATCCGGCAAGCAATTTTACTCGCAATAAACGAAGACCAACTATTGATTTGTGTACTTTTTTTAAAAACTGTTAAGCATAAGTTTGAAAACGAAATGGGACTGAGTTTCTTAGCCCATTTGTATTCTTAGGCGCGATCAAGTTAACGGTACAGGCTGGCCACTCAATTGATTTGCAAACTGTGAAAATATATTCGTTGCTGTTCCTTTTTTGGGTTGTGTAATAGGTAATTAAATTTAAAATGAGCTACCTAAGTTTATTACAAAACGTGATAATAAAAACAATTTGTAAAATACGACTTTTGATTTTGATTTGAAGGAGGTACCTAACTGTAAAATTTAGTAAGCATGGACACACTCCGTTATTTACTCATAGGTACTTTGACTACACCCCAAGGTAAGGTGTCTCCTCCAATGATGGCCATTTATATCATTATATACTATGCTACTTAATTTTTCGGATTTATTATTAATTAAACTGTTGACATTAAATTATTACACTTCAGTTTTCAATAACTTTTTGCGATATGGTGAGTTAACTGACGTGGGCATGGGCACCTACGCGGTTGTCGGGGGTGGGTGTTTCTTTTTCCAGCCAAAAATGCATTCGCTAGATATTTTTAAATTATCCATGTCTTCTCTTTTTAATTAGAATGTTTTGCCATATGCATAACGGTCGGCAAAACTTTTCCTTTGATGTTAATGTCTATATCTATAACATCGCACCATTTGGTCGCAGTGTTCACTCGGAAACGAACGCTCCCAGAGACGTACAAATAGAAACTAGGTAACTTTAATAAATAATGCATCGAATTCCGATCTGCTAAGGGATGATACCTACTTAAATATTAATATGTTTTTATCCTATTTAAATTACGTTAACAATGTTTTTCATGATCTTTTATGTTGTTAAAACATCAGTGCACTCGGTTTTGTCCAGTAGTCATTTTCCATAATTGTCTCACCAATCGTCATTGATGAATGTCATTTTTTCAACGTCCACAAGTTCAAAAACATGTGATTATGGACATTAGGCAAAGAAATGACGGAAATATCAGTCACGAGCAGTTTGCAGTGACGGTCCATGCCAATGGATGTTGGAAAGATTGTATGCACAATTCAGGGCCGGATTAAGCTAATGCGTGGCTTGTAATCGGTCTGATTGTCAACCAACCTATCACATAAAAAAGAAATATTAGTTTATGTCCATACATAACGTTTATGATCGTCAATTAATAAGTAACCTACCGCTGATTCGGCCCAACGACCCAGAAGAACGACTCGGTGGTGTTGGATAGGTAATTGAGTTCTGGATTCGATAAGTCTAGTAATTACAATGAATAATCCTTGGACGGGAGTACCAATCGATCAGCTAGAACATGGTTACACTTTCTGAAAACATCCAAAATGTGTAGTTTTCCTTTTACCACCGAGCTTATGATACAAATAAGCTTATAGAATAAAAAAAAATCTGCAGTGCACCTCTAAATCTCTCTAGCGCGGATGTGAAACTACGGCTCAAGTGGCGTTTGGAAGGCGCACGATCTTTTAGATGGAGCTTCCATTTCTCCTAATAAAGTCTCTCTCATTCCAAGCGTTTGTCCGGTTGCGTTCAAACTTTGGTCACAACCGGGCAAATGGTTAAGTGAGAAACGCTCCAAAGCGATAGCTTTAGAACCCGGGGTATGCTGAGACTATGTTTCAGGCTTTATAGAGAGTAATTACAATGAAGTGACCCGCCTGACCTTCGCAACCCTTTAAAGAGGAAACAGATCAACTGAATTATGGTTACACGATTCTTTTAATATGTGTGCAAAACACACGTCCAAGTCCGTAACCATATTCTGCTGTATAACTAATCCGCCACTGATGCAATCCAAAAATACCCTTCACGTGAGGCAAACGTGCAAAGTAAAGAAAGGCGAGCAAGGGATAATTTCTCGTTTCGGTATTTGGCAATGTTCCGGACACGGCTTTTAGTCCGAAGCCGTAACAAAAACACTCGTGTTAACATGTCTATCTTTAGGTACGTAGTTCTGAAGCCGAGGGCCTAATTTGAAGCGGCGTTACGACCGAATCAGAGTTCCCCTCTCTTTCACACGCGCTGTGTGCGCTTTTGTTTGAATGCAACAGGTATATTCTCTTTCGTCACGGGACGGCTTCATTATAAGCCACCTGGGATCATGATGCAACGTATTTCCATTGTGATACTTCCTTGTTGAATTCAGGGAACAAAATGAAAATAATAATGAATCAAGTACAGTTTTCTTGATCAAATAAGATGTGATAGAGTGCCAATCAAATAATAGAATCTAAAATCTTTAGATAGATACATACGAGTATCTATGCTTTGACTTTGATAACAAAGTTAGGCTCATCCAAAATATTTTACGTATTTTACGTTTTGTTAAGTATTACATAGTATTTAAATTTCAATAAACATAATGAAAATTTTGTAACAATTTATTACAATTAATATACAATAAAATGTAATTATTAATAAGTCAAATAATAAAAATGTCAAACGTTTGATACCATGTTATATTAACTAAGGTGTTGAATTCAGTAAACACAATGAAATGTATTACAGTTAAAGTAAATGAAAAAATTAAAACCTTTAGATACCCTAAGCTTTTGTCATCAAAATCGTCTCATTAATAACTGTAGGTAGATATCAAAATACAAACTAAGGAGCTATCGTGGGACGTGTTTTAATAAATAGGTCCATTTAAAAAGATATTATTATGCAAGGTCAATATTTTGCGTCGAATCTGATTTGAAGGACATATTTTTGACCTGCATGATTTTTTCGATTGTTAACTTTTCATTCCCCCTTATTGCACAATGGGGACTTGTATAAGGAGGCATGTGTTTAGTAAATAAATACCTGTAATGTAAATAGTAATATTTAAATGTTAAGATACCACGACATATGCATAGACCTGACCCCATATTATGGTTATAAGAATCAAGTAGCTAGGCCCTCATTATTATCTGATCCCTTCGACGTAAACACAGAGGTGTTCGCCAAGGTTGTGTTTTGGTGCCTACTCTATTCGGTATACCAAAGTCTGACTGTTTTTAAAAGTTGCTTTTCACTAATCTGTTCAGGGTGTTTCAAAGACTGACGGAATCAGTTTCTGCTTATAATCAACATGTTTATTTTAATTTTAATGGGTTTTAGTTAATAAAAAAATTATAGCGGCGGGAGTGGGCCAAAGAATGCTTAATCCTTAGTCGTATCGGTAACTTGCAAAAAGGTATCAATGATACAACACATATCGCCGACATGTATCTCGTAAACAGCAATAAATGAGCATATTGATAAGATACGATAAGTCACCCCAAGTAGAGATATCAATTATTGATACTTTGTTGTTATGCACCACTGTATCTTCTGATCTTGATCTTGACATTATAAAGGAGTAGGTACATGAAAATGAATACGAGGTAGATTTAATTCAGATTGATGTTAACTCAGATCAAACAAACATCTGTGGGAAAACCTGAATTGGCTCGCTCACGTACCTACAGCTAGTGCAAAGGAGTGTCCAGTAGCCTTACCATGAGTTTGAAATACTATCCTCGCTATCGAAAACTATCACTTTGTCTCTTTCATTGTGATGTATTTGAAAGAGACAGAGCAATAGTTTACGTTATGTCAGTTTCCGTCAACTCATGGTAGCGCTACAGGTGCCGGGCCCACTACCAGGGAAACTACCCAGATTCTTTAGCAAAGTCTTCAGTCAACTTCAAGTTCTCAAGTAAATCTTTAGCAGCGTTAAGACTTTTAGGAAAGAACTTGGCTGGTTGGAGTGAAAATCGGTTGTCACTCTTTCTCCATACGCGACGTCCGATTGCAGAATAGCCCGTACGAAGATGGACTGGTTCGATTAGAGCCGTGGTCGTCAAACTGCGGCCCGCAGACGTTATTTGTGCGGCCCGCGATATAGTAGATTTATTTAATTACTAGTCGACTACATATGCGGTCTCATCAGAAATCAGTTTAGCGGTTTTTGAGTAGAGAAGTAATAGACATACATTTTCGCATTTATATGAATAGTGTGGACTACTATGGATAAGTGCCTATGCAAAAGCTCTTGAAACGCATATACTGCGGCCCGGGCCCTGATGTGCATATTGATATGTGACCCTTGAAGAGTAAAGTGTGACGACCGCTGGATTAGAGTGTTGCTATGACTTTTCAAAAAACCGGCTTGAAGCAGCGACTGCGTTATGTTTTGCTGGTGGCCTAATCCAGGGGACGAGGAGTTAAAAGATTCGCAGCGCACTTGTGACTGTACTGCTCGGTACGGGTATCCGCAATCGTCTGCAATCACCAAACGCGTACATACATATGCGCGTTTGGTTTTGGTGCGTCTTTCGGCGTATTCACGTTACGTTTCCATAGCAACATCTTTCTGTTTACGTTTCACACTTAGGTATACGTGCTTATACGAGCATAGAAGCGCGTCAACGTTCGTACGACTGCCAAAACGCGCCTACACGCGCTTTTAGAAGTCAAACATAGGTACCTATACGCGCGTATAAAATGCTAATCTGAAACCGCACTTAAAAATAACTGTCGTGTAGATAGGTACTTCAAAAAACCCCGACTAGGAATTTGTTTATGTTACAAAGAATTTTAAACCAACGTTCATATTTTTATTTATAGAATAAGTCTAATTTAATATTGACATAGAAACATTCCTTCTGTTCTAGGTAGGTACTTAGTTGGATTTATCTCAACATCATGTTATCAATTTTTATTTATTTTGTATGACTATCACGCAGAAGGGCGATGCACTCCTATCTACGTAGTATTTATTTGATTAGGTATGTATGATAAACATGATTACAATATTTGTTTCTGGCTTCTGATAAAAGACAGCACAGGGCGAAGGTCGGTGCGGTGACGAAGACATGCATTGATGCAGGCTGTAACCTACCTAACGGAAAAGTAGGTAGAATAAAGAACATTCATCGACCACAACAGATTTGACATAGACAAAAAATACAAAAGAAATAAAACATAGCAGTTGCGGCCAACTAGGTTCAGCCTCTGCAAGATGCTCCAGCCGCCGCGAGCAGCTGCCGCAGCGCTGGTTTTCAGGCTGTACCTTGAGTGACACCTTTGCTAACAATAATTATACCTAGTTAAGACATGCAACACAAAACAACAGATACAAAAAAGTGAACAGGCATCTTCTAGGCACACACGGACTATCCTAGACCTAATCGTCACTTTCCATCAGGTGCGATTGTGGTTAAGCGATGGCCTATAGTTTATAAAAAAAAAACTAAACAAAATACAGTAAAAAAACATCATGAAATCAGTGACCGAGTGCCAGTGCCAGTGACATTAAAAGAGAAGAAGCACTTAATTACAATATTATTAACGTCGTAGAAACAAAAGCATTTTAAAAGGCCAAAACATTGTCTAATTGTGTCTGCTATCCAGATAGCACACTTACATGCACATGTCAACGTCTTAAGGCCTAGGCTAAGGCTATAGGCTAGGCTAGGTTAACATGTAAGTGTAGTTTGTGCTATTGGAAGATTCCCCAGGAAAATCGTCATCCATTAGGTATCTAGTCTTCTTATGGAGCAGAAGTTTACGACGGCCAGACTTTAGGCATTTTACAATAGTAGATACAGAAAATCTAAGCTTGGTCTTCCTAATGTAAATATTGATAATCATTTATCATCGTTGGTAATCATATTAATCATGGCCGCTGTAGCCAAGGGTGGGGGATTGGGGGTTCAAATTTGTACGATGAACTTTTCCCCAGTTAACTGAAAAGCATTTTCTCTGGCATTTACTTATAGTAAGTATTACGTATTATATGTTATATTATGAATTAATGGATCGATTTGCTTATCTGTTATTACCATCATGTGGTACTTGTTACAACCGATCTCATGCTTAAGTGGTTTATTTGTCGGGGTAATCCTTTGACGTTATCACCTAAATAATCACAGAATAGATAGGTATATTAACACTCACTTATCTGTGAAAATAATGCAATAAAATGTAAGAAACCTGACACTAGTAAAGCTTACCAATTTTATGTTTTAGCGACATGAGTAGGTAGAAATCGACATTCCGAATCAGCGGTAGATTACATATTTGACATTCATAAGTATATAGAATTAAACTAAATAAAGTATTTTTGAATAAAAGTGGGTAGGTACTTTTGCTAAAGTGAAGTGTTTTTATCGATAGTATCAAGATAATGATATATCGATAAGCCTTTAGAAAGTACTAGGGATATTTTTGATTGTTTCAAAAGATTAAGTCAAGATAAAAATATCCGGTTTATGGTAATTTGATAACAGAAATAATTATTTGATCAGCGAGAAAGTATTAATTGATCAGCGTAATATCTACATATTATGTAATTGATCTGCAAATTTTTATTGCTGCTTTAGTTATTGATATCGGTTGGAAGATTGTATTAAGTATACGTATTTTTCTGTACAGTTTTTTACAATGCTTAATCTTATATGGATATTTTGTAGTATGTACCTAATTATGATCTAGATTATCTACCTACCAACTACATGACATTAATGCCAAGATAGCGTTGCTGGTGGAAAACAATCTGAAATCTACATTGTCATGCTATTGTGGAATCTCACATTACTTTCATTCATTCAGATATTTTTAATTTTTTGGTGATAAAGTATATCTCGAGAGAAAATATTTAGGTATTTTAGACATCTAGATATTATGGCACTAATAATAACAAGAAAATTATAATGTTGTTAACAGCATTTAGATATTACAAAGTAATTTTGTGTCATGGGTAGGTACACTAGTACTATCAACCTATATATACATATAGGTACCTACTGTCCCACTGCAGGGCAAATGCCTCCATCACAGAAATCAAGTCATCGCTACTATGATGGGATTAGGCTTAATCACCACGCTTGCCGAATGCGGATTGGTGAACATTGGTAGGTAAAATAATAAAAAAGGCTAGAATAAATCTAAAATAGAAACTATAACAGTACTTACTGAAAAAAATACTGAATGTGTGTCCAGACGGACTCACGAACCTTGACACTTGGAATAATTTAAATAAAATTAACGAATACTTTTCGATAGGTGAGTGTTTCTTACTACTCATCATTATCATCGTTTTGCCCTCTCCGGGTTATCTGGGATCACCACCAGCATGCCTCTTTCAATTATCCTTGTCATTAATAATAATTAGTTTTTCTACACTAGTGCGATAGTGCCTTCCATGCCAGGGTCGTGATTAGTTCGTTCGTTCGTTCACTGGATTTTTCATATGTATATATATTGTACGTATTTCTACCATTAGCTCGGCGGAGAAGGAAAACATCGTGAGAAAGAAGTTCGAAATGTGTAAACATGATTCAGTTGGTCTGATTCCCCTGTTGTAGTTGCGAAGGTCAGATGGAAGATGGTCACTTCATTATAATTAGTTACCAGACTCCTCAAATCCTGAACCATGGTCTAAGCATACCCCGGGTTCCAAAGCGATAACTATGGACACTACTAAGTTTTACTACTGTGCATAAATATTTGTGTCCTATTTGGTTGTAATCATGTCCAGACGAACGACATTTAAATGATAAATTGTATTTTTAGTGTTTGTTTTATTTGGCGAGTCGTGTTTACCGTCCTTGGACGCGTTCACGGACGACACCAGAGTCAACACTGAGCCACACTGAGCATTCATGTATCACTCCAGGGTTGTCGAAAATATTTATAGCTGCCCTGATTTTTATTATGTGTACAGTCATCTCATCAGGTTACCACAAACTGTCAAATTTCCTCAATTGATATTCAACTTAATCTGTATGACAGTAAATTGAGAGACAACATTCACATACATTGTCCTGGTCCCAAACTAAGATTTTCCCTTGTACTATGGAAACTAGGAACAACGAAGGAACCACAAACACCCAGACCCAACACAATACAGGTTGATAGAATGGTTGATAGAACACGTGATTTGTGTTGGTTTCACATAAAAGTACCTAAATTATCAACCTTTTTACTGTCCCACTTTAGGGCAAAGACATCATCGCTAATATAGTGGGGATTAGATGAGTCAATTACGGACTGCTGATATATTGTTCATCGCCGGCTCATTAATTTTTCTCCCTTTTTACGCGTAGGGTAAGGTGCTTAAAGCTATTTTACACAAGAATATTAAACTTAAAAATATTAAGTTAAAATCGAAACACACGTGCGTGGCATCCTTAGCTGCCAGTAGTAGAGAGAGTGGATAGTCTCAGGATTATATTTCGGGGCGTTGTGTTATTTTTAAAACAGATTTTTGACTTTTGTTTAGCACCATGTAAGTATTGGATTTCACTCTAATTGTTGTGAACTCAATCCTAAAATGTTGAGAGAATAAACTCTCTCATCTTACCTTGAAATTCCCGGTTGTGTCCTAATCTGCCGTTTTAGAGCCCGGGGTACGCTTAGACTACGATTCACGATTTAGGTAGTCTGGTGAAGCTACTACGGTCTGACTTAATCAACCTTTGGGAACCAGACCAACTGAATATTACACGTTTCAGAAACAACCCGAAACGTGCAGGTCTCGTCATGATGTTTAGCTAGAAATACACTAGTTAGAATTACATACATTATTAAATACATGCATGTGGTGCATGTTCTCTGGTTCGAACCACGAACCCACAGTTGACTATTTGTTAAAGATATTGTACCGAAAGTATTTGACGTAAAGAGTGAGAATCGTTATAACAATCTTACATTTTGTAAACATACTTGTGTGGCTATCCGTACATCGATACCACGCTACTTGACTCCACAGGATCAGTCGTTGACATCACACTGTCGAGCCGTGGTGCTCAAAACCTTGACCTATTCCGATAAATGGTGAAAAACAGCAACATTTCAACACGCCCTGCATCGTTGGGTAGCGATAATGACGTATATTATCTAAATTACCTAAATATTGCTTAATTAAAAACAAGCTTAAGTTTAAAAAACCTAAATAAATACCCGGTTACACTTTACAATCGCCCATCACTGGTTTACGACATTTCGACACAGTGTGGATATAATTTAATTTCGGTTTTCTTCTTACTTATTTGTTGAATGAGTCAAAGATATTTTGTTTTTTTTTTAATTATGTCACCGTAAATAGAACCGTAAGTTGATACAATTTCGTAAAATAACGTTTCGTAATAAACGGTGCTAAATTTTATTTTCGAAAATAGTTTTGGTTAGTTTGGAAATAGTGACCAAAACGCGTTAGCCGAGATGGGGTCACCAGTTCTAAGTTTAATCTAACCTAGGTATTTTCGAAAAATATATCATATAATATTCATTTCAATATTCTAACTGCAGTTTGTTAATTTCCTGAAGTTGTTTAACTTCCCTAGGAAATTTATCTACCAACTAACTTCGGATTATTTTACAAGTGGCATTTAAATAAATAAATATTAAATACACACAACAAGTAAGATAGGTACGATCTTACTTATATTTAGCCTTTTTCACAAAAATACAACTTGTATCGTTTTTACCGTAATATGATAAAAAGGGATATTACTCGTATCGCCTTCTCGTTTTAATTAATATGAAACTGGATATTGTCTTTTTATCTGCTCAGAGGACGAAGATAAAAGTCATATGACTGCAAACATTGTATAGTCATCGTATAAAATTGTGATGTTTATTGGTGTAACATCCAATTATACATTTATTACACATTATCCTTAAAGAGAAAGTCCGAGAAAGTCACAGGAATTTATAAATGTTTATAATCAGCAAATTATTTAGCACTGGTTGTGTTTGTTGTTGTCTGATTCAGCATCCCTAAAACCGCGTCTCCTACAACCATTTTAAACAACATTTTGTAAATGACTTTGGTACTTATTACGCATTAACTCCACTACCGCGCTCTTTACTCGACACTTTCTGCCACGCACCTCCTCATTGTGGAATCAACTTCCCGCAGCGGTATTTCCGAACCGGTACGACATTCAAATCTTCAAGAAGCGAGCCTATAACTTCCTAAAAGGCCGGCAACGCATCCGCACTACTTCTGGTGTAGCTGATGTCCATGGGCGGCGGTGAACACTTACCATCAGGTGACCCGCTTGCTCGTTTGCCTTCCTATAATAGAAAAAAAATTAAATAAATCAGCTTTTCATACAAAGTCCATCACGCGGTCTTAGTCTTTTCGTATAGTCGGAAAAATAGTTCGACGGATTTCAAAAAGTTACAAAACAAATCTTGTTCAGAACAGTTTTTATAAGACGTGGTTAAATAGGTGTAAATGTTAACCATACATCCTGTATATACTTATTATATCTATTTGTCTCTTCACTTCGCTGGTTGCAGTTCTAGGGCCTCTGATGAAAATGATTAAACTACAATAAAATTGTCAAGCCCTGTACGTTTCAGATAGTTTCTCGAAGTGGATACCTACAGTTAATATTATTGAACTAAACGTGTGTCCGGGCCGGCTCGACCGGAGTGATACCACGGCCTCACAGAAGATCAGCGTTAAGCAGCGCTTGCGCTGTGTTTCGCTGAGTGAAATTATCTACAAATTTTCTCGTACCTAATTTATTCATTTGTGTACAGCTGGCGGCACGAAAGTATGGTGATGACCGTTATTTTGCGCACTTGTAATAAAGAAGACTTTCTATAAAAATTGGTTTCTGCGCACTGAAGGTCATAACTGCTGTTTCGTGCCGTAGACTATACCGATACATATTTTGACTGCAGTTGGTATCATGCATCAAAGGTAGGTAATTAATTCTATATTAGAAGAACTTTTAATGTTTTAAGAAACAATTGACGACACCGGTAGGTATACGGTAAAACTTAATCAGTTTATGATTACCTATGTGTAAATGTAGCGTAGATACTGTTTGCTAAGTTAAATAAATACATTTTTCATTCGCGAAAAGATGTTGGTAGATCATGGAATATTACGTAGCGCCATCGAGTGCATAGGTAAGTAAGTAGGTACTTACTTTACTTCATTGCACCGTGTTAGCATAGATAAGTTAAATTAACATTAACATAGTTATGGCTGACTTCGGTTGTGCAATTTACCTCCCGTAAATATTTGACGGTAGCCCATGATAACGAAATCAACTTTCCATCACGTGGTTTAGCAGTTAACCTGCTTCCACGAAAAAACAAAAATCCCGTGTTATTCACGTTGATAAACTAAAAAATTAAGACTACCAAGATAATGAAATCGGCATGAGTATGACTCTTCCGCATATAAAATTAGTCATTGATGCTGCATCTTATGAGCCAAAGGACCTACACCGAAGCCGTCTAACCAACGAGAATGTATAGAGAAACAAAAGAGGCGCACAACTAGGGTTGTCAGGAATTGGCGGGAATCTACAGACATTTATTTCGACAAAAGAGCCTACAAAAATCCCAAACAATAGAAAGAATCGATCTGACTTTTATATAGGTACTTAGCTGATGATTAGGTACAGTCGACTCCAAAAATGTTTACACTTTAGGACCTTGTCACAATACATATGTCTATGAACGACGTCTACTTTTTATAGACACATGTATTGTGACAATGGCTCCCTAAAGTGCATACATATTTTTGGAGTTGGCTGTATCTACCTACTATATTAATAGTAAAATCTTACTAGACAATGACGTGCGCTACCTACACATTATTATTATGCCAATTAGGTAAACTTGAGAAAGTTTAACCTAATATTCATAATAGTAGTAGGTATAGTCCGGAGGCATAGAAAGTTTGTTCTGACCCTTGAGTGCGCAGAAACCAATTTTGATTAGAAATGTCATTTTTTAAAATTGCGCAAACATAACGGTACTTCCGCTTTACTACTTTCGTGCCTCCAGCTATAGGCCTAGTAGGGCAGGCCCCATTCCCAGGTTATCTGGGGTGACCGCAGTCTTTTCTCTTCATGCACTTGTTATATGGAAGTTAAATTAATAATGTTTGAAGGCTGTTTAAAGTACAAATAATAGCAAGATTATCCCCACTAGGTCCAGCCTCCTGTTGACGGAGCCGTCGACTTCGTCTGCCGTCAATGGTTACGGTTCTCATGTGTAAGTTTGAGGGCTGGTGCCTTCCTGCCTTCGTGATGTCCAGTAGGCCTAACATGCGCACCGCGAAAAAATTTTGTCGACACTCGTTCGCGAGAGCGCATCCTTCTATCCCGCTTATCGCTTAGTCAGGTGAGCGAGACGCAACTTGCGCCGACAAAATACGAGTGTCGACAAAATTATCTCGTGGCGCGCATGTTACCCCGGCTGGCCCCAATTTTCGTGATTTTCGATATGAATGGTATCAATGGTATTTGGATTGGATATGGGAACCCTTCAATTGGTTATATTGTCTTCTGTATTTTGCTGGGAACATTGACTTGAGCAAATCTATGTAGGTTTTTCTCGTAAATGTCTTGTATTATTTGAAGACATTCGCTGGAGGTATGATATTGTAAATGTTGCTTTCATCTGTGCTTTTGCCCTTACTTTCACTTTTTCGATTGGTGACTGTACTTGTTTGGGGCTTTTTGGATGTGTTTGCATCTTCTTCCATTTATCCTTCTCTATGATATATGTGCATTTTTAGTTCCTATTATATACAGACATGAATTTAGTGTAAATTTTTATAAGAAATAAAAGTTCGATTTATTTTATGTGGTAAAGTTATATGATTGTACTGATTTTCGTTTTGTCTACTGTACCTAAGATCTTATTCTAGCCAAATCAACGCACACCTATGGTTTCATAAGTATCTTAAACGTCATGGTGAATGATAATAAATGATCTTAATAGGTATAGTTCTGTTATGAGGTCCGAAATCGTAAAAATCTAAGAAAGATCCAGTTCTACAAAAGTGGGTGAACAGTAAGCTAGTGTGTAATTAGGACAATTGGGAACCGTTCCGACATTCTGTCGGTGTCGCTTCCGGTCTTTGATGTGAGCAATCGTATGCAGGTACGAAAGGTCATGTAAAGTCGAATAGAACAAATGAACTTTAAACAAACTATGTATGTATATACAAAAGTGCTCCCTTTTATATCCTACCTATAGTTCATTCGTAAATAGGTGTGAACATTTGTTTCTAAGAAAAATGTAAACCGTTAAAATTAATACCTACACACGAAAGTCGTTATTTATGTATGTAATTATGTATATACCAGGGGCGGCTTTACTCCGCCCCTTTCATGACTCTCTCAAACAGATCAGAGAGTGACCTCCAATTGGTGGGGGCGTCAGGTAATGGTTCATTGCACCCAGCGCTATAGGGATAAAGCTTCACCTGGGAGGCAATTCTCGGTGCACTTGGCATTGAAGTCGAATTTAGAGATTTTTAGTAGGTACATTCATCCATACAAATCTAGGCTTCAATGTCGAGCAAGAGTATAATTATGCCCCTGGCCTATATCAACTAAGTACTCTTAAAGTTATGAGATATCAAAAGAAGCATTATTGTCGTTTGTGTCATCTCATCAACATTCGTTAAACGAAACGAGTATGAGGGTGTGTAATAAAATAAGTAGGAATTCTACCAAATTGTCATATTTTTGGTTTCCATTAATATGGCATTGAGTATATTGGGGGACGCACCCTGGTATCTTTCCTTATTACTAGTGTCGTCTTTATAGGAATAACATGTAATAAAATAAGACAATCGCCGTATATGAACTAGCGTCTGTATAGACATAAGGAGATATCGTTACTGTGAATGATGTAGTGTCTGAGATAGTGTTGGCTTTCGATAGTCAAATAACGATAAAAAAAAAAAACAATCAATCCTAGTACCGACCAATAGAAAAAAAATTGAGTATAATAAAACATGGGTAGCACAAATGGGTCCAAACAACAGAATCGTATCTGCTAAGTAAAAAACATAGCAGATAAGATTTTGTTCTTGGGACCCGTCGAAATACTATCGATAATATTGTGAATATACAGTATCCAGCAAAAGTTATAGATAGGTAGGTTTACAATATCGACAATCAATAGTGTAAACCTATCAATAAAGGCATAGGTCTTTATTTTTGAAATTACTTTATCTGAAATCAAAAAACGCATAGATTAAAAAAAACAAATAGTTTTCGACCGCCTCTGATCTAAATCAGAACCGCCTCCGATCTTCAGATCCAAACATCAGATTTTCATATAGGTAGGTAAGCTTAATCATAATAGAATCTATCTTTCGATTTAGATCTGTCAACAATCCTAAATTATTTAACATGACTAGCAGCTATGTTTATCTTAAGATTTATTCGATTAACTTTCATATCGCATATTGTTTTATACAAGAATAACTTTTACAAGATGGTATCTAAGAGTTATTTGTGACGTCATAACGATAACTATTGCTATTCGTATACAGGGTGACTGTCTTATCATTGCACTTTTAACATGTTACATGGTAGTAGGTACACTCATAATGAATAACTATTATCAACCTAATGAAGATCAACTGGCTAGTGAAAGGTCCTGATTACTAACTACGTATAAAAATATGTATCTTTAGTTGTGCATTTGACATTGAAGTCGAATTAAGAATTTGCATATAATAATGTATTAAAATGTATATTTAAGCTGGCATACGCTTGCAAGATACCATTGTATCATTCCAGACTTATGACCAATTTCATTTCCTCTCTATTTTTTGTATGATTCTCTACCTACTAGATCCCTGAAAGTAATATAATGTAGGTATATTATATTACTTTCAGGGATCTCATTAAATCTAAGAACACGACAAGTACCTAAGTATGATTATCGATACGACTACAATGTTACTTATAAAACATGTCTGTAGGTAAATAAGTTTAAAATAGATACATACCTATTACGTTATTGTCGCGTACTCAATTTCATAATGATTATAATATCTAAGTAGTACCTATTTATTATTGTTTGTGATAAGCAGCACGTGTTTACCCGATGATCCTTAATCAACAAATTGTACACACGCTTTGTGTTTCATACAGTCTTTTCTATGTAGGTATGGTTTTATCAAATGAGATCTTCATTATTTGCTAATTAAAAGTCGTTTAAAGATAACAATTCGATTGAATTATATTTATATCAAGCATCCGCCAATTTTGTTTCATTGCCAACAAAAGGTATACAGTACCTACAATAATTAATTTAGAACTACGATGGGCAACAGAACCGCTCGACCGAAGTACCTACCGGATATGGCCTTACAGAAAACTGAGTTATCAAATCATGGAAAGCCCTCTTCCAGTTCGGTGTTCCTCCTTCTTTGCAACCCTGGGTTTTTAAGGAGGCCCGTGAAACGGCATCTCAGCAGGCTTTCAGGGTGAGGATGGCCATTTCAATAGGTACCTAATAGGTTTGTTCTTTTGTGCCTTTCAGCCTCATATTTTGGATCTCACGGCCGCTTACCATCAGACGGAGTGAGGTCATCCTGATTGTCCTAAATATAAAAAAAATAGGTAGCTAACCGTCAAAGTTATTTAATAACTTATTACGGCTTAGTTCTTATACTTGAAAACCTCATTAAAAGCAATAATGAGGAAGGGTTATTCATGATGTGTACTAGTATAAGGTCAATTTAATAAAACTTCAATGGACGTTACTTAGTTGCGAACTTCCTTAGAGGCAGACTGGCAAGTTGCGCGGCGCCTTCTTAGTGATGCTCATACTTATTAGGTAAAACTTACATGACAGCTCTCGACAGGGTGTATCTATGAACATTCACAACCCTTAAACCATATGCAACTCTCTTTGCTTATCATCAGGCCACTATAAAAAAATATAAATGCAATGTGTAATAAAAATAGAAATGCACTCGGCGGCGTTGACAAGAAACATCATCTGGAAAGCCTTTAATAATAATATAATAAAAGTATGTTTGACACATAACAAAATTTGCTTACGAACTAAAACTATGACTAACTTAACTATATGTTACCAAATAGGCCTCCGCTCATCTATATTAGTGCGCCTTAGTTAGTGACTCTGCCTGATACATACAAGGGCGAAGGATACGATCCTCACCCTGAACAAACACTCGTGTGATGAACACTTGTTTTAAATAATAATAATAATAAATTGAGACAACATCACATACATTGTCCTGGTCCCAAACTAAGGTTTTCCCTTGTACTATGGAAACCAGAAACAACGAAGGAACTACAAACACCCAGACCCAAGACAAATATCTGTTTCATAACAAACATTTTGTCTTGATGCAGGAATGGAACCCGCGACCCTTGCGTCTCAGCCTTGCGTTTTTTTACAGTCTATGTGTAAAAATGCTGGTGTTTAAGTAATTTTACAATTTATTTGTTAAGTATCTGATATCCGCAACAAGTGCTTACTTCGTACGGAATCAGGTATGTATGAGGTGTTATATGAATCCATTTAATCATTTTAATTTCGGGGCGCATCACTACGCCCGTCATAACCAGCCAACCTCGTGTCGGAGGATATCTTTACGATAACCCTAACACCGTTACTGAGGCCGCCTTCATAACAACGATAACCGCTCATAACGAGATAATTCATTTGTTAATTATCCGCTTATGCTTATTAGTTGTTAGGTAAGTGAGGGGGAAGCACTTGGCGTCAGTTTTGCCAAGAGACACCAAGCCGTACACCTACGAGTCAAACATAGCCATTTCAAATTATTTAAAATCGTTTATTACAAAATAGGTATTCAATTAAAGCTAAATTGTAATTAGGACAATATTTTTTTTAAAATATACCATGGAAATTATTAATTTCCATGGTATATTAATTTCAAATTAACCAGGACGCTTAATTGCAGCCATTTTTGGGACCATAGTTTTTACCAAATATCTACGAAAACCAACACATTTCCGGCCAAGTTGGTTTATAAATCATACTCGTTTTACTTATAAGTACGACCCTAATAATACATCAACATTTTGAAGAAGATGTTACATTAAATTTTTTGTAACACATAATTTAACTAAATTAATAGAACAGTTATTTGTTGATATAATAGCGCAAAAAAGTCACCAAAATCAGGCATTGGTTTTTAAGGCCGAAGGCAGGAAAAGCAAACGGCAAACCAGCTCAATGCCTGGGCGATTCCGACCCAGACCCAGAAGCGATTGCAAATTACCCAATACGGGCTGAATATTGAGTAGATGCAGTAAATGACCGAACGATAAAAATAATGCATTATTATGTACCTGTATGGGCATTATCTAGTGTTGGCTATAGCCACCACTATATCAATATAATATACTATCCACATCCATCCATCCATTCATTTATAGAGCGGTAAATTCTATAGTCATCTAAAAACCTTATAGGTATACAAAGCGAACACACGAAACACTATTGTGATGCTTCGGAACTGTGGGAGAGCCACGCTTCGGCATGAATGGGCTGGCTCGACCGGAGTGATACCACTGCCTCACAGAAAACCGGCGTGAAGCAGCCCCTGTGCTGTGTTTCGCCGAGTGAGTGAGGGTACTGGAGGCCCACTCGGGGGGAAGGGGACAAAGGTTGGCAGCGCACTTGTGATTCCACTGGTGTTGCAAGTGTCCATGGGCGGCGGCAATTGCTTACCATCAGGTGAGGTGAGCCACTTAAAAAAAAAGCACTTGACATTGACGAGAAACATCATCAGGAAACCTTTTGTTAGGTAGTTAAAACACCTTAGTTAGTGACTGTGCCTGATACACAAAAGGGCGTAGGGTACGATCTTCACCCTGAACGAACACTCGTGCGATGAACTGATATCTATCCGTAACACAAGTATTTTTAAGCTACTTAATACTTAGGTATAGTCCAAGGCAAGAAAGTGTAGTTATGACCTTGAGTGCGCAGAAACCAATTTTGATAGAAAGTCTTCTTATTTACAAGTGCGCAAAATAACGGTCATCGCTATACTTTCGTGCCTCCAGCTATAATCGACGCAACGTAGTGCTTAAGCTATTAGGACTGAGTCAGATCAATGTATGAGATGTGTGAATTTATTTTATTAATCAGCTTAGGTCAATTTATAAGGTGTTTGAGAGAATACTTTTTTTATTAATTTCGGGGCGCATCACTACGCCCGTCATAACCAGCCAACCTCGTGTCGGAGGATATCTTTACGATAACCCTAACACCGTTACTGAGGCCGCCTTCATAACAACGATAACCGCTCATAACGAGATAATTCATTTGTTAATTATCCGCTTATGCTTATTAGTTGTTAGGTAAGTGAGGGGGAAGCACTTGGCGTCAGTTTTGCCAAGAGACACCAAGCCGTACACCTACGAGTCAAACATAGCCATTTCAAACTATTTAAAATCGTTTATTACAAAATAGGTATTCAATTAAAGCTAAATTGTAATTAGGACAATATTTTTTTAAAATATACCATGGAAATTAACCGGGACGCTTAATTGCAGCCATTTTTGGGACCATAGTTTTTACCAAATATACCACGAAAACCAACACATTTCCGGCCAAGTTGGTTTACAAATCATACTCGTTTTACTTATAAGTACGACCCTAATAATACATCAAAATTTAGAAGTAGATGTTACATTAATTTTTTTGTAACACATAATTTAACTAAATTAATAGTTATTTGTTGATATAATAGCGCAAAAAAGTCACCAAAATCAGGCATTGGTTTTTAAGGCCGAAGGCAGGAAAAGCAAACGGCAAACCAGCTCAATGCCTACCTGGGCGATTCCGACCCAGACCCAGAAGCGATTGCAAATTACCCAATACGGGCTGAATATTGAGTAGATGCAGTAAATGACCGAACGATAAAAATAGTGCATTATTATGTACCTGTATGGGCATTATCTAGTGTTGGCTATAGCCACCACTATATCAATATAATATACTATCCACATCCATCCATCCATTCATTTATAGAGCGGTAAATTCTATAGTCATCTAAAAACCTTATATACAAAGCGAACACACGAAACACTATTGTGATGCAATCGACTTCCAGTCGCCATCTATTGGTAGAGAGTGGAACTAATGCTCCGAAACGAAGTAAGGACGAAGTGCCTCTAGTAGATAAATAAAAGGTAGATTCTATACTATCTTTAATTCGTTAGTATTGTGATTTATATCAGAATCAAGCAAGAATAGTCGATGGTAGGTATTTATAGTTTCACACTATTGATAGTTGGCAATGTTTTGATAAATTCGATGCTGTTATAAATTTTAATTACTGCTAAATAGCGAAAAGCGAGAGTATTCCTTCTTAAAAGGTCGGCAGCGCATTTACGACTCCTCTGGTGTTGCGGGTGTCCATGGGTGGCGGTAATCACTTACCATCAGGTGATCCGTCTGTTCGTCTGCCCCCTATCTCATAAAAAAATATAAATTGCTGTTATTAATTATTATCGATGACATCGAAAGTGTCGGACGTTTAACTATTGATAGGTAGAACAGTCAACTCCAAGAATATGTATTACACTTTAGGACCTTGCCACAATACATAATGTATAAGAAAGTAGAAGTCGTTCATATACATATGTATTAATTGTGACAAGGTCCTAAAGTATATATTTTTGGAGTTGACTGTACCTATTAGCGTTATCATATTGCTCAATTTTCCCTCAAGTCCCAATTTTTAAGTCTTTGAGGCTGTGATCCGTCGCTTATTGTAGGTAATGTTCCGAAATGTATGTTGTCTTTGATTGATAAGTATAAGTATTGTTTCATTGCATGCGGAGCTGGGGTATTATTTACAAGATGTTATTTCATAAGTTTTTTATATGAGTTGACAATAATTGAAATAGGATACAATTAGTAGAAAAATATCTTATTTATACTTACCTGAACTTGATTCACAGGACCGACGCAACTCCCTTCATCCAAAATGGCGTCAAACCAGTCATCGCCAAGACTCCTCTGCCGAAGAAAGAAAAGGACAAAGCAGCGAGAGGGAAAGCCTTTAGACAAGTAAGTAACAGAAATATCTATTTAAGATCTTGTACGCGGGTTTTCTCCAGCATTGATAACAACGACCCTTGTGGTATGACCTGATTCTTAGGACATGCACCACTGTGCTTGAGTAAAAAGGAAATTTTATTTGCAAATTGATATTAGTATGTAAGGAGTGTGGCTCAATGACCTCCTTTAGAAAGGAAAAAATGCTTTTGAATATGGACTTTTTGGCCACTGACCAATTTTTTCCATTCTTACGGAAAATTTAAGAATAATTACAGCCTGACCTTAACACGTTTCAATACAATGTTAAAAACAATTAAGTGACATCATAACTTCCTAGCGCTGCAACTTTCATCTTCAAAAATATTGTAGCCAATTATGATTTGTCTCTGAATGAATGAAGAATATACTTTTTATTGCACACAAAACAGAGGTATAAAACTTAACTTAAAAACTGACTGTGCGCAGTGTAAAAATAAAAAATATTATCATCACTTATTGTGGCTGAGGGCATCATTCATACCAAGATGGAAGTAGACCAGCGGCTTTTAGCTGAAGTCTACCAGAATACTGACGATTAATTTAATGATTTCTGAAAGGTACTGGCAGCGCTAATAGCAAACCTGGGGACGATCAACACTGGAATGGCGTTTGGCTTCTCGGCGACTGCGCTGCCGCAGTTGAAAGCCGAGGGGTCCAGCATACACATCACGGATAACGAAGCCAGTTGGATTGGTAATGTTAACGTTTCCTATGTAGAAAAAAAAACTAATCATTACAAAAATCATGTTGACTCATAATATTCATATCTCAGAATTCCCATAAATATCTAGCACTATATGTTAATAAAGGGACTTACCAGACTAAAGCTTTAAAATAAGATATTTGCTTATCTTTGGATATTTTTCCAAGTATAGTTTCCAATGTCCTTTCACTACATTCGTGGAATCTGTTACGGGTAAACAAACCGATATCAATAACGAACCTTCGGCTTTTGAAGAATTATGATGGCTGGTCGCTTATTTGTTGGCTGGTCAGCTATAACAAGATTAGTCAGTGTTGTCAGTGATTTAAAAATTAATGCTTAAATTAAATACTTAGATAGTGCAGCGCAAATTTACCTTTTCATCACCTAGTAAGTGACTGATACTAACCTTCTTACCTCCTTCAACTCTGCTTTACTGGCGTCTCCTCATTGCAGCGAGTCTCAGCGCAGCCGGCACGCCCATAGGCTGCATCGTCAGTGGGTACCTCATGGATGCCATCGGGAGGAGAACCACGCTCATTGTCACGGAAGTGCCTCTCATCATCGGCTGGCTTCTAGTTGCGTCTGCGCAGAATGTCCCCATGATTTATGTTGGTGAGTAAATAAGAACCCGTTGGGTGTGAAATTGCGATATGCGGTCGCCCGGGCGGATCCATACCAATCTATGCTTTGTTGAGGCTCGCGTGGGACGTATGGTGGCTATTCATCTGCTTTGATGCCACCTTCGGTACAGGAAATGGTGTGTGGGGATAGTTATTCTAAATACTGGAACTAAATGGATGGATGAAACTAAAAATGGAATTGGGTAGAAACCCTGGGTACGCGCTGTGATGGCAGGTGGAGCAAAGTTATGACCGAATGGTGTCTCAGAAATGCTAGACGAGATCCAGATCGTCCGGTGTCACGATGGGTCGAAGACATCGCCTAAATAGAAGGCACTACATGGATCCGAGCAGCTCAGGACCGGGTACATTGGCGTAAGGGAAGGGAGGATATACTCAGCAGTAGGCACTTCCTTGCTGATGATAATGATGATGATTCTAAATCTAGTATCTTACTATTTTCTATCTACTCATAGTTACCTAACCGTAAGTATATTTTTAAATATTTTTACCGAGCAATCAATATTCAGCACCAATATGTAGACTAGACATAGACATTGAGCGAGCAATCCCCTATCCACGATGGGGATACATCTACCCTTAAAGTTATTGACAGATCAGTTTTATTATTAAGAAAATACTAATTCGTAGAAGGCTAAATAGTTAACACGATCTGTGAGATATTTAGGTGTTTATTTAGCTATCGTTTTTTCCTTTATTTCGGATATTTACGTATGCAATAGGTACCTATTTTGTCGACAAATGTTCCTTATCAACATTTAATTCAAAATGAGTCACATTTTTTTTTAATACCGTTAAGTTACATAACAGCCTCCTACTAACATAGAAATCTTATATTACCTACTTACTTTATGTTGTTGATGTATCTAATATATTGCTCTTACATATTATACAGTAGAAATTACTAATATTTCTACTGTTTTACTGTTACTGTGTTTTGTGTGTAGGTTTGTGATAAATAAACGCAAAAAGTAATATATCGAATTCGAAAATTCTTTCACCATTAAAAAGCTATATTCACCTAAGTAACATTAATTATGCTATTTATTGCTAGAAAAGATAAAAATATTTACATAAAATATCTTCTGTAGACCCGTGCCAACCCGGGACGGGCTGCTAGCTAGAAGGTGATGTAAAAACTAGTAAATTATATTCTTATGATAAGTATTATTAACATTTGGTAACCCAGTTATAATGGTGCGTGCAGGAAGGCTGCTGATCGGCTTCGGCTCGGGCATGGTGGGTGCGCCGGCGCGTGTGTACACGGCCGAAGTGGCGCAGCCGCATCTGCGCGGCATGCTGGGCGCGTTGGCTTCTGTTGGCGTCTCCACTGGGGTCCTTATACAGGTAAGAACCTATTTAACTACTATTGATATTCGACCGGAGCCATGCTTCAGCATGAGTGGGGTCGACCGTAATGCATACTACCGCCAAAGATTTAAAATCTTTGACTACCGCCTCACAGAAGACCGGCGTGGAAGCAGCGCCTGTTTTTCGCCGAGTGAGTGAGGGTGTCGGGACGAATGGAAGAAGAAAACTTACTTTTTTTTTGGTTACCCAGGGGAAATACGTTACGCATACCCGAGGGTGTCGGGACGCAAACAGGGGGAAAAGGGGGTTAAAAAGTTAACTGCGCACTTGTGACTTCACTGCTGTTGCGAGTGTCTATGGGCAGCGGCAATCGCGTACCATCAGGTGATCTGTCTAATCGACTGCCACTTCTCACATAAAAAAGAGTCGTGTCTAAACTGCTCTATCAACGTTATCGAACAGGGATAAAATGAAGTTTTGGAAAAATATACAGTTGTGCATTCCGATGTAGACCTTCAGTTTAGTAAGTAGTTGTGGCACATACCTAGGTAACAATATTATTTCTAAGCTGTTGACTGTTACAGGGTTGTGACAGGTAGGCTATAAGACTAGTACTAGCAAATCACCAACCGGGATGGAATCTGTATGTGTCCTGGAATCCTTTTTCTATCTTGTGATCTGTATTCCTACTACGTACACATGCGCGAGCCGTTCGCTACGCTAGTAAAACCTGTCTGAATGTCGAAATAAGAAAACATCACATTTCCGTATAGAGCTGTCCGCGTCACTCTAATTCAAAATCCGCCATTCCCAAATAAAGCGTGTCACTTAATGACAAATCACATGGTATTGTTTTCTTATTTTAAAACCACTGTCGAGCGCATACTGCGCACGCGGTCTGCATTGTGCATTTAATTCGAAACGAGATTGTTTGTTTCGTCTAAGTGAAGCGCCTGCGCTGTGCTTCGTCGAGTAAGTCTAGAGGCCCAATCCAGAAGGGGGACTATAATAGGTTGCACTGGTATTGTAGGTGTCGATGGAAGGCGGGTTCGATTCCCGGTTCAACCGTGTAATTATTCAAAAATCTATGAATGCAGTTTGATTGTTTTTGAAATTAAAATAATGACGTCTTTCAGTAAAATGTTCCATCTACAGTATCAATACCCTCCATGTGACATGGCCGTGGGACGGCCTGTATATAGGCTAATACTCTTTTTTTGCTGTAAACGATTATAATTAGTCCAAAAACCTCAGAACCTGCGTCAGCTGTAAACAATGAGAAATGCAAACAAGACTCACCCAATGAATCGCTTAAACGATGTTATTTTTAATTAGATGGACCAGTTTATCTCTTTACGTTCGTCTTTTATGAATACCAAATAGTTTTATCTATCTACAAAGATTTACATGTCATTTTTACCAACGTTTCAGAAGGACATTTTAAGTATTTGAGGCGCGTGAGTAAAAATGTCGCCAAATGTTGTATTACTTTTCAGTTTTCCATTGTTTTAAGAACAATTAAATAGAATTGATGAATGTTACTAATACCCTTTTGATATTGGCCAAAGTATCAATCTACATATCCCGCGAAAAAAGTCTCCAGGTGTACTACCTGGACACATAAAATACTGTGGTAGTGATTGTGGGAGTGAACACTCATCATCATCCTCATCAGCAACCCACACTCGTCCACTGCTGGACATAGGTATCCCCTAAGTGGCGTGCACACTGCTCCCAATTTTCGGCCACTCTCATCCAGCCCACACCAGCCAGCCTTCGAATGTCATCAGCCCATCTTCTACGCTTACTGAGTCGCGGTCTCCACTCAAGGACTTTACAGCTCCAACGATGGCAGTTCTGCATCTAATGTGACTAGCCCACTGCCACTTCAGTTTGCTAAATCGGTGGGCTATGTCGGTGACTCTGGTTCTCTGTCGGATTACTTTTTTTTTTTCATAAGTATTATTCATTTCAAGTATTATTCATAAGTGTTCTGTATGGCACCTAACTTGAATAAAGATTTTTTCTAATTCTATTTCTGATGCAGTTCTTCAGAGATACTCTGAGCTCTTTGAGTGACTTTGGACCGGTGGACTAGTCCAGCCGTGAGTGTCCACGAGAAAGGCGACAGAGAACACAACACTAAGCTATTTTGCCCTGGGTTTCCGCTTACAAGTCCTTGCTGAGAAACTCTATACTGTAGTCGTACTAATATATTTTCGCGAACGGTGATAATTACAGGTTCATGCATGAATTTTCCGAACAAAGCGAATGACATGTGATGATTACGCATCTAGCAAACAAAGTCATTGCCACCACACGTACCTCTACTGTAAAACTGTAATACTGGCGCAATCATGAATCAGATGATTTTTAATTGGACGTGTAAGCTGATAAATTACTAAACAGCAAACAAAAATGTTATTTCTGAATATTGGAGTGGGAAATTCAGTCGTTGGAAGAAGTCACACATCACATCAATGATTTTTTTTTATTCCAATCTCATACCTATTAGCGTCTCTCATATTAAGTATTGCGAAGGTTAGGACTTTGGAGACTACCGGGAATGTGTTGCCTCCAAAGTCCTGACCTCCGCAATACTCAGTCTCCTATTATAGGTTTGCGAAGGTCACTCCCCACACAAACTTAATCATGGTTACACATGGTCCAAAAACTATCCGAAACGGCGCTACTAAGACATGCTAAAAGGCGTGTTCTTTAAATAATTTAATAATGTTTGTAAAAGGCAAACACTTTTACTTAAAAAAAAACTTATTTACTGAACTACAAACGCTCTTAAAATTTCGTCTATCCTTTAAATCGAAAACGTGCAGTTCAAATGAATTGAGGATATTTGGATACATGATGAGATGTATTGTAGTAACGTGCTAGGTACGACTGTCTGTATGGCAAGTAAATTAGTTAGTGATTCTATTGTATTGTATAAAAATAATAATTATGTGTTCGTCATAGATATTATAATATCTCTAGATACATTCCTTACTGAAAGCATTTAAAAAGTGAGCCCATAGGGCGGTCATTAGTTATTTTTACAGTAATAAATATTTTGAGTTTCGAACATGCCGTCGAGGTCGAAAACAAAATGTTTCGACTAAACCAAAAGTGTCAATCCAAAATTGACAAAAATTGGTTTTTAAATCCAAAAATGCCAAAATAGCGCTCTTTTGCGAATCGTTCGCTGTATCTAGGGTTTCTATGATCGAAGTGTAAATTCAATTCAATTCATTTATTGTCAATCATATGAGGCAAGACGTTACAGTTCAATGCTCAAAAGTAAACCAAACATACGAGAGTTTTACGTGTAAAAAGAAGTTGTAGGTTAACGTATTTTATATTCAAATGTTAATGTTTTTTGACACGTTATCCGTTTCTAAGTTGGGCTGCGTACCCATTTTGCCATGCGTCGGCTTAGAAACAGAAGTGTCAAGCTAGGCAGGTTTACGTAGTTCGGGCTTTTTTTATGTGATAGGTGGCAGACGAGCAGACGGGTCACCTGATAGTAAGCGATTACCGCCGCCCATAGACACATGCACCACTAGTAGACTCACAAGTGCGCTGCCAACCTTTAACCTTTTCCCCAATTGGGCCTGCTCCGGTACCCTCACTCACTCGGCGAACATACAGCGCAGGCGCTGCTTCACGCCTGTCTTCTGTGAGGTCGTGGTATCACTCCTACCGAGCCGGCCCATTCATGTCGAAGCGTGGCTCTCCAACGTTAAAAGCTGCTGCCTAGGAAGTTCAGCTTGTTGGCTTGGTTACCCGTAGGTAGCTCGCCAGTTGACAAGGGGTATCTGTCATTGACTAGTTATTGCTACTTAATGTTCGGAATTTGCCATAATTTTAACGCTTTTCATATGCGGGAATATGATGGTAGCTGTATTATTGTAATCATAGATAATAACACAGAAATAATTAGTTTAAAAATAGATGCACTAGTTACACTAAGTATCTCGAATTTAAAGCTTAGGAACGGGTTAATATTATTCTTTTGGGTTTTATAACGTTTTTTTTTATTTTATTCCATAATTCTAGGAAGGAAATTGATGTTTGATTTCGTTCGATTGATGCAGTCATCAATATGAACGAAACGAATATTTCTTAATCCAAGTACCTACTTATTTGGAATTTGCAGGTTTGCTCTGGTTTTGTGTTTTTTCTCACCGCTTAGCTAGTGATAAGATTTTCAAAATCCTGAAGTCGGTCGATCGGATTCGAACGTTCAACCATTAGGTCATACCTGAGATTAAATAAAAAAGATTTTCTCTTTTTGGTTAAGAAAATAAAAATAAATTAAAATTTTCCAAACGACCTACGAGTTGTTTTCTTCAAATAATCTGGTTATATAGCCATGGCTAGTACATATAGTACCTACTTATTTATTTACTCTAAGGCCATTCCTAATTGCCCCTCCAATAAACACGAAAGTAAACTCAAGTTAGCACCTACTACGTGCAAGGTAAACTGTGTCACGATATAAATATTGTTCAAAGTTATTTGTTTATCGACGCGACAACAAATAGTTTGATTATCCAAGTGTGAATCAGATTATACTATGACTACGATTTGTTTTGCTAGCCGTAGCGTAAAGCTTGTTGATTTGTTTGTCTGACCGTTCGGCCATAGAAATCCTAGATACCGCGTGAACGCACGAAGCGTGTACGTACGCCCGTAGAGCATTGTACGCCCCTATTCGCAAAAGGGCGCTATTTGGTATTTTCGGAATTTAAAACCAATGACATGGATTAGGGTCGAAAACAAAAAATGAGACGCGGTAACAGTTTCTAATATTATGAACAAGAGCATGCAAAAGAATAATAATGCTTTGTACAAATACTACATTTAGGAACCCACGACATTTGATCAGGCAGGCTCACTACCAATTTGGCCATCGGCTTAGTCAGGCCCAATCAACGCTACGCTTCCAGCGCTCATTTTTCCCGCGCACGTGCAAATTGTGGAATGACCTTCCAGTTGCGGTGTTCCCTGATCGCTATGACATGTCCTTGTTTAAACGAGGTTTGAAAAGAAACTTCTTTCACGGTAGGCAGCGGCATGACTGCCTCGGCATTGTTGTTGTCTATGAGCGGCGGTTACCATTTACCATCAGATGGGCCGCATGCTCGTCTGACTTCAGCAATAAAAATAAAAAAAGTAGACCCAGAACGTCGGCTGCCTGTATCGCGGTCTAAAATAACTACGCACTCTATATTATTCTGTGCTCTAACTCGTAAAGTAATCTCGGCGTGTTTCGACTTCGGTGTAGATGACGTTTCCTGGGAAAAAAATATTGATTACTTACATCAGGTGTTGGTAAAAAGAAACAACTGAGCTCGACGAAAGTAGTTTATTAATTGACTAGCGGCCGCCCGCGACTTCGTCCGCGTGGAAAAGTAACTTTTTACCCCCCTTTCAACCCCTTACAACCCCCTTTTCGCAATAAAAAGTAGCCTATGTCCTTTTTCAGGGTCTAGATTATCTGTATACCAAATTTCATTTAAATCCGTTGAGTAGTTTTGGCGTGAAAGAGTAACAGACAGACAGACAGAGTTACTTTCGCATTTATAATATTAGTATGGATTCCTCGTAAAACATAATACAACGTCAATATATGTCTTAGTAAATAGGGTTAGGGTTGGCGGCACATCATAAGGACAATGCCCTTAGTTTCTAAGACGGTTAAAAAGCAGGGCGTACTTATAATTTATTGGTTTTTACGGAAACAATAGCATTTTAAAAACACAAAATTCATCTTATCAATGCTTGTTCTTTTGTGACTTTTGTCCATGGAATTTCTCGTTCATTTTATATTCTTTAAAATATGTAAATCAATGCTTGTCACGTGCTTTTCTACGTTTTTTGTGAGCGTATATAATTATGGTTTTATTTGCGAATAGGTTGGCAGTTATTGTTTCTACAATAGTTAATTAGTTACTCGGTGCGTAATGTGACATTGTGTTACGTAGTTTCTTTGTGAAAAGTCACAAAAAGATAGGTGATCCATTCAAACCACTAAAGGGACAGCTGAGATTGATTAGTGAGAGAAAAGAATTTGTAAAGGTGCTCCCATACTTTAACCATACGTAGGTATAGCATAAGGAACTTAATGATATTTATCGTGAGCATTGGTGAACTAATTTTACTTTATGAAATATGTATGATATAGAAAAACGTCTCATTTAATGAGAAAATTTAGAATCGCATGGTTGTTTATTATAGATATAGATACAAACAGCAGCCATAGTAATAATGTATAGGTACTACAAAAAATATATCCTACGATACAAAATTTAAAGATTTTTGACATAAGATTAAAATCGGATAAAATATAATTAGATTATATTAAAAATAGCATTAGATACTTACCTACTTAATATACATTTTCAGAGCATAGCATAACATAATGTTAGGTACAGCGTGATTGCTCTTGTCGCCACCAATGAAGGTTCCTTAACTACGCAAAGGGTCGCTATTTGCCATTCTGGAATTTAAAACCAAATACTTAATAATGAATTAGGGTCGAAAATGGCTCGACGGCATGTTCGAAATGTACTCGTTTAAATATATAAAAAATATGACAGCGTTGTTGGCATAATTTTTCAAACGTTTTCAGTATGGAATCGTATATTAGAGATAAAGTGTGAACGCTCCTTAACTTCCGCCTAATCAAAACGCCGTGATGAACGGTAATTGAAAAGCAACTATGTTGGTTCAGGTAAATTTAGAACCGTCCGACGCTCGGCAAACAAACATGTTATCCGCACTATTAGGTAACGATACGTCACTGCGCACACTGCATCAGGTGATAATATATTTGTTGGTCCTGCTGCGTGACATTTTTATGTGTACATACACACGTGTGTATTTTGCGTAGAGTCACGCTTTTTTGGGTTCTGGAGTCTCTTCCGCCCTTAACCTTTAACCAGGCTATGTACCATATGAGACCACCAGATTTTGAACTTTATGCAGTTATGATAAGGTTGAAAACCAATGAAAAAAAAAGTTTAAGGCCTGGTTAAGGGTTAACTTGTGTCATGTCCGTTCGTCCGTCTGCATCCATCCAGGTCAAAGACTCTTACGCCCTTATTACACAACGGAGATTAAAGTTAGGCATGGTTTAAAAATAATGCTGTCACTTTTACAAAAGTCACAAATGAAAGTGACAGCATCAGTTTTAAATCAAGCATACCTTTAGACCACGTTTCGTTATATGAGGGTTAGTGCTATAAAGATTAAGGGAGATATTAAGTAAGTATTACGTGGCAGACGAGCCAGTAACCGAGTAAAAAAGTAGAGTCACAAGTCCGCTGTCAACCTTTTCCTCCAATTGAGCCTCCGGTGCGGTAGATGAGTATTTATGGGGTTGCTAGTATGTAGGTACCTTATTTTTGAGTGTCTGATATTTCGGCGCTGTTGCAAGGGCCATGATCAAGGCAGACATATCGGTCTACACCGTAATTAGAAGTAGAAATAGAAATAGAAATTTATTTTGTTTCACATAACATTTTTACATTTACAATTACACTGTTATTATACTAATAAAAAAAACCGGCCAAGTGCGAGTCGGGCTCGCGCACAAAGGGTTCCGTAGCAGCAAATATAATAAACTTAACCAAAATTACAGTTAAATCAACCTATCTCAAAAACTATAAGAGATACTTTGATCAAACCAAAAATCGTTGAAAGAGTTAATTAGCATGCATCACCTCTATTTTTTTTAGAATTTTATACCCCGTAGTTATAAAAATAGAGGGGGGGGGACATACTTTTTACGACTTTGAGAGCTGATATCTCAAAAACTGTTCACTTTAAGAAAAATGTTTTTTAGAAAACTTTATATCATTTTAAAAGACCTTTCCATTGATACCCCACACGGGTATGTACATCGAAAAAAAAAATTTCATCCCTCAGTTACATGTATGGGGGGCCCCACCCCCAATTCTTTTTTTTACTATTTAGTGTCATATTTTTGTAGCGGTTCATACAACACATATTCCCATCAAATTTCATCACTGTAGTACTTATAGTTTCCGAGTAAATCGGCTGTGACAGACGGACAGACGGACAGACGGACAGACGGACAGACGGACATGACGAAACTATAAGGGTTCCGTTTTTGCCATTTTGGCTACGGAACCCTAATAAAAAAGAAAACATTTTATGCAAACAGTATCGCTGGACTTCACACTAGGATTCCCTGTGTCGTGAAGACCAGACTTCCCATTTTAGTGAAAGTATATTCGTAGGTGTGGGTAGGTGTGTGTGTGTGTGTGTGTGTGTGTGTGTTTGTGTGTGTGTGTGCGTAAATTAACTATTTAATGTTAGTGACCATCTTCTTCTATACTATTTATAAAGAGATAACTTCTATAGATAACGACAAGGCTCAAACGTAAACCGAAAACACGAAACGCTTGCGCGATGTAATTGGTCACAGCGCCATCTATTGGTTCATTTCTGAATTACGGTCCCTAAGCGAAGTGAGGGCGGGCCACTAGTGATAGTATAAAACTATACACAGTTTACTGATCTTCAATTATCTTACCAATTCCAGTACGTCATAGGCAGCGTGACGTCATGGAACATCCTCGCCGGCATCAGCGCGACCGTCCCGATCCTGTCCCTCCTCACCATGCTGTTTGTCCCGGAGACGCCCAACTACCTCCTCACCCAGGACAAGAGAGAGAGGGCTGAGAGCTCGCTGGCTAAGCTGAGGGGTTCCACATACAACCTGAACGAGGAGATACAGCGGATGATCACGTTTAAGGAGAAGAATCATGTCGAGCCGTAAGTTATTTTTTTTATATAGGTGGCAGACGAGCAGGCGGATCACCTGATGGTAAGCAATTGCCGCCGCCCATGAACACATGCAACAAGTGCGCTGCTAACCTTTTATCCCCTTCCCCCCCGATGGGCCTCCGGTACCCTCACTCACTCGGCGAAACACAGCACAGGAGCTGCTTCACGCCGGTTTTCTGTGAGGCAGTAGTATCACTCCAGTCGAGCCGGCCTATTCATGCCGAAGCATGGCTCTCCCACAATTATATAAGTGGCAGACGAGCCGACGGACCACCTGATGGTAAGCGATAACCGCCACCCACAGACATCTGCAACCAGTAGAGTCACAAGTGCGCTCCTAACCTTTAATCCCCTCTCCCCCAATTGAGCCTCCGGTACCCTCACTCACGCATCGAAACTCAGCGCATGCGCTGCTTCACGCCAGTTTTCTGTGAGGACGTGGTATTATGGTATTACTCCGGTCGAGCAGGCCCATTCATGCCGAAACGTGGCTCTCCCACTTTTGTCAGCTAGTGGTTTTGATGTTAAATGATGTCTCTGATTAGGTACTACAATAAGTAGGTACCTATTATATTTGTGATACCTCTGTTGTCTGATATCTGTAACACAAGTGCTTAAGTAGGTAACACTGACTACGGAGTCAGGTCAATGTATGAGGTGTTGTGAGAATTTATTTATTTATATTCGCAATCACGTGCTATTTCAAAGGTATTTAAATAGTAAATCATGTGATTAATATTTTGTAGTTTCTCGAGCACCTTGATCGAGTAACACATAGTGCTAACTGCTATTTATATTTCCATACACGTTTCAATCGGATATGTAAAATTATTCATTAAGCAACACACTTCTATATAGCAGGGAAAACATATCAAGAAATGCATACTTATTTTCTGGAATTTTACCGGTTTTGTCCTGAGATTATTTTTTATCAAGTCACTCAGATTCCTGTATTATTTAGTTGGGAATTAATACTTAATGTAAGATTTAATAAATAAGTGTTGATCTCGATAAACCTATTCTACAAAAAATAGAAACACAATTGTTAGCTTAGGTGATTGACATTAATACTAAAGTCTGAATTTGAATCATGCATGTAAACTAAACTGATATACCTATGCAAATGCCAAGATGAAGATGCCGCCCGCCCCTTCTATATATATTTTTCCACAGTTTCAGAACTGGTGGACTTTCCTGGCTATACAAAAGTTTGGAAAACTTTTGTATAGCAAACTGTTGTTTTTAGCAAATGAAGAAGTTTGATCATCATCTCCTTCTATCTTCTATACTAATACTATAAAATTTATGAAGAGGTGACTTTTAGAGAAAACGTCGGGGCTTATACTCGTAGGTAAAACGAGAACGAAACACTTGCGCGAAGCAGTCGACTCGTAGCGACATATATTGGTTCAGTTTACAACTTATGTCCCTAAGCGTACTTTAAAATATAATCACAGGTTCTATTTACTTACACCAATATACTAAGTAATATTATAAACTAGCGGCCGCCCGCGACTTCGTTCGCGTGGAAAAATTTTCCCCGTTTTTTACACATTTACCGCTCTGTCTTTGCTCCTATTGGTCATAGCGTAATGTTATTTAGCCTATATCCTTCCTCGATAAATGGACTATCCAACAAAAAAAGAATTATTCAAATCGCACCAGTAGTTTCGGAGATTAGCGCGTTCAAAACAAACAAACAAACAAACAAACAACCAAACAAACAAACAAACAAACAAACTCTTCAGCTTTATTATATTATTACTAGCGGCCGCCCGCGACTTCGTCCGCGTGGAAAAATTTTCCCCGTTTTTTACACATTTACCGCTCTGTCTTTGCTCCTATTGGTCATAGCGTAATGTTATTTAGCCTATAGCCTTCCTCGATAAATGGACTATCCAACAAAAAAAGAATTATTCAAATCGCACCAGTAGTTTCGGAGATTAGCGCGTTCAAACAAACAAACAAACAAACAAACAAACAAACTCTTCAGCTTTATTATATTATTAGTATAGATATATAAATATATAATATATAATATATAAATGGGAAAGTGTGTTTGTCTTTCTTTCACGGCAAAATGGATAGTTGAAGGGATGGAGAGTAATATCTTACTTCTATTAATACTTTTCGCCCGTTTCTAACCCCCCCTTTTAGGGAAATGGGAGACGCGAGTGAAACCGCAGGCAAAAGCTAGTTTACTATGGTCATGTATCAGGGGCTCTTTCAGGTGTGGTTTTAACGAAGTGTTTATTTTGATTTCAGGCTTAGAGGCCCCCGCGAGATCGTCAAAGCGCTGCTGTCCCCATCGGCCCTGAAGCCGTTCAGCATCCTGGCTACGTATTTTTTCCTGTACCAGTGGTGTGGCGTCAACACCATCACATTCTATGCTGTTGAGGTTTTCGAGGTATGATAATTTTACCGATCGCATACACCAGTTTCTGTATCGAAAAAAAAGGAAGCAAAGATGTACCTATGCAAAGTAACGCTGAGGGAAGGAGATGCTCGCACACACTTAATAAAACAGAATCTTAACTGGCGAGATTGACCTCCCGCTCCCCCGACCCCGGGGGAGCACCCGCCGGGCCCGCCGTGTAGGCGGGCCACCGTCCGGGGGGATGTCGTGGTGCGAGGGCTTCGCGCTATTTGCCCCACGACTTTCTCCCGCGATGGACGATGAGGGAGAGTCCCAGGCTTTTTAGTCGGTAAACCCCCCGCCGTCTCATGCGGGGGGGAGTCCGGCGGACGGGTATGCGGGACGCATTTCCCCTGGGTAACCAAAAAAAAAAAGGTTGACCTTTAACGTCTTAAGGCTCATTTAGCAGACACAATAGAAAAAACAATTTTTTGGCTTTATATCCTATCTTTTCTTGTTGTCTCAAGCAAAGAGTCATTTATTTACCTACTACCTTCTCATTTTCCAGGCATCAGGAGCCTCTCTCAACAAGTACTGGCTGACGATATCCATGGGCATCATCCGAGTCATATTCACGGTGATCGGCTGCATTCTCTGCAGGCGGTGTGGGCGGAGACCGCTTACTTTCGTATCAGGTAAATAATAAATAAATAAATAAAAATAAATTGAGACAACATCACATACATTGTCCTGGCCCCAAACTAAGGTTTTCCCTTGTGCTATGGAAACCAGGAACAACGAAGGTACTACAAACACCCAGACCCAACACAAATGGTGACGTTTTCCCCAATCTCCCCTCGAGCAACATGATAATGTGATTCCACGTTCGCATTTATACACCAATAGTTCTTAACATAATGGCTGAGCTAGGGCACTAGAGGTCCAATCCGGGGGAAGTGTGATGAGAGATGTGTTAAGATGCGTTGCGAGAGATTTATGTCTTAGGGTGCGTTTCCACAGAAGCGAATGTGTGGAGGCGGAGAGTAATAGCTCAATTACTCATCAGAGATGAGATGTGTATTTGAGCAACGTGATTGGTAATTTTTTACAAGTCTCCGCTCAACTCCACGCGAGCCAATATTGTCACTTTTCTGAGCGAAGCTAAGTAAACTACGCGCTACTATTTGGTTCTAAACTAACACATTCCCCCCTCATCTCTGGTGGAAACGCAGCTTAAAGGAGGACGGCACGTGTGTCAACCATCTATGTTGCGGACGTTTATGCTCGTCTATCACCTAATCACCATAAAAAAAAGATTTTTGTTCTAAGTTGATTCCTCTTTTTTTTCCAGCCATTGGCTGCGGCACCACCATGATAGCTCTAGCCGTGTACATGTACTTCGTACAATACTGGAGGGAGAACAACCTACAACCAGTACACTCTTGGATCCCCGTGGCTGCCATCTACATTTTCACGATATCTTGCACCCTGGGCTACCTGATCGTGCCCTGGGTTATGATCGGAGAGGTCTATCCTACGCAGGTAAATATTCGGAAAAGGAAAGCTTCTTTTTTGTTATAGCAATTCGAGTCCCACCTGAAAACCCTTTGATAATTTTTTTAAGTTCTTTATTTACATAAGACAGCTAATAATTATAAATGGGAAAGTGTGTTTGTCTATTGTTTGTCTTTCTTTCACGGCAAAACGTAGCGGCGAATTAACGTGAATTTCTGGCTAGATGGAATGATGTTAGTTTTCAAAATACTTACATCTGCGGGTTCTACTCCGTGGCTGTAAGCAACAAAAGGAGTTCGCGTAGCGCTTAGTGCGAATTTCTGCAACTTCAACTATGGGATGATAAGCCAGTCTTCGCCTAGCATCCCGATAGTCGAATAGATGGATATTAGTAGTTTTATTAGACTAGTGGCCCGTCCTTCACTTAGTTTCGGGACATTAGTTCCACTCCATATCAATAGATGGCGCTGGGTGCCGATTGCATCACGCTAGTGTTTCGCTGTTTGTATGGTCTGTCGGTCCATAGAATTGACCTCACTACTTATAAACAATATATAGATAGAAGATGGAAATATACTTTTATTTTTTAGGTTCGTGGAATCGTTGGCGGCATGACGACCTGCGCAGCTCACATGTCGGTATTCTCTGTGGTGAAGACGTTCCCTTACCTGAAGTATGCTTTCAACGACTACGGAACCTTCGCTTTGTATGGATCCATGTCCATATTAGGTGAGTACTGAGATATATTGACCCAGTTAAAAACTAGTCTACGACTAAGTTTAGCCCCGCTAGTCATTATAACTAAATCGCAATAAGTATGAAGACCCGCGTGAAGCAGCGCCTGCGCTGTGTTTCATCGAGTGAGGGTACTGGAGGCCCAATTGGGGAGAAAGGGATAAAAGGTTAGAAGCGCACTTGTGACTCCACTGGTGTTGCATGTGTCCATGGGCGGCGGCAATCGCTTACCATCAGGTGATGCGCTTGCTCGTCTGCTACCTATCAAATAAAAAAAATAAAAAAAGGGGGTTAAATGTTGGCACTTGTGGCTCTACTGGCGTGGCAGGTGTCCATGGGCGGCGGTAATCGCTTCTCATCAGGTAACTCGTCTGCTCATCTTCCACCTATCACATGTTTAAATAATTAATTCTACTTTCAGGTACTGTATTTTACTACTTCTACCTACCAGAGACCAAAGGTAGAACTCTACAAGAGATAGAAGATTACTTCTGTGGTAGAACGAAAACATTGAAGAAGACTCAATCTACCGATACAGCGTAAATTAAAAACGTGAGTCACTGAGTGACTTGGGGTAAATGGTATTTGTCTAAAGTAGACTTTGTATAGTCCTAACTTTTTTTGCGAAAAAAGGTGATATACCTACTCGTATTTTCGTATATCACACTTTTTATGATACTCCCTCGTTCAGTTGATGTCATAGATTAGAGTTTATATAATATCTTGAGCACAAAATAAATTTAGGTTTTGTCACTTTTTAAATAGAACTGTCTATAAATAAAATAAATATCAGTGATGTGAAACCAGTGATCTATGAGTAATAGTAAATGATTTTAGAGCTATTTCATTAGTAAACCTTGCTTATAGTATCTTTATTTTTATAAATATTTAATGTTTAAATGTAAATACGAGTGAAAATGAATTCTGTGCCTTTAGGATTGCCTCATTGTAACTTTAATGATATTTTTGAACAAGAATTTTTTGGGAGCAATTAAAATTTAAAATAAAATTTTATGAAAGGAACTGTGTCAAACTAAGTATTATTAAAAACTAATGATGATAGAGTATTTTATGAATAGGTAGCTAATCAAATTAAATTTTAAATAGTTTTATTGCAGTTACACTATAACGTAGAAAGATATTTGTACATAGCAGGTGAAGCCAAGTCTGAAGAAGGAACATCGCTTCGCCTTTTGTCACCATCTGGATTTATTTTAAGTGACAATTCGAGAAATATTAATCAAGTACAAATAGACAAAGAAAAGTAGGAAGTTGTAACTATAGATATTATGATGATTTTATTTTAAGTTATGTTGGATAACTTGAAAAGAGAAAAATATTACTCGTAAGGTAGGTACATTATGCAAGTCATCACTAAGTAAGAAAGTCATATTAATATTAAGTTATATTTTAAGTAAGCTTTTAGATGCGTATTAAAAAATTACATAGTTCTTTTAATATTGTTTTAGATCTGCACTGTTTGTGTCAAACTTTAGTTCAGAATGTAATGTTTTTTTAATTATTTGTCAACAATTAAAATTGAAGTAGCGATATTTTTGAAATGTATTTAAATATTTAAGTAGGTTACATTCCTACATAATAAAACAAAGCATTTTAATGATAATATAAATTAGATTGTTACTTATTTATTATTATTTATACATGTGAATAGTTCTTATATTTTAAGAAAGCATTTGTGATAGATAGATATTCTTTATTACACATAATACGTATAAAGTAATTTAAAGTAGTTATAATAACGCTGTAGATATAGCTAATATAATTAAATTTATTTTAGATAGATTACATATACAAAAACGGAACATATCCGAATAAATGTTTTTGAATTTTGAATGTTGTCTGATTTTCCCCATTGTCCTCTTAATGGCGATTATTTACTTCCTACTCAACTAGTATCATTATGTAGATGATAAACTATTAATTTAGATTCATGATTCATCGTTCATGCAGCCACCATAGTGGTTATTCCAAATTAAGGATTAAGGTTTTTCTCTCTTTCTGATTTCTGAAATCCTGAATCGTGGCTGTCCGAAATGTGCTGATTTCCTTACGATGTTTTTCTTACCGCCGAGCTATTGGTATGACTCGGATTCAAATCACAACCCCTCATATTTTACTTCAAGTTATCACCGTTAACATCGATGATATGCCAAGCTCAAATGAACTAATCTACTCTTCCATCGCGAGAGATCCACAGATAGGTGGGTGCGGTCGACGAATTTTCCGGCGTTCCATACTCAATACTCAATATTTTTACTGCCAAACCATAATGTACAAAAGATGTTAAAAAAAAAGAGAAAGAACAATATTATGGATGGACCCTGTCGGGTATGCAACTTAGGGGTAGGAGAAAGGAGCGCTACATACAAGTATTAATTTAAATTACAAAATATAACATACTTACTTAGAAGTTTAAATTACTTTTATTATTTTGTAAAGCCTATATACGTGTGATCAATAAAATATTCGTTAATAGTATAATAACATTTGTCAATTAAGTATTTCTTTAACTCTCGTATCAGAATTTTGTCGCTATTTCTTCTGTAGTTTAGTTTCTGTAGTTTATCAGATAATTTATTGTATATTTTAATAGAGGAACTGAAGGTGCTTGACGAGTTTAATTTACCAGAGCTAGGCAACAGTCGTTTGCACATCGGAGAGGATATACATAGCACAGTGCAGGCTATAAGGAACGCTACTACATCCGCTGACCGTAGGTACTTACTTAGATCGTAATAACACAGGACCAAACAAACCTTATCATTCGCAAAACGTTAGTAAATCAAAGTGTAAACCACCGCGGCGATATTAGCCATGCATTTCCGCGTTTACCTCTACTGCGTGCTTGTACTGACTCAAGCGGCTGCGCAACCACACAATTTGAAAAGAAAACTTGGTAAGGCAAAAAGGTAACTGTTCGTATCGTACTGAAAACTGTGAAGCATGCGGCGAAACACAGCGTAGGCGCCGCTGTGTTTCGCCGAGTGAGTAAGGGGGGTGATTTTTTTTTTAAATTGAAGCAACATTTTCCACGTCGAGATGTAACTTTTGTGGCAGTTGTGAAGTCCGTATTCCTCTGGAATTAAGACACATTATATGATACTAGTGGCCCGCCCTCACTTCGCTTCGGGAACGTAATTCAGAAATGAACCAATAGATGGCGCTGTCTCCAATTACATCCCGCAAGCGTTTCGTGTTTTCGGTTTACCTATAAGCCTTGTCGTCTATTAGAAGTTATCTCTTTATAAATAGTATAGATATAGATGTAGAAGATATACCTCTACATTAATAAAATAGTATTTTTATATGTATGTAGTAGGACTTACTATAGATAGAATATTTTACAAAACCCCAGACCACCCAGACCGAAGAAAACTTAGAAAATGTAGTTTTCTAAATTGACTTGACCGGAAAAACAAATACGCATAAATAAATACAGTATATCAAGGAGGCGTTAAGGACCATGGAAAGGTGGGTCATGCACACACCCACACACCCTATTATGTACAGAAAATCATTATTTTCATCATCATCATCATCAGCGACCCACGTTTGTCCACTGCTGGACATAGGTCTCCCCCAATGCACGCCCACCGCTCCCGATTTTCGGCCACTCTCATCCAGCCACTCCAGCCAGCCATGACGACATTTGAATCGTCATCCCATCTTGTAGCAGGGCGTCCAACACTACGTTTGCCGAGTCGCGGTCTCCACTCAAGGACTTTATGGCTCCAACGGTTGTCAGTTCTGCGGCTAATGTGACCAGCCCACTGCCACTTCAGTTTGCTAATTCGGTGGGCTATGTTTTTTCAGTGGCAGCCTCAAAAGACGTAGTCCTGAAAGACGCTGTAGAGTTCAACGGAATCTCTCGCGCGACTCTACTGAAGCTACTCACGACGATAGAGCAGAACCTCCGCGGCAAGTTCCATGGGCTGAAGCGGCCCATGCTCACGGCGCAGTTTGCCAACAACAAGTACACGCACCAGTTCGTCTACCCACAGTTTAAGCATAAAGTTCAATAAAGGAGTTGATGAGACGTGTCTTTTAATAACCAATCCCACACAATATCGTCCATTTCTCTGGAAAAAGATGGGAAAAAGTAATTGTTCTCTGAACGGCACTCGTTGCCTCTACTCGTCTTATAGATGTCCAAAGACAGCAGCAATACAAATACAAATAACGTTTATTGCTTATTAATGATACATATTACATGAAATTATATACATAATATACATAAATAGAAATAAACAAAACTTTACTCAAGTTAGGTCCATACAGAACACTTATGTATGTCAAAACATAATTATAATTTACCACTGGTTTGGAACGTCGACTTCTGCTGAGAAGACACCAGCAAGAAACTTAGTAGTTCTTTACTCTTTTCAATTAGTATATAATAATAGAATAATAGAAAATGTCCTTCCAATTTGTGAACTTGTTTATACATTACATCTGCTATCTTTTCTTTGTTTAGTAAAAATAAAATTATATAGTTAAATTTCGGCACTATTTTGTCTTTCTGTATGTAAAACATTATATGTAATATTGTATGATGACTGTTTGTGCCAAAATAAATGAAAAAAAAAAAAAAGAAATTAGGTTAAGTAACTTAAGTACCTAGGCGTACAATGAGCAAATAGAGGTGGCTCAGCTTGTACTGCCACAGAAAGCATTCATTAACCCCCTCTCATTAAAATGGAAATACTTACAGCACTAGTGAACGTATCCGTGCTTTATATTGTACAACTCTCAAAACTAGTATCTTCTCCATTCTGTTCTCAAAACCTTTTTTTATGTGATAGTTGGCAGACAAGCATACGGATCACCTGATGGTAAGCTAATGCCGCCGCCCATACACACAGCAACAACAGTAGAATCACAGGTGTGCTGCCAACCTTTGACCCTCTTTCCCCCCATTTGGGCCTCCGGTACCGTCACTCTCTCGACGAAATACGGCGCGAGCACTGCTTCATGCCGGTCTTTTGTGAGGCCGTGGTAGTCACTCCACTCGAGCCGGCCCATTAATACCGAAGCGTGACTCTCCTACGATGTAAAACTTTCTCTTTCAAGACTAATCTTTGGAACTCCTTTACTCTATGCCTTTCTCAAACTTTTGTCAAAAAAGGTTTTAAGCAAATAATATCGTTTAATCTGTGGAAGTAGAATAGACAATGCTATATCTTTTTGACAATACCTACTGTAGACAACCAGAAGTCAAAGAGACTTTCAAAATCCTTCAGAATTTGATTCAGAATAGTGCAGAATAGTGGTAGAATCACAGAGTACTTTTATTGGTTCCACAAACTATTAAGTACCTACATAACATATCTACAAATTGTATTGGTTCCCGCAAAATATAAGCGATCTATCGCCATGGTCACAAAGGCTCAAGAAATAATAACATGACAGAAGCAATCAACTATGACCCTGGTTTCTGGACAAAGACCTCTTGGATTCAGTTGGGCTACGGAGTCTGGGTCAGCTTGGCGATGGTGGGCATCGGTCTGGCCCTCAATTTCCCAGCTGTCACCATACCACAACTTAAAAATGACCAAGATTTTGAGGTCACGTTGAGTGACGAAGCTTGGATAGGTTTGTTTCATAATTTCAGCCAATAGACGTCCACTGCTGGACATAGGCCTCCCACAAAGTTCTCTACACAGATCGGTCCTGTGCCACACGCATCCAAGGGACCCCCGCGACCTTTACTAGATCTTCGGTCCACCTGGAGGCTTGCCACGGCTGCGGCCTCCTGCACGCGGCCTCACCCAAGGACCTTTCCACCCCAACGGCCGTCTGTTCTCCCCGCAATGTACCCTGCCCATTGCCACTTCAGCCACGCAATTCTTTGGGCTATGTCCGCCACCTTAGATCTCCTGCGGATCTCATCATTTCTGACACGATCACGCAAGGTTTGTTTACTTATTGTGAAAATCAATTTAGTGATCTCAAAACTTTCATTAATGTTATCCCTCTAACATTAAAAATAACAACTGGGTGTAGTAATTTAAAAGAGGGCTGCTTTTTTTGTGACGTGCAAACTGATAAAAAAAATATTTTCTTTCTCCAAATTAGAGTGACTGTAGTAACTGGATACCACAGACAGAACAAGATAACGCCGAATAAGATGACGCGACTCGTCCATAATTTTTAGTTTAGCCGCTCAACTTACATTAATAAAAAATCTTGATTCCAGCCAGCGTCTTAAACCTTGTCTCACCAATCGGATGCATCGTTTGCGGGTACTTAATAGACAAATGTGGACGTAGAGTCATCCTGATTATGTGTGAACTGCCCATGTGCCTGGGCTGGATCTATACCGGCTATGCCACGTCTTCTATCCATATGATTCTAGGTTGGTGTGAAATGTTTCATAGATCTTAAATATCATCTCGTGTAATAGGATCTATACCGGCTATGCCACGTTTTCTATCCATATTATTCTAGGTTGGCGTGAAATGTTCTATAGATTTTAAATATCATTCTGAATAGTTACGTCTTCGTCGCTTGCGTATATAATTCACAATTTAGAGAGTCTGGTTATTAGAATAAAGTGACTGCCGTCTGGCCTTTACAACAGGGGATCCAGATCAACTGAATCATGGTTACACGTTTCAGAAATTATTGGATACGTGCAGGTTCTTTCACGATGTTTTCCCTTGCCATCGAGTTAATAGTATGTTCCATGGATACAAATATCACAAAACATGAACAACTTTGTGTTCATGTAGAAGGATAGAGCATAGATCTGCTCCAAATAACAATAACAATCACAATGTAGATCTACCATGTTCTTCAACAAGAAAAATAATTGTTTATTCATGCCATTCATTCGTGCCGTTTTCAAGGTCGTGTATTAACTGGTGTGGGTGTGGGAATGGCGATTGGCGCCCCAAGAATCTTCATCACGGAGATATCGCTGCCCAACATGCGAGGTGTACTCGGAGCCTTTCCAAACGTTGCGCTGTCCATAGGCCTCACTCTGCTGGTTATTGCATTACTTTTACTGTAAATTATTGTTATTGTTTATGTGGTGTGGAGAGCCAGGGTCTCACTAAAAACCCGCGTGGAGCAGTGCCAAGTGGGAGAGATTATCGGACAGGTGCAGATCCACCGTTATGGGCACTGGGGGCTTGCCCACAAATGACGTTAAATAGGCTTGTAACCTCAATTCTTTCAACTTAAGTAGCATCAGCATGCAGTAACAGGAGAATCTTCCCCCTTCGAGCTTGCTTACGGAGATTTCTAGTTCGAGGGGATTTCCACACTATGCGCCTCCTAACAACTATTGGCGTAGCTAGGGGGGGACGAGCCGCAGGGTCTAGCTATGCCCACAACCTTTGTTGAGGTTTGGATCCGCGCCTGTTAGGGGAGCTAAGATTCGCAGCGCACTTACGCTTTTGCGATTGCCGCCGCTCTTAAATAGGTTGCTTACCATCGTGATCCATCTGTGATCTACCTATACGTAACAGGAGTTACCATTTAGGTATGCTCAGAGTCCGGTTTGAAATGTGAAATGATGATTCACATCCTGGATAAAAATTCTTGTGATGAACTCTTTTATTTGTTCACTGTCTGATTGTTGATAACTTAATTTCAGGCAACTTGCGGAGTATTTATGCAATGGACCAAAATATGTCTTCTCGCTGCAACATTCACGTTTATCCTATTGTGCTTCAACTTGTTGATCCCTGAGACACCCTACTACACCCTCATGAAGAGCAGTGACACCCAAGCATTGGCAAATTTGAAGAAGTTTAGGTCATCCAAACATGACACAGATAAGGAAATAAGTGACATGATTGATTTCAAAGCTGAAAACGACATTCGTAGGTTATAATTCTTTTGCGTAATTAGTACTTAAACATGGTCGGGCGTATATTAATTTATATTGATGCCACTGGCTGTAATGCCACCATGCCAGTGGCTCGTCTCGTGGTGGAAGACTTTTATGGAAGAGGCCCGTCAGCACGCGGTAAAAGGGTGCGTTAGTCGGCTTTGTCGGTTTTAGAAAACCAGAGTCACCGACATAGCCCACCGAATTAGCAAACTGAAGTGGCAGTGGATCTGGTCACATTAGCCGCAGAACTGACAACCGTTGGAGCCGTAAAGTCCTTGAGTGGAGACCGCGACTCGGTAAGCGTAGGTAGTGTTGAACGCCCTGCGACAAGATGGGATGATGAAATATGAAGGCTGGCTGGTGTGGGCTGGATGAGAGTGCCGAAAATTGGGAGCAGTGGCGTGCATTAGGGGAGACCTATGTCCAGCAGTGGACGCGTGTCGGTTGCTGATGCTGATGACTTTGAGGTATCGGCAGTCTTGACAATCCCTAAGCGGCCTTCCACCTGCCGCGAGTGAATGGAGGCTACTGACCCAGTTATCCTCTCCTTAGATGAAGGGGCGTCGCAGGGGTTTGCATGGTTAGGTATACATTTGGCGGATTTTCCGTTGGGAAAAACCTTTGATGCTTTGAAGACGTTTGGTCTTCACTCAAGGCCGTGTGCCTAAACTAGGTAGGTAGGTATGTACCCCTTCTCACGTAGTTTTGTGAACCTCATTGCTGAAGGTCTATTCAAACGTCAAAATTGCGACACAAATTAAAGATTAGGTACTTTTAGATAACGCCTAGTTTTTGTAAGAAAATGATCAATCACGAATGTTAGTGTGGTGAGTTTGCTTTTTTGTTTGAAGAGGGAAGTCGCACATAAAAATTTATTGTCTATCGCCAGAGGAATCGCTTACCACACACGTTGTCAACTAACTACAAATATACAAATGTGTTTCAGACTAAGTTTTAGAGGAGAAATGTCGCGGTTGATAACTAAAGGAGCATGTAAGCCCTTCTGCATTATAATTACTTATATGCTATTTGCTCAGCTGACAGGAGTCACTGTCATGTTCGTCTGGACCATAGATCTATTGCAGGTAAGTTACTATACGTAAAGTAGCTTAAATACTGGGTAATAAGGGTGGGAATCCAGCTAAGGGAAAGCCCTCTTCTATAATGTAGAGTTACGTCAGTTTTTCCAAAAAATACGACATGCGAAATCAGAATAAAGGATGCAAAGATCCTCAGTCCTGCCCCGAGCCATCAAGTCATAGAATGCCCTTCCAGTTCATGTGTTTCCTCCTTCTTACAATCCTGGGTTTTTAGGCGGGGCGTGAAACGGCATCTCAACAAGCTTTCAGGGTGAGGATGACAGACTCAATTGGTACTTAGTGTGTTCTTTTGTGCCTGTCAACCTCATTATTATTTGGATCTCACGGCCGCTTACCATCAGGCGGAGTGAGGTCATCTTGATTGTCCTCAATATAAAAAAAAAACAGATTTGCCACTTCAGCCAGTATCTAAACTATAAATATTTCCATCAGGGATCCAAAATGTCAACTGACGCAGGCGTCGGGAATGTTGTACTGGGTGTAACAAGGTTTTTAGCCGCTATTCTTTCATCAATCCTTTTGTACAGAATAAAAAGAAGACCACAAGCGCTTATATCAAGTAAGTTGTCTTAACAATGAATCTTCTCTGTCGTTACGCTTTTGTCAGAGCGGTCGTGGTCACGATGAGGAGTTTTTATTATAGGCAGACACAGTTTTCCTCACGATCTCCCGCCATCTCCCCTGTTCGCAGACAGTTTTTCGCAGACTGAAACGGGGTTTCCCACTACGGATTTCACTTGATCAGTCCAGCGCATTGGTGATCTGCCTCGGGATCTGGTTCCTTCTACCTTCCCTCAATAATGAATAGTCTGCCTGACTTATTAATTGTTTTTTGTTTTTATTTTACATTATTATTACTTTTCCTTTGTTTAGTGTTTTGTATTTTCTTGTGTTTGTGTCAATTGCCTGTAGTAAGTATTATGATAATATGTGTTATGGTGTCCAGATTAATAAATGTATTTTCTTTCCTTCTTTAGATGAGAGCTTTCCCTCAACCGAGCTAATGGTCCCAAAATTCCTTGCAGGTATTGGCGCTGGACTCACTTGTGTAGTCCTGGCTTCATACATACAATATGCTGTTGCCGCAAGTTTGTTTCCTCTAGTATGTTTTGTTCTATACGTAATCTTCGCCACGCTTGGACACTATACTCTGCCTCTCTTAATCATGTACGAGCTGTATCCTTTACAGGTAACTAGATAGCGCAACTAGGTTTTAAATGAAATGATTAATCTGTCTAACATTTTTTTTATATGTCATAGGCGATACATAACTGTTTATTTTGTAAGTTCGCCGGGAATCAGCAAGCCGGTCCTCTATCTGTCTGATGATAGTAATCATCGCCGCCTATTTAAGTAGAGATCAGAGGTCGCTGAAGCCTTGCCTGCATTTTAGAACGGAGTACTTACCTATGCTCTTCTCTTGAAGGGTTTTAAGTCGTACCCGACACGAAATAATGCTGTAGCATAAACCATTCCACAAACCTGAAGTAGGTAGGTAGGTACGGTAGAAAGTTTCGCAAGAATCGGGCGGGGAATCTCAGGGTGATTCAGCTCCAAGAAGTAGATCGAACAAAGGACACCTCGTAATAAAGCCAATACCCAATATGCTGAGGGAAATTATCAAACAACATTACACATGGATTAGATCTCTAATTAAGTAATTAGGTTTGAAATGTCATCCTGTTTGATTGTCACTCTTTTGGTTCGGGCTTCTCTATCTATACTATTTATAAAGAGATAACTTCTATAGACAAGGGCAAGGCTTATAGGCAAACCGAAAACACGAAACGCTTGCGTGATGTAATTGAGCACAGCGCCATCTATTAGTTTATTTCTGAATTAAGGTCCCGAAGCGAAGTGAGGGCGGGCCACTAGTAGGTAAATAGATAAACAGAGTTGTTCATTTTCAATAACTTTCAGATCCGAGGCCTATTGGGGGGTATCAGTTCAGCCTTATTGAATCTGTTCATATTCGGAACAAATAAATTCTACCCTTACTTAAGGAACTGGATCGGACACGCAAATGTTATTTTGTGTTTTGGGATATGCTCGTTATTAGGTGCGTATCGCTACTTAAGTAACCTATTTCTTTGATTTAACTATGATTCATAGATTTAAGTATCTAAGTAGTTTTCCACCGCGTACCTACATAGACGCGTGAAACACCAGAAGAGTTACAAGTGCACCTACCTATAACCCCCTTTCCACCCTATTGGGCCTCTACCTTCACTGACTCGGCGTAAAACAGCACAGGCGCTGCTTCACTGCTCCTATGAGGTCGTGACATCACTCCGGTTGAACCAGCCCATATATGCCGAAGCGTGGCTCTTCCGCGGTTAAATGGGTGAAGGCACTCGCTCTCAAAACTCTAGAGTTCTGTTCTTAGAGTAGACTCCCTGGTACAGGATTAAATGCACAAACTTTGGAGCTTCAATCCCTACCAAATGCATATGATTGGCAGTCAAGACTTAAGCGCTTATTTATTTTCAGGAAGCATATTTTTGTACCTGTATCTCCCAGAGACCATGGGCCTCACTCTCCAAGAAATCGAGGAGTATTTCAATGATCGACGATCAACCCTCGTGTCCCAGCGTAATGTGCTTGCTCAGCAGCTAAGCTCAAAAGGAAGCTCCATGCTTCTGATGTCACCAAGCAAGATCCAACTGTCTAAAACCCATCATAAACCAGAGGAGAAAGTCAGTCGTTTACAGTTAAGAAGGAAGAAGAAGACAGGAAACAGAAGATACGGAACCTGGTACCTCTACAGCAGAAACTACCACGGGAACTACAGATAAGGAGGAGAAATCGAGAACAGGATCGGAGGAAATCCAAAGATGCTACGAATACATACAAGAAATAAGTATATTGTTAAGAAGACTTCATTTCTAATTTATTGCGAAGAAAATGTACAATTATTAAAGGTGTATTGTATAATAAAATACTTAATATTTTTATATTATTAGGTGCCTTTATTATCTTTAGAGTTAATTAATGTTTAATACTTACTCATCTTATTTTAAAAGATCATACAATTAAACACGAAACTGTTCACCCTGATTGTCGTAGCCTGTTTTTAAGGTAAGGAGTAGGTGATCTATCCGTTTATAAAGAGATAATTCTATATGTAGACCACCATATGGCTTACTATGTATCAAAGACGTATCGCAATCGTCATCCAGCGCCATCTATTGGCAAAGATTGAAACTAATAGCAAAACTAAATCCCGAGACGAAGTGGGAGGCAGACACATACACACACTTCGTGTAGTAGCTCATATCGTTCCTTCTACACATTAGCAACAGCAGCGACAATTTTCTCCATGACCTCAATTCCTTCTCTGTACTCTTTGATGTGGATTCTCTCATCATGTGCGTGGAGGAGCAAGGGCGTGTTCCTGATGGCCGAGAAGCCGATAGCAGGGATCCCCTGGTTGCGGACGTAGCGCGCGTCGGTCGCTCCTGGACATATCATGCAGTTCAGCTCTCTACCCCTGGAAATTAAGGTGATTGACATCATCAGCGTATCGTAGTACCTCTACCTACACTGATGTGCATAGCTCGGGGTCATCAGTCACTCAACCCGATGGCCTTTTGGAGTTTGTGACTCTTTCTCCCCCGGCGCTGCTGTAGTCACAAAAAAAAAAAAAAAAAAAAAAATTAAGTCACAAACATTTATTGACCACAAATTAAATACGCTACAACAATAGATACATAGGACACAGAATACATTATAAAGCTAAGAAGATACATACACAGAAAACAAAGGAAATCCAGAACATAATATAAGTAAGTTTGTACAGAACATATGTTACACAAGTCACCGTCATTGAGTTAAATTGGACGTCACAGTAGTGTGGTCAACAAGGTCCAAACTCAGCGTACGGAGTCAACGTATGAGATGTTGTGTGAATTTAAGTGTACCTACTGAAATCAGATATTCTGTAAAACACTACCAATCGTAGAATCCAAAAAAGATAAAGATGCGATTTGAACTGCATTATACAGGGGTTATTTTTAAAACACCGGCATCCCTCAAACCACCTTGACTACTAGCCATTCACAACATTTGTACAATGACTTTTGTAAATTCGCGAAAAAAAATGTCAAGTTTTCATACAAAATCACGTAACTGGTCATTTTGTATGGGGAGTCGAAAAACTTTTAACGAATTTCGAAAAGGCGTAGAAGAAATGTTGTTCAGGATGATTAGTAGAAAGGGTGGTTTGAAGGATGCCGGTGTTTAAAAAATAACCCTGTATACTTACATGTCTTTAAGTGCTGTGTTCATAGCATTCCAGAATATAGCGCTACCGTCCGTCTTAGTGCTTTTCACCTCCGGGTTTTTCACGTAGTATTCAAAAGTCACATTGTCACCTGCTTCTGAACACCATGACTTTATCTAAAAGTAATAAGAAACACCTAATTGCTGATAAAATTCAACCACACGTCAAGAGAATGCGCAAAGCAAAGTTTCCTATTTGCATAAATGTATTGATAGGTATTCGAACCCAATGACGCTAGTTTCAGGAAGATGAAATTGTACCGAAATTTATTTAGGTGGTGTTGTGTTAAACTCACTCTGTTCTCGAAATCCTGGTGGTCTACATCAGGTGGTATCCTAATGTCGAATGAAGCGGATAATCTTTCAGGTAATACGTTTACTTGGACTCCACCCTACGGAAGATGAGTAGATATTAGAAAGGAACAGAATCATCAAGTCAGAAAAATATAATCCAACTACTAAGCGCCAGTGGGGTAGCGTTGTGGTCGGAAGCCCAATTTACCTCCATTTTGGTCAAGTTAACACTTAAAACTTCGCCAATAGGGGTCCCAGAATCTAATTTTTTCTTTTCTTCTTTACGCAATTTCATAAACTTGTCAATTACATAGTGCAGCTGGAAACAAAAGAATAACCATTTTTAGGAATCCCTATAGGTTGACATAAAAGTGGAAGTAAATATATTTTTACAGTTAAAAGGGATTTTTAGTTAAGTTACTTACTTTTTCACCTGCTGTATCATCATTAAGCAAAGAACCATGTCCTGGAGTCCCCAAACTGGTCACTTTTAAGTCTAAAATTAAAAATTTATTAATACTATTAATAGATTGCCGCTGCCCATAGACACCTGCAACTCCGGTTGAGTCATAACTGCGCTCCCAAACTTTCAACCTTTTCCCCCCCCAATTGGGCCTGCGGTACCCGCACTCACTCGACAAAACACAAAGCAGGTGCTGCTTTACGCTGGAATGCCCTTATTATGAATATGTCGAAACTCATGTATGTAGAAACGCAGCTCCTGCGAAGTGCTTCTATGGACTTTAAGCTTACCCGGCTGACGCACGGGGGTCAGCCCGGGTTATGTTGGGCTCTCCTCCGAGAATCCAGAGGCATACCAACTAAAACTATAGCGATGAATCCTCATCACCATAAAAAATCGTTAAAGGAGGTCATGGGAATTCCGTCATGGCTCCATAACTTCTCATGTGGAGTGCCCTACCATACAGGTTGGTAGGCCCGACACAGCTCCCCCCAAGAGGGAGGGATCATGGGAGACTACGGAACCTGGCATTGCGAGAAGCTCGCCACCACAGTGACTTCACGCAATAACACCGTCTTACGCATCCCAGTTGCCAAATGCAGCTAATGCTCAGTCTAGATGCACATCTTAATCGTCGGTTGCGCTTGCGCACAATCTAGACGATTTATGCTATCCAGATAACCACTGGTTGCAGCCGCGATCATATCGCCGGTTATTATACTTAGTTTCACAAGTTAAACTAAGTACTCGGGTGGTCTGTTAATTACTGTTTTCGTAACTTATAAAACTAGGTAGGTTCCCTATATGTGACAGTAGGAATTTCTCAACTGAGCTCATTTCACGTTATGTTTATTCGTAAGATTGACTTAATTATAAGCAAACTAGTTTAAATTTAGTTTTAAAATTGGTAAGATTTATTAATAACAATACAATGCCCCTGCGGGTCCATGTGCATTAATGTAGATATTAGGATCTATTGTTGTACTACATGAAAGCAATACCTAATTACTAATACTCGTATTGCCGCTGATCTAGATGTTAGGATTGATCTGCATAGTGATTTTTTTTTTATGTGATAGGTAGCAGACGAGCAGGCGGATCACCCGATGGTAAGAAATTGCCGCCGCTCATGGACACTTGCAACACCAGTGCAGTGTAAAACCAAAAGGACAGTTAATGTTAAAAAAATGTATAAAAATAAAGATAAACTTAAGCATAATTACCTATCATTTAACTTTGTATATTTCGAGAGGTAGGGTTATAAAATTCCTAATCAAACTTTTTCATCAAAAAGTTAAATTTTAAGCATTTTGTTAATGATTGAATAATAATTTCTTACGCCTAGAAGTACGTTCTCCGTTGAAAGCGATGTAAACTCCATTAGGTGCTGGTACACTCTCATCCTAGAGCAAAACCGATGTTCAGCTTCCGAAACTCAGGGGATGCTGAGAACTTCCCCATACCGTCGATGCCGTCGATTTCTTCATCTAAAATCAGATAATAGAGAAGTTTTCAAATATACAGGTTGTATTGAACATTTACATCCCTTTAACCACGTGTTTATCAACTATTCTGAACAACATTTTGTTCAACAACTTTTCGAAATTCATCCATAATTTTTTCGACCCCATGTACAAAATGACCAAGTTAAATCGACTTTGTATGGAAAGATGATTTTTTATACGAATTTTCAAAAACCATAGAACAAATGTTGTTCAGAATGGTTGGCAGAACACGTGGCTAACGGGATGAAAATGTTCACAGATAAACCCTGTATAATACTTTTTATAAAGTCTTCAAATGTATTGTACGTTTTATGGGGAAATTTACTCAATTTGTAAAGACCTCCCCATATTTTATTGATACAATGAGCCACCGAGGGACCCCTGTCGTAGACAAATGGTGAGTCGATGAGGGACTTCTTAAACGTATTATAAAACGTGACTTAAAATTAGTTTTGTTTTAAAACTGATGCTGGTCACTAAAATTTTTGTGACTTTTATAAACGTGACATCACAATTTTTAAACCATGACTAACTGTAACTTAAGTCTTACTTTTGGAACAAGGGGGCTAATGATCTGAATGAAGTGTCCCAATTTCCCATTTATAACTTCGTAGAGATCTGCTTTAGCTTAACTCATTTTTTTCCTCGACTTGAACAGCCTTTATTACCTGGTACGAAACTGATATGGACTGTCCTCTTCAACCTCACGCCAGCAGCCTTCAGCCTCCTCACTGCTTCCAAGTGCAGCATACCCACACTCTTCATGTCCTGCGCACCTCTCGCGTAGATGAATCCGTCGTCGGTCACCACCGCCTCGAACGGTGGGTGCGTCCAATGATCCTGGTAAATAATTGGGAGAAAGGTGGTTAATTGGTATCGCACTTGTGACTCCACTGGTGTTGCAATTCAAATGTATACATAAACCGATATTCGGTTAAGGAGGCGAACCTTAACGATCAGCCACGTACGCAGGATATGAAAATGAAAAATATTTTATTTTCAACAAAATGAGAATACATACATAAATGACAATGACATGTGCTTGGTCAAACATTTTGTTGCGTACTTTTGTTACTACTGGATGACTAATCCAGTCAAGGTTACCTTTGGTCCTTACACTAGGCTAACCTGTATCGTGAGGACCTGGCAAAGAATTAACAAATGAAGACTCACGCGCTCTTAAATACATATTAAGCATAATAAAGAATATAAATTATATACATATTGTACACATATAAAAGGATAAATAGTATATAGATATATAAATTATATAGATAATAATTACATAAGTATATCAGGAACTTTAACATTGCAATTTGTCTTGCTATCATATACGGTCTCATAATAGATTTATGTTTTAATAAGGTTTTCCGTTTCATCATAGCTGATATATATATATATATATATTAGTGCTTAAATGTGTGCGCAAATACAGGTGCACTTTCTATTCCCTTACCCTCTTAATTCAATGAGACACTAATGTGACACGAACGAAGACTCAGGAATAACGGCTTAATGTGCTCTCCGAAGCATGGGGGTACAATACCTCTAACTTCGGGCTGATACTGAGAATCTCTGAACAGGAAAACTACAATTTTTCGGCCTGCCCCGGGGATCGGATAGTTTTGGCAGGACCCCAAGCGTAGCCGTCATTTTAATGTGCGGCCAACTACCCACTGCCCCATCGAGCAAAGCAATCCAAATGTATCATAGCAAAATCACAGAACGTTGATTTTGAGTTAACAAACAATGAGGCACTACTTTCGCTCAAAAGGCTGGAAATTATGTTTTTACCTCCAGGCCGGCCGCCAGCTGTTTTGGCGCCCGCGTGCAATACTGATTATACCACCCTAGTCTCCCTACTAACAGCTACGCTCCTGCTGAGAAGTCGCTCAATACACCTGTCAGTCAGTTTCAATAATCAGTCTCCCTGGGCGGGTCGCGGCCCTGTTTACCTCATAAACTGGTACGACATCCATGTGTGAGTTGAGCAAGATGGCAGGCAGGTCTGGTTGGGAGCCGACCCAGGATACCACCACCACGGGCTTGCCCGGGACAAACTCGTAAACCTCACATGGCAGCTCCAGGGAGCTGGCCTGTCCTCGTAGGAAGGTCACGCAGCCACCTGAGAGGAAAGTTGATAGTCACATTACATACGAGTACCTACATACTTACACTCACACTCACGCAACCAAAGACGCGCAACTCGATCACATACACAACACATACATTCCCACACACACACACACACACACATATATACACACACACACACACACACACACACACACACACACACGCACACAAATACACACACATTACTAATCATATTTTTATCATCTATCTTAAGAATGGTTTACGATTTATCTGGTGGCAGTAGGCGAGGAGGCGGGTTGACTACTTAAGTGTCAAGAAAGTCATGAAAACGGATTTTAGGGAACAAACAACAAACGGAGTTCGTAGGTTTTAAAAACAATTTTATGATTTTATTGACATACTATACTATGGATGGACGCGCTCTGCTCAATCTAAGGGACATAGGATATTAATAAGTCAAGCCACTTACTGTAGTCTACATCTGGGTGAACACTTGGAATCTTTAAATACTCTCTTAGTCTTTCTATGACTTCGTCATTAGATTTCGAACCCATATTAATATAATATTCTTATAATATTTGCAATTGAGAATTTTATCTACAAAGAGCGACACAACTCTCACCAAGTCAATCAAATACTGACTAACAAAGACGTAACTACTTTCCTTGTTTTGTACTACCTGTGTCAATAAATGGCTTTAGATAACTGTAGACGCATTAAATCATGTATCATTTTAATCGTCTAGATAAACGACTGCTTGAATAATATTACAGTTTTATCTACTTTCTCAACAGCCAAGGGTAAATTAGGTAGACTGTAATTATGGAAATTATGTTTTAGCAAATTATTTAATTGAGAGCAATGGTATTCGATAATACCTTTTGAAGAAGAATAAGCAACGTAGGTATTTAATGATGGAAACGATTAGAAGTAACTGTTTTAAGTTTATCAGCAACAGTGGTCATTTGGATTAATTTGCTATTCGCTTTAAAACTCAACTGAGAGAATGGTAAACAGATATACTTAAAATATAAGGTAGAGATTAGAAGACCTAAGCACTTCTGATACGTGATAAATACCGATAATACGAAGTATTTAGGTACCTATCTAAATGATTTTTACTCTTACCTATCTAGAAAATATTTTGTGTGTTAATTTAGTTATTATGGTTTAGTTTGATAATTGTGTTACTTTACCAACATTAAAAAATCTGTGTGATCTTATGATATGCACGGTTTAAAGCATAAAATTGATCACTTATTTACTTACTGCAACGCAACTACAACCTACAAAGCACAATCTGCGCGCAACGGAACGCAGCCGAACGAAATCGGCGCGAAACCCTCCTACGCGGGCCTTTCAAAAATCGCCACACTGCAAGTTGCGTTCCACAACGCGGCCAGTCGCACTCCTTTCGCCGCACGTGACAGAAAAAACTCGTTCGAATTTTAAAATTTACGAAAAATAAAGTGTCAAATTGGGAAAGTTGAAAAGAGGTTGGTGTTGTGTGAAAACAAAATGGTTCGCCAAATTAGTGCGCTTCTGTGTTGCCTCTGCATGTTCGGCATTTCTTTGAGTGATAGCGCCATATCAGCTGATAGCGTAAGTTTTGATGATTTTTGTTTACCTTTAAGTATTTTTCAAACCGCGATAGAACCCATTTTTTTTCTAAATCTTAGTTATCGGAGTTTTGTATTTTCAGAACTTAATAATAAGAAACTGTCTTTAAATTTTACACTTATGGAAATCACTTCATGATCTACAATAAGTACATAATGACTAAACATTCAATGAAACGTTACACTTATGTAAGTGCTATATAAATTGATCAAGTGCTAATTAACGGTGTAAAATAAAACTAAAAGTAAAACATTAGCTTAATATTTGCTAGTGTGTTATGTTATGTGAAACTACCATTCCAACAATTTTTTTTATTTCTTAACTAAAATACCTAATGTTTTCTAAATTCAAGCATATCTACTATTTTAAAATCCAATTTATTGGCACTATAATGTATTTCTTATTTATTTTGTAAACTGTGAATAAAATATGCCAGTAACATACGGGTACAATGTTAAATACACAGGCTTATCTATGTATAGGTTGTATTGTACGACTTTGCTCTGGTTTCTAGCCTTGAAAACGATATCTTGTCAAGCAACATAGTTACTTGCCCAATGCAATGAATAACGAAATAATAAAGTACCTACTTGTAGAGTAGACATTATTAGTATTTAATGAAAATGTCCTAATTATTTATTAAAATAGGAAATCTAAATAGAAATACAAAACCATTTTTATTCAAGTTAGGTCCATAAAACACTTTTTAAAAGGCCGGCAACGAATCAGCGACCTCTCTGATCTCACAGATGTTCATCGGCAGCGGTGATTACTTACGAGCAGGTGACCCGCTTGCTTATTTGCCGCCACTAGCATATAAAAAAACTTTTTTTTTTTTTAAATGGCCTGTATTGTGTTCATGACACATTTAATTTTGCCAATGTCAAGTATACTTTGATAAAGTGTATAAAAAAAAACTTATAATATCAAAATATAATCTGACTGATAGAAAATGATAACTTGGAGAAAACACCTGACCGTTTGTCCTTGGGAGAGCGACGCTTCGGTATGGATTGGCCGGCTCGACCGGAGTGATATCCCGGCCTCACACAGATCGCGAAGTAGCCCCTGCGTTGTTTTCACCGTGAGTGAGGGTACCGGAAGCCCAATCGGGGAAAAGGGGGTTAAGATTATGGCAGCGAACTTGTGACTCTACTGGCAGGTGTTCTATGGCCGGCGTGCCCACAGTGCCCACATCGGTGGATTTACGCCTTTTGCTAACAAACGAGCAAGCGGGTCACCTGATTGTAAGTCATCACATCTGTCACACCAGAAGGAGTGCAAATGCTCTGGCGACCGACCTACATAATATAGCTATGTAACGTTATGTACAACCACCACACATCAAAGTATACAGAACTGTCAAATTTCTTCAACCGACTCTCATCTTACTGTCATACACATTTGGTTGAATATCAATTGAGGAAATTTGACAGGTTGAGGTAACCTGATGTGTGGCTGACTGTAACTTTACCATTACACAAAACAAGTTACTTGTATTTACAAGGAAATCAAAGAAATTAATAAAGTGTTTGAAATACGAACATGTATTACAGTACAAATGGACGCTCCAGTATTACTAAAAGGTTAATTACATCATTTACACATTTGTAACATTATTCTGAAGGTTATGAGATGGTTTGCTAATTATAATACACGCACATATTAAAATGAAATCTCTACCGTATGTTAAATGCAATAATGTAGGCTAATTTATTTTATTAATGCATTTAATATATCATTTCATTGTAATCAGAACATAATTATTAATACGGTAATACTTTAACAAACACCTGATAAACAAATAAGTACCTGGATTGGTGACCGTGACAGTGACTAGGTTTTTTTCACCGTGGGAGAGCCACGCTTCGAAACGAATGTTCTGGTTCGAGTGATACCATGGCCTCACAGAAGACCTACGTGAATCTCTCCATTGACTTCAAATTAGGCTAATAAAATATAGGTAGTTAAGCTTAGTCTAGCTTTTACTGAATCAGCCCTAATCTACTCAATACTCAATATCTTTATTGCATCCATAGATACAGTAGGTGGTAGAATCTTAACATAATAGCAACCACTATAGACCCTGCAAGGGCGCTACAATATGAGAGAGAGCTCTTAACTATCTATGCTATGTTGTTATAGCTATCTATCTACTTATTTAAATCATTCAAGTGTAAAATTCTACAATTTCATAACTTCACTTTCTTATTTCTTACTGTACTTAGCAGCTAAGCGTCCAAAGCGATTATTTACGGGTCACAAAGCGATGTCCGTGACCATACTAAAGCGCCAATACTTTTACTTTCCACCCGAAATAAAGACAACGTGGTACAATCATTACATGTTGATCTTCAATGGCGTGATTTGTTGCGTAAGGTAAGCCATTAACTGGTCTGTATTGCAGTGTTTCTCAAAGTGGGGTACGGGAGGCCCCATAATACTTTTTGCAGACTAGTGGCAGATGGTAGAGTATTTCATTTAACGTCGACTGCCACTAGTACCTGGCTCGAGTATAACAGTTTACTACTTCCATTTAAACTTACTGACTTTCCTGAACCACTTAAATAAATGCATTACATAAATGGTATTAGATTTAGGACACTACCGTTAGCCAGGAATTTATGCGCTTAGTATTGTGATTTCGCACCAAGATTTACGTAAAGGTGACTTAATTACTGGCTTGCATTGCGGCATATAAAAACTAAATACAGAATCTGACCTGATACCGAACCAGAATGGAGGTAAATTATTTTTTGGAGGTTCATATATTCAAAAGTTTGAGAAACCATGTTGTCTCCAAATGGCGATCGACTTACAGAACCAGCAAATGTGCGAGGGAAAGCAAATTGAATGTGGCTATCTAAACGAGTTTGAATATGTCCAAGACTCGATTGTTTGTCTACCAGAGAAAAAGGACTTGGCTGAATGGAATATAAACGGCTGACTTCACCTTCTGCATGCTAAATGTGTGTGAATGAGAAGGAGTATGTACAGGAGACAAGATTTCATAGTCAGTCATTTATTCACACAATTTGTAATAGATTGATCATATTATCATACATTTCGTCTTCGCCTCTTCCAATTTGATAGGTTTCAGCCAATCCGTCCAATAGCACAGTCAATAATCCGTCCAGAGCATGTCATCTGATTAATAAAATATACATGGTGTATGTATCTATAAACTTTACGTTTATAATTTGTTCTATGAGTTTTCGAGATTCGGCGATAAATTTCGAAAACTCATAGAACAAGTTATGTTATTTGTAATGGTTGGTAGAACACGTGGTGAAAGAGATGTAAATGTTAAAAACAGATTAGCCAAGTCAAGCCAAAGCCAAACCCAATAACTACCTTAATGAGAGATACATAGTACCTATGAAATCATTACTACAAAACCAAAACGATGTATGTGTGTGATATTATCTCAATTTATTTATTTGGCCGCTTCGGTGGCGCAATGGGTAGTGGGTCGAACTTTATATGCTACTATTAGGTATTGTGTGCCACCTTTCGAGCCTTTGAAAAAAGTGACCTGCCCCACACAAGCGTAACCAACTAATGTTTCTAGCACGTCCACTTAGCCTCCGCCGAAGGCTCTAATTAAAAGATGTTTCCTTGCGCAAGCGCTGAGGCAAGCCAATGTACCTACCTGCCTGTAATGGCAGGTGTCTTCAACAATTGGTGCGTAGAAACTAGAGAAAGCAATGCGTTTTGTTTAGAACACCAGTAGCGGATAGCAAGTACCAAACGCACATAGCGAAACGAATCACAGTGAGTTACGTTTGTGGTTGTGGCTGACTTTGAGAACCGTTAAGAAAAATAGGATCTAATATATTTTCCGCATCGAGTAAAGAAAACAGAGCTTATAATAAATTTGGGAATATGAAAACTGGAATTAGGTAACATTCTAACAATGGTGAAGCCGTTGAAGTAATACTTACTTATGTACAGTCGCCGACATAAGTTACCATAAAATCTGTTATAATGAATAATTTTTTATCGATCTCCGACTACTCGCATCCACCTCCTCCACTATATTACATTAACCAACAAGCGGCATGTACTGAAAATTCGGCACATAACCAACCTCATTAGGGTGACGTGTACTTCACTGCCAGTACTCGCATACTGTGGCAACATTAAAGGGTTCTTCGCTACGGTTCACACGAACGCTGGCAGTTTTAGGGATCCGCTTTTTCTACGAAAACACATTTTCCTGTATTTTCTTGTTATGTAGATTTCAGAGTTAACTAGTGTACTTACCTTCATTTACCATTTTGTTTATATCGCCGCATAAATTTAAGTATTTTAGTCCATAGCGAATCATCATAGTATTTTTGTACTTTAACTTGGAAAATGTGATGGAAAAGTGAAAACATATGTAACAATAATAATAAATTTAAAAACTTTTTAACTTTGTTGTAAAAACAAAGGATAATGGAATAGACAGTACACGCACTTGTGCCTGCGTGTGCAAGTGTGTGTAGGTACACTTGTGCACTGTAACATGTCTTGCGTGTCTTAGCTTATCGTTGAGATTGGCTGCCTTATCCGTTATAATGGTAGGAAGACTGTAGTATAATAATAAAAACAATAAAGTATTATCAATAATTCCTCTGGTACCAACTACCAATTTTTCTGTTGTAGGCAGACTTATTTCTGCTGTAACCGACTTTTTCTGTACTATTCTGTTTTAAGTCTGTATCTACAGACTGCAAGTATGAACCAGTCTAGATAGGTACCTACTGGTTCATACATGCTTGGGTACGTTTCGCGCTTAGCCATTCATTTTCTGTTAGCAGACGCGCTCGTTTTCCTAGCTTTCATCTAGTGTGTGAAAATGCCAACACAGTTTTCCATTCATGGAAACTAATAGATGTTATCTAATTATATTGATTCATTAAATTTTAACAATGTATACGTGTATGTGGTGATTAAGCCTAGTCCCATAGTAATAGCGATGAATTGATTTTTATGATGGAGGCTTTTGCTCTGCAGTGGGATAATATATAGGCTGATGCTTTATACCTATATACAGAGAAGTTTATAGAAATCATTCAAAACTATAATTATTTTTTAAACTTTGATATCCACGGGCGCCGGCAATCGTTGACAATTTACGACATGTCCCTACATTCTGCAGTATCAGCTGCGTATCAGCAGCCTGAGGTGGGAGACTTTTTTTGCTGCCCTTTTTTCTCAACCCCCTCCCCCAGGAAGTAGTTAAGTATCAGCCTATATACTGTCCCACTGCAGGGCAAAGGCCTCCATCATAGAAATCAAGTTATCGCTACTATGATGGGATTAGGCTTAATCACCACGCTTGCCTAATGCGGATTGGTGATCACAAACCCGAGCTATGTTCGAAAAATTCGAAACATACTTTTGCTCGACCCGGGAATCGAACCCGGGACCCCGAGATCACGGCCCAGTACTTAAACCACTAGACCAACAGGGCGTTACATACTTTTGCTCGACCCGGGAATCGAACCCGGGACCCCGAGATCACGTCCCAGTACGCCCCCAGGAAGAAACCGAAAATATTACCGCCCCCTTAAAAGTTCCGCCCGGGGCGCACACACTACGCTAATGCTTACCACCTTACGTCTTTTGTCAACTTTTTTGTGAACCTTAATTCACATAATAAAAATATGCATCCAACATTTATATAACCAAACTAGGGCATTTCCTGCGCTACGGAGTGATGACTCTAACCGCAAGCTAGATAACCATAATGATGTTGACTAATACAACAAATCAAGCTATAACTTTGTAATAATACAATCTTGTAAATAAGCAGATACTTAAAGTACCCATTGCATAAAGTTCGGCAGACGATTACATAAATTCCCAAGGTTCAATTATGTACGCTTGTGGTAATGTCGGTAATGGAAACTTGATGCAAACCGAGTAATGAAATGAAAATGAATGAAATGAAATGAAATAATCATCAATAATCAATTTATATACCTACCAACTCATAATAAATGCACGGTGACAACTGACTGGCCGATGGCGTATTTGTTAGTGACACCGCATCATACGCCAAAGGGGTTCGGTCCCCTGGATAACCAACATTCGTGTGATGAACTCTTGTGTGCTTTTAGTCTCTAGATGTAATATATCTCTGTATTTAAGTATAATATCTGTAACATAAAAGATAAATATCGGGTATTCGGGGCGTTTGTAGCAAAATGAATACTCTCGAATGACCTAAGTTAAACATTATTACCAATTTTTTTCAAATGTTTATAAAAAATATTTTTATTCTTTAAATATTTTTTCTACTCTGAATTCAACATATTGTGCACTTTATGACGACTCACACTTTCTGTACCTATAAGATACTTTTTTTTTACTAAGTATAAAAAACATTTATTGCTGATGATATGAGTAGGTAGGGTACTGCATGTCTTTCAGCTGACGTGAGCGAAAATTGAATTCAACGGTTATAAAATACTTGAACCAAGTTCAAGATTACTTACTCGTATTTATTTGTGAAGGTTGTAAGGCTGTATTCGGTAATGTGTCGTAATAAATTACCTGTAACTTTTTATTGTCGTGTCAGAAAATATGCTAGCGTGCAATAAAATATAAAAATACATCAATATTTAACTCTTCATTTTCTTATATTACGACTGTGATATTAAGCACTGGGGTCAGTTTTACCACCACACTAGGGATTTTTGATGTGGTAGGACGATCACTACTAAAGTGTCGGGTTTTTTAAAATAATAAAAAAACAGGCGAAGTTAAATTTATTCTTGGTGTCTTTTAACTGCCGATATAATATTATGAATTTTGACAACCCGTTTACAGGTTTGAGTGCCGATTGAGACTGAGACACAAAGGTCGCGGGTTCGATTCCCGCACCAACACAAATGTTTGGCGCGGGAATGGATTTGAGTGTATGTGGTTCCTTAATTGTTTCTGGCTTTCATAGGACAAGAGAAAACCTTAGCTTGGATGGTTCCAAGCTAAAGTTGGACAATGTTTTGATGTTGTCTCAATTTATTTATTTATTTTTAACCGCTGAGGAATTAAGGAGTAAACATCATATACAACTTCATTCAAATATGAACCTTATTGTCCTGGCATAAGAGCCGAGGTGTTTTCATTTTATTGCAGGTGACTGTAAAACTACATATTTTCGAAACAGATGTTTAGCAAAACTTGACACGTCAATATCAAATTGGTTATTTAAAATGTTAAATAGCTGTTTTAAAAGTCGGTGAACTCCAACATTAGACGGCCAACATATTCTTAGCGCTGAAGGTGACTATAGCTACCTAGCTATAGTCGTCTACCTAGACGTAGATTTAATAGATATAAAATGCGTTTAAGGGGCTATACGAATGAAACTAGCGCCGCCAACCTATTTACACTGATTGTGGCGAAAACACGATATTTTTTAAGAAAGCAAAACATTACAGACTTAGATAAAAGTAAATTGATTTTTTTAAGATGCAATACAATATCTAAAACACGCGACAAGTAACAATAAAGTTCATTATTGCTAAAAGTGGCCGTTTTTAGCAATAATAAACTTTATTGTTACTTGTCACGTGTAAAAAATATTGTTTTGCATCTCAAAAAATTCGATTTACTTGGATCTAAGTCTGTAATGTTTTATTTTCTTCAAAAATATCATATTTTCGCTACAATCAGTGTAAATAGGTTGGCGGCGCTAGTTTCATTCGTATAGCCCCTTAAGAATCACAAGTGTGTTAAACGTTGAAGATAAGTCACAAAAATCGCCGTCCGTCCTACACATTGCCTTATACGCGCGTCGCAAGGCTGCGCCTACGCCGCTGACTCAATTAGGATCGTTCTTCAAAATGCCTTATGTAGACGTGACTCAAGTTAGCAAGGAACAAATGAGCGAACACTAAGTTTGTTTTAGATATAGAATCTTTTTCTTTCTACATTTAAATTATTTTCCTTTTATTTTGTGCAAGAATTGGTTTTTGCTAATTGCACCTACTCCATAATGAAGTCTGGAAAATACCTTTGACTCCCGTTAATCCCGAGTTTAGACTTGTAGCCTAGCAATGGCGATGTAATGAAAATATACACATGAAAACAAATGAAAATGAATACAACATCTCATACATTGACCTGATTCCGACCTAAGTCAGTTGAGCACTTGTTTTACGGATATCACCAGATGAATGTATGAATAATACTTAAATATATAATATCACACTCAGACACTGAACAAACGCAGACGTGTTCATCACACGAACATTTGTCCAGGGACGAACTAACGACCATTGGCTTATAGGCAGGATTACCAACGAATGCGCCATCGAGCCAATCAACCAATAAATATCATACAACAAATAGGTTCATTGAAGTAAACTGGTCTGGCATGGTGCCTATTTGGCAAAACTTCAATGTGAATAGGTAAAGACAATTCGTAGAAGAACATACTTAATATAAACTTGGCGATAAGATTTAAAACGCGACTATCAGTCAAACAGCCCCCATTTTAATTGTAGACAACAAAGTTTTTATAATCATTTTCATTCTCATAATATTGCCAAATGATTCGTAACGTGCATGCTTGATGTAGCGCCATATTTTTTGTCTTTAACCTTTAATGTTTACTCTAAAGATCTGAATCAAGAGCGAGGCCTTCCTGTGGAGCATGTCTGACCCTGCACTCGCCTAGGTCGCTGCAAACATGTTAAATGAATCCTGTGCAAGAACACTGTCATAATAAGGCTTTGGTTGAGAATCGGAACCACAACCCTTAAATGAAAAATATCAATGACATCGACATATTTCATCAATATACATATTCATATCGCTGTATTTGGCAAACAATAGAGAATTTAATTGATAGGTATAATGTGTCATTTCGAAGTTTTATCTAAAAAAAATGATATTTGTGTTGAGTCGATGTGTTCATGGTTACTCCGGTGTTTCGGGTTTACGTAGCTCAAGGGAAAACCTTAGTTTGGGATTAGGACAGTGTATCGTCGTGAGGCCACCAGACAGCAGACACAATAGAAAATCAATTGTATTTTGCCATTTAAAAGGCTTTTGGGTCTTACGACGATATGTTGTCTCAATTTATGTATGTATACCTAATCATTAAAATAAAGATCTTAAACCATAAACCATAATCAGCCAAAAATAAAAAAACTAAATTTTGTTTTTAATCTTGAAGGCATATTCGAAATTCAAAATATCTAATGACAGCATTGTTGGGATTAATTTTAAAAAAGGCTTTTACTATGGAATTGCGAATCTAGAAATTATATCGTTAATCCCCGTTCTTATAAGTCATAATTATTATCCATTTACCAAACGTTAAAATCAATGACATTCCACAAACGCCGCCTACATTACAACGAAACCTGTACTGGCACAGCGTAGTCTAGCTTATTGATTCATTTCATTAGAATACGTATCGAGTACCTACCTCTAGTCTACATAACAACTAGGCCGGTCTATTTATTGGCGATTGTCCATTAGTCACAAATGCACTGACTCGCCGTTATGACACTTAACACAATAGTCGGGTGAGACCTTGACGTAGTCATGGTGGCTTATAACGAAGCCGTCCAGTCACGCATGATGTTCGTTTTAGGCCCTCTGGTTCACATTTATAAATCATGTTGGAACCTTCAGTGTTCTACATAGCTTTTATTAAGTATTGTGTCATAACTAACGTATCTTGAGAGGCTATTAATGTAACGGAATCAAAAGTTTACACTTGATGGATTTATCAAAACGTTGTGTTGTAGGTACGTACAGCCACGCATCAAAGTATACAAAACTGTCAAATTACTTCAATCGACTCTCACCTTACTGTCATACACCTTAAGGTGAATATTAATTGAAGAAATTTTATAGGTTGTGGTTACCTGATGTGTGACTGACTGTACAGTGTAAAAGAGTAGTAACCTATACTTTTGGTGGTTGGTTTTCAACATTAAAAATATTTGACTAAAAGACGAGTCTGTAGTCCTGCTTTCTCAAATTTAATACCCGAGACAAAATAAATACATAATTAATTACGCATAATGTCATAGATGAAGAAAGAAACTAAGCAAGGGGCTATGCATGTTAAAATTAATCAGTGTTTTTAAATTATTGCTTCACTTAAACTCTTACTTAATTTGACTACTGAAAAAACCGTCTAAATTGCCAAATTCTGAACTTGCCAAAACTTGAATCCTGGTCTAAGCATAGGCAGTAGAGGAACGGAAAAAAACTAACTGCATAAAACAACTCTTAGTAGATTTTATTAGTCACTTAGGTATACGTGCAATTTGATACAATTTAGAAGCCTGCGCTTTTCGTCGAGTGCTTTTGCCATGTCAACATTGCACAAACATCTATTTAGAAATGAATAAAATATGCGTGTCATTGGTCTGCTAGTTTAGCTACCGGAGCGGTCTGCCCACTACCGCCCGCTCACTCGTGACATTGAAAATCACTCTACAGACTTACATTTCGGCAGATAGGAAGCTGATTTCTTAGCAACGCGTTTATTTAGCTGGCACTTTATAAGAGAACGTATATTTTATTTATTTCTAAATAGATGTTTGTGCAATGTTGACATGGCAAAAGCGATGGTAGCTTAGTCAATAAAGTGTGCCTTCTGAATCTGGGTCGTAGGATCGATCGATAGATTATTATAAAACGAAAGCTGTAACTATATTTCATGTTTGTTCCAAGGTAACAATCTTTGAACTTCAAATACAAGAAAAAGAACTACATTATTATGTATTTAAAACATAAAAAACGATATCGCCTTAGACAAAAAAAATTAGGAGTTGGCTCATTATTATTTTAAAGTAAGTTGACATAATAGTAAAGTGAAGTATCAGCATGGACTAATAACTTTACGTATCAGTTTATATACTGTCCCACGTACTGCAGGGCACAGCCTTCAACATAGGTATTAAGTCATCGCTACTATGATGGAATTAGGCTCCATCACTGGGATTGCCTAATGCGGATTGGTGATCCCAAATCCAAGCTCTTTTGTCATTTTTCACGTGAATCAGTTTAAAAAGAGAGATTCTATTTTCAAATAGATACGAAGAGAAAAATATCTTTTAAATATTTTTTTAGTTTTCGGCGTTACTGCTTTTAACAATACCTGCGCATAGGATCAAATAGGATATTGTATTGTAAAGCTTTTTTTATGTTAATAGAGTGGCAGTGAGATACCTGTGCGAAACCTTGAAATTACCAAGCTGGAAGAAAAAGTGTGCGTGATAGGTGACTTGGCTATTACACTTATGTTCGCTTATAATATACTAAAGTTTAACTGCTTTCTGGATTGATCTATATTATTACATCTTTGGCTTTCGAGTGTATATTTATACTGGCAGATATTTTTTATTAACGTATAAAAGGAGACTAGGCAAAAAATAATGGAGCTTGGACCAATAAAAATTGTGGCGGCCACTTCTGGAAGTAACTGCTACTTATTGGTATATGATTAAATCATTTATAGGCTCACTTCTCTGTCATGGAGAGTTTTTTTTTATGTGATAGGTATGCAGACGAGTAGATGGATCACCTGATGGTAAGCGATTACCATCGCCCATAGACCCTTAAAACCAATGAAGTCACAAGTGCGCTGCCAACCTTTAACCCCTTTCCATTCAATTGTCTTGTCATGTCTCGTTGTATTTAGAAATAACTAGGTACTTATAAAAACTATAGTACATTGCCTAGTCATCGGACAACTACAGTGACGCCCCAAAATTATCCAACAAAGTTCATTAATATCAATTCGCGGTAGTTAAATTAGGAGAACTAAACCATAACACGCTTATTACTGGTATTTTTGCGCATTAGGCCCGAGACCTCACGCATAGTGCATTGGTCTACTTACTAGTTATATAACAGACGCAGTATTGCGCTGTTGCTACGTTGCTTAAGCAAGGATTGCAGGTAGGCTGACAATTTTGCACGCTTTGGTTGGGAAACGTTGGAAATACTGGAAATGCCTTTGGTACCTAAACTATTAAACAGGTTCTTGGTTTCGAAGCAATTAGGATCGGTCAGCGCATAAAACATGATAGGTATTTCAACCTATTTCGTTAGCAGGAGTGGGCTTACACATGTAACATGGTGATTGTAGATAGCGAAAGGGCTGGTAATTCAATCGTAAATAAATAAATTATACCTATATAAATATGATTTTCAAATGAATTTTAACGATGAAACCTTTACCAACCAACTTACATATTACATATACTACTTACTGTCTGTAAACCAATAAATGGGTCGGAGTCAATAACTATCTCCTGATTAAAAGAAAGATATTGTAGGTACCTACTTAAATGTACATAATAATTAGATTAAACATTAGTATAAATAGGTTACCCTATTATGTTACATGAATTAAACAAGAAAATTAGATTAATAATGCCGCTTATGTTTCGTCGACTGAGAAAGGGTATCGGGAGCCCAATGGAGGGAAAGGGGGGCGAAAGTGTTGCAGCCGCAGCACACTTGCGAGCTCGACAGTTAAGGACGGCTATGCACCGATCGCTTATAAACAAATATGTGTGATATAGTAGAGTTAACGATTACGTAGGTTATCTATTGACCTGTTATTATTACGAGTAGAAACTCTTTTCATAGCTGAACAATTTATATTAATTACTGGACTTATCAATATTAGACAGCGACATGCAATTATATGATGAAATCAGATACGTGGTATAAATAATTCCGTCTTAAATTTTATTGTAAACGCAATCATATGTATTATTAGCAGCAACGTTTTAAAAATATATACACAAACAAGTCGTATACCTCAGTAAAAAACATCCCCTTCTACCAACTATTTTAAGCAACATTAATGTTCAACATTTTAGAAATTCTCTAAAAAAAATTCTTACTTTCATACAAAGTCGATCACGTGACTTGTTTATTTTGTGATAATGTGTTAAAGGGATCTACCGATATACCTGTATATAAAGTTGACTGGTAGAGGCATCTTGGCATTAAAATCCCCTGTTGTGTTACATTTTGTGCAATATCGTTCAAGTAAATGCATAAACTCTGTTTAGTTTATCTTTGCATATCTAACTTTCATACAAAAGACATCAACGAAATATGAGTCCTATAAATTAAATTAACTAATATTATGATGAATTGTGACAAGCATGGGGATGGTACATTTTGATAGTGTCCCTGCTTCATACACCAAAGGCCGTAGGTTCGATTCCCATCCTGGGAAAACGTTTGTGGTACGAGCACATGAGTTTTATAATATGATTGTTGTTATAATATACATGATACCTACTTGATTCTGCATTTGTGTAATTGTCATTCTAATACTAGTTGAATGAAGTCACTAAATGAGATGTTGTCGTAATGTGTATTGTTTCTCATTATAGGATTTTATTTTAATACGTGTATGTACTGCTCCAAATATAAAAAATTTAGTCCCAATATTAATTCATTAATAAACTCACACAGCATCTCATACATTGACCTCACTCTGTAACTAAGTAGCTTATGGACTTGTGTTACAGATGTGAGACATCAGAGGATTTACAAATATATTTTTTAAATACATATATAACACCCAGACACTGAACAAACACAAGTATTCATCACGTGAATGCTTGTCCAGGTTCAGAATCGAACATACGACCTTAGGCGTATGAGACAAGGTCACTACCAAAACAGAGGAACAAATTGAAATCCAAGTAGCCCTATCTACAACTTAACGATGTGTTAATCCATCGTGAATAAATAAATTATACCTATATAAATATGATTTTCAAATGAATTTTAACGATGAAACCTTTACCAACCAACTTACATATTACATATACTACTTACTTTTTTTTATGTGATAGGTAGCAGACAAGCAGGCGGATCACCTGATGGTAAGCAGTTGCCGCCGCCCATAGACACTTGCAACACCAGTGGAGTAACAAGTGCGCTGCCAGCCTTTTATCCTCTTCCTCCCAGGGTGGGCCTCCGGTACCCTCACTCACTCGGCGAAACACAGCACAGCCCAGGGGCTGCTTCACGCCGGTTTTCTGTGAGGCAGTGGTATCACTCCGTCTGTAAACCACTAAATGGGTCGGAGTCAATAACTATCTCCTGATTAAAAGAAAGATATTAGTAGGTACCTACTTAAATGTACATAATAATTAGATTAAACATTATATATAGGTACTACCTATTATGTTACATGAATAAACAATAAAATTATATTAATAATGCGCTATGTTTCGTCGACTGAGAGAGGGCATCGGGAGCCCAATGGAGGGAAAGGAGGTTGAAGGTTGGCAGCCGCAGCACACTTGCGACTCTACAGTTGAAGACGGCTATGCACCTATCGCTTATAAAAAAAGATTGTGTGATATAGTATAGTTAACGATACGTAGGTATCTATTTGACATGTTATTATTTACGAGTAGAAATCTTTTCATAGCTGAACAATTTTATATTAATTACTGACTTATCAATATTAGACAGCGACATGCAATTATATGATGAAATCAGATACGTGGTATAAATAATTCCGTCTTAAATTTTATTGTAAACGCAATCATATGTATTATTAGCAGGAACGTTTTAAAAATATATACACAAACAAGTCCTATACCTCAGTAAAAAAACATCCCCTTCTATTTATATTTTAAGCAACATAAATGTTCAACATTTTAGAAATTCTTTAAAAAAAATTTAACTTTCATACAAAGTCGATCACGTGACTTGTTTATTATGTGATAATGTGTTACAGGGATCTACCGATATACGTATATAAAGTTGACTGGTAGAGGCATCTTTCAAAAGACATCAACGAAATATGAGTCCTATAAATTAAATTAACTAATATTATGATGAATTGTGACAAGCATGGGTATGGTACATTTTGATAGTGTCCCTGCTTCATACACCAAAGGCCGTAGGTTCGATTCCCATCCTGGGAAAACGTTTATAAGCACATAAGTTTTATAATATACCTATGGTTAAACAAATGTTAAAACTAGTATGAGAATCAAGTCACTAAATGAGATGTTGTCGTAATGTGTTTATTTTTAATATAAAAATTTAACAGTCCAAATATTGATTAATAAATAAATTCATCCAGAATCTCATCCTGACCTGACTCTGTAACTAAGTAGCTTAAGCACTTGTGTTACAGATGTCAGACAGCAGAGGATCTACAAATATAGTATTTAAATTCATATATTACACTCTGACACTGAACAAACACAAGTATTCATCACGTGAATGCTTGTCCAGGTTGGGGATCGAACCCACGACCTTAGGCGTATGAGACAAGGTCACTACCAAAACAGAGGAACAAATTGAAATCCAAGTAGCCCTATCTTAACGATGTGTTAATCCATCGTGAATAAACATTGGTCAATTATTTTATTAATATGTCGTCATTAACTACTCAAAATACAGTTGGCAATAACTGGTCCAAAATAGTTCTGACCTAGACCCGTTTAGTATGGATACGGTTTCTGTTGCAATACTTGCAATCCGTGGCGAAAGGTTCCGATATGTTTATTTGCGTAATCACGGACGGAAAGAAGATCTCGAGCAATTGTGAATGGTGTGAGAAATTAGTTTAATCTTGTTTAGTTAGTGTATTTTACAAATGTTATGGATGATATTGTTTCGCTATTACAAATATTATACTTAAGTATTAATAATAATAAGTACGCTTTGGTCCCTGGTCTCTGTCTCTATTAGTCCCAATCATGCCAATAGATGGCGTTGGGTGCCGATTGCATCGCACAAGGGTTTACGTTTTGGTCTTCATATAAGCAACGTCGTTGTCTTCTGAAGATACCTCTTTATAAATATTAAGAATAAGAATTAAAAATAAAAATTAATATTATAGATTAATTTTATTATAGATAGTGAAACAAACAAAATGTAATATGACGCCAAGCGATGTTACGAACGTTAAAAAAATTGTCTATGGGCGGCGGCAATCGCTTACCATCAGGTGATCTGTCGACTGTCACATAAAAAAACACTTTGGAATGAATTTTGCCATGTTCCGTTTTAGATATTGTAATACAATTTTAGGATGTTCAGTTATTTATGCAAGAACAAGGCATGGTAGGACACGGTTGATCTCGGCATAAAGCCTAGTCCACAATAACACAGCAATAACGAACAGTAACTCGCCAGGAGCGCCCATCCTGCCGCGTTATTGTCGCTTTCATAATCAAGAACCATAGTGCTGGATTCTCACAATAGTTTTGTTCACAATTCTGCTAAAGTTATTTATGCACGCTCCTCAATAAATTGAAACGAATATAAGTACTCAAATATACATTGAAATTTATTTATAAAATCAAACGTTATTTTTATGTTGAGATAAAGAATCAGCATAATCCAGGATTATAACTAAAATCATGATGAAATAAAACATAAAAAGTTACTAAACATGAAAGGCTAACTTTTAAATAAATTACGAGTAAGTTAATTTGATCCAAATGCAAAACATTTAGTTGACACGAAAATTAATGTTATGCTATTGCGAAAACTTTACTTTTATAAAAGACCACCATTTTGCTTAAAGAAAAAATGGTTTTGAAAATGCTTGTTCGGACTCGAACTTACAATTCCTAGTAGGCACGTATTCTTAACCGCTGACCTACCAGCACTCACTATGGGGTCATTCTCATAAAAGATATCAGTGGCAGTTATCAAAATATAATAACTCCGAAATTGACATCAAAATCGTACATTTATTTACACGTAACACGCAATAATTGTAGATATTGATATCAATTTTGGAGGAAATAGGATTTAAAGACTGCCACAATAGTGACATCTCGATGAGAATAACCCCAAAACATTCGTGTGCATTGTCAAGTACAGTCAACTCCAAAAATATGTATACACTTTAGGACCTTGTCACAATACATATGTATAAGACAGTAGAAGTCGTTCTTATTACATATGTATTGTGACAAGGTCTTAAAGTGTATACATATTTTTGGAGTTGTTGAGTTGAAAATAATTCTGCTTAGCTTTTCTCCCACAGATATGCAACTTATTTGTGATTAAGCCTATTACCATATTCGATCTGTGTCCAAGATTTCCTCAGCCATTGTGTCCATCCGCGTATTGTGAGGAAACAATAGGGTCCAAAGTTGACTGTTCAATGAAATAGCGATTACATTCGCGTGTCGAATATCCCATGTCAGGGGAGCATTGACAAAGCCGTTGATACTATGTTAATTATAAATTGTTTGTTGCTGACCTACAACCTCTTTCAATAACAACAGAATAAAGAACCAAGCAGCATGACGGATCCGTTGTTGTGTTTTATTGTACAGACAGCCACACATCAATGTATACAAATCTGTCAAATTTCTTTAATCAATTCTCAACTCTATGTCAAACACGTTTGGTTCAATATCACCTGAGGAATTTTGACATATTGCGGTAACCTGATGTGTGGTGGCCTGTACATAGGATTTTATGGTAGGTCGTTGGTTTGTGAAACATACCACTCACACTTATTTGTTTCATCTAATCAATAAATTTATTCGTGGGAGAGCCACGCCTCGGCGTGAATGGACCGGCTTGAAAGGAGTAACACCACGGCCTCACAGAAGACCGGGCGTGAAGTAATGTCTGAGCTGTGTTTCGTCGAGTGAGTAAGGGAACTGAAGGTCCAATTGGGGGGAAAGGGGGTTAAATGTGGGCAGTGCACTTGTGACTTTACTGGTGTCGCAGGTGTCTATGTTATCGAAAGCCACTGACATCTATTAGTACATTTGGAACTAAAATATGCAGTCAAAAATGTAGCAGCAAGTGAAAGTATCACTTTAAAACAATAGGAACTAACTTTAGGTATAATACGAATAGGTATATGACAGTTGATTAAAAAAAAGTTGTATCGATGCTGCATCGAGCATTAATCACCATATTCATCTACTCTATACGAGTCGCATCTAATAAAACAAATGACAATCGCTTCTAAAGCTAAATTCTCACGAACGGGTTCTTATCATCAGCTGATGGAGCGAGACGATTCGCTAAAGTTCACCCAACATACTCATGACCTTATGGTGTACCTGCGAGTATTGTTTTACGAAACCAGTGCAGGCAAGGTTACTAATGTGACGATGTTAATGTGCTATAGGTTCGTCTAACGAAAGTACTTAGGTACAGTCGACGAATGTACGGGTGTACCAGAGCTAGGCAATAATCACATATACACGCAGGATACCTGGGGACTAATTCTCGTGAACTCGACATTGATGTCGAATTAGAATTATGTATGGACTAATGTATGAAATCTCTACATTCGACTTCAATGTCGAATACACGAGAATTGTCCCCCTGCACTCACACATACCTATCGCATTCCTACCAATTGGGGTGGGAATCGAACCCACGACCTTTGGCGCATGAGGCAGGGTCACTACCAAATGTGCCATCCATATAAATGTTTTACTTACTAAATCTTGAGGATAAATGCTGGGGTAGATCGAGATCAAGAGAATAAAATATCTTGTCTTACTTATTTCATTATTTAATTCCAACCAGGCTTAAAGTAAAGAGCAACTTGAGTGAATTAAATATTTATTATTATAAAACTAAATTTTCTCCTAATCATTGCCTGACCATTGCGTTATTACTTATATTAAAATATGCGAACTAACACTCGTAAGGATGACATTTCGTCTTGATCTTCACAAAGTCAAGGCCTTGACTTGAGCGACCTTTAACGAATGTAATTAAAAAAAACTAAGAAAAATACCCCACACACGTGTTACACTCATTTTAATACAAAAATAGGTTCATCTAATTCATCTTTAAATTTTTTTTAATCTTTTGTTTTAGGAAAAAAGATGTCGAAACCCGCCCACAGCCCCGCAGAAGATTGAAAGGGTGATCACATTATGTCAAGATGAAATTAAATTGTCTATTTTGAGAGGTGAGTACCGTTTACTTTGTATAAGTATGATTATGATGTATCTTGATACAGCATTATTAAATAGACAAGTCTATAGATTACTCGGTGATAACCGATTCCCGCCGTCCATGGACTCCTGCAACTTCAGGAGAGCAATTCTCATGCACTCGACATTAGAGTCGAATTAGACATTTGTATGGATGAATGTATGAATCTCTATAAGTAAATTAGATATATATGTGCACGAAAATTTCCCCCCAGTAGAGTCATAAATGTCCTGCTGATTTTTAAGCTCACACGGCGAAACACAGCGCAGGCTTGTTGGCTGGCCCATTCATGCCAAATGCTGGCTCTCCCGCAGTTAAGCATGTAAGGTATGTTAAGATAGGTATCTAAAACAGGAAAAACGATAAGGCCAATGTTAAAAACCATGAAATAGGTGGCAGTCTTTCCGTAGAGATATCCACGCATCAGCATGAATGGGTTGGCTCGATCAGAGGGATACCACTCCACAGACAACCGGCGTACTGAAGTGCTTGCCCTATAAGTGAGCGTACCAGTAACTAAATCAGGGGTTAAAGGAGTTTAAAGCTCAAAGTGCACTTGTGACTCCACTGTGTTGCGAATGTCCTTGTACGGCGGCCTTTCATCTACCTACTGATCGTTAAAAAGTAAAACCATGTTTTTGCAAACGAATTTCAATTACTCAAATATTTATAAGTGCGCCAGATGCAGTAGCCGGAGGCCACCAGCCGATGAAAATTATTTGCATTAAAAAGCAATCAACTTACGAGAAAGTGGACTACGGTTCAATGTTATTAAACCAGTTTCCGACCACATCTGGGTTTTGTGCTCTCTGTTAATTATACACACAATATGTAACTACAGACGGCACCCAATTTTTTGAAAACTCGTAGATTATTCATTGTAGTTGTGATGATTGTTTTGAGAAAGTAGATTGTTCAAGGTCACTAGAAATGAGGACTTCACTGTTTCTTCTTAAGATACCCGGGCGATAGGGAAATGTAGTTAAGGTTTTTGTATAAAGATATATTTTCATTTCTGAATCACTGTCGCGTTTGTATATGTGTGTCTTTTGATATAAATTAATTTATGAAAAAAAAGAAACAGGGATGTGCTAGTAGTGGTATTTGTAGATATGCAGGAATCAACATTGTAATGCAGAATAGCTCTACTATTTTGTCGAAAGCAGTCGTTGCGCGTTTGGGAATACAAGCACCACAAGCTTTTGAGACTACTGTCCCAAATAGCTTGAATGTCTCATCTTTGGGACCACAGTCGCTCAGAGAAGCCAGATTAGGATTAATTGACTCGCAATGTCATGGACATAGGACGGTTGTCCTGTACCATCCGCTTGGAATGGACGAAACCAATGTAAGGACAGGGACAAATATTTGAGTAAAATCATCATTATCTCTCATCTTAGCGTTATCCATAAGTGCTTATCACATAGGAGCTATGTTACGCTATTTGTTACTCTTCTATACCCCAGGATAAGAAATACATTCTTAGAATACCACCTCTCTGGATCTTAGCGTGATAGAGCAAAGATGAGAGAATCATGACTTGTACTCGTAATTCCTGGTTGAATGCAAAGTACACTTAAAAACAGGGTAATGTACACACGTTTTGACAATGAGATATCACAGCTCTAAATGACACATATTTGCGTAAAATCAATCGACCGTAATTTATGCAATAGAATATTATGTCACTACTGTGAGAATCATCTTGCACAATTCATTGTTCTCTTAGAAGCTCGTGAACCCGCACCTGTCTGATCATATCGCGATTGGTGACCTCCCTGTGAGATGATACGGTTTCCAGTTGTACTTCAGAAACAATACCGTGTAGTAGTTTTGTTTCTTTTGTTTTCCCTTTAACCGAGTTAGAAAGCGAAGCTACGGATGTGGGGTTTGTATGCTAATCACTGGAAATGACTTGCGATGTTTTAATTGGATTTTCTTTAGCTTGTTCTTGTAACAATTGTAAAAGTTTATGTAGGCAGCAAAGGAGAGCTGTCGTTCTTTTATTTTTTAGTAAATTCATAGAACTCACCTGACATGACAACAACATTGACTTGATTCTGTACTAAGTAGCTTAAGTACAAGACTAGTGGTCACAAGTTTACGGTCAGAAAATAGAAGAATTACAACTATAATACATCCAGTAGTTCATTACACGAAATTTCCAGGTCCAGGGTAGGTTAGGTAAGATCAAACCTACAAATTTTAACGTAATCAATACAGTCAACCAAAAGTTTTTCCGTCTACACTAAACGTACTATTAAGTATTCTGTGACTAAACCTTAGTCACGGTGCTTCACATATTTCTAAACTTGACTTTCCTAATCCATTCAGTAGATAGTCCTCAAAGGTCAGTAGTCCAATAAATGGCATAAATGGCAGGTCGCCTACACATGCTTACCTAACCATGGTCTCCACTTCAAGACACGTCTGCTTTAACGATTGTCGATTCTACGGCAGATGTAGCCACCTAGTAAGGTGTGAAGGCCTATGGGAGTACCCATTACCTCCTGCTCCTTGCATCGTACTTCTCACTACAGAGGATCGTGGTCTTTTCTATAAATATATTTGCATGATGTTTGGTCTGAGGACCACGAGGACGAAGACTTATTGGTCTTTCCTCTGTGATCTTTCCTACGACACAGAGGATAAATAACTTTTTGAGGTGGTAACTTTTTGGTTTTCGCCGAGTGAGTGAGGGTACCGGAGGCCCACCCGGGGGGGAAGGGGATAAAAGGTTGGCAGCGCACTTGTAACTCTACTGGTGTTGCAGGTGTCCATGAGCGGCATTGCTTACCATCAGGTGATCCGCCTGTTCGTCTGCTACCTACCACAAAAAAAAAAAAATCCCCTCTTCATTCTACTCCACTGCCACTATGCCATATCGTCAAACGTGTTTTAATTAGCTAACCTAATGGTGCACTTCGCGCATTACCCAACTACCACTCACTACCTACAAAGGATCGGGGTCCCACTTGCGCCAGAGTTTCAGCAACTAGTAGAATCTTCGCTACGGGGTCGCGCTAGTCAAGGTCACGTAGTGAAAGTAAACATGCGCGCGCGCAGCCGTACGCAACGAGCACCGTACCGTGTACCGGGAGAGCCACGCTTCAGCATGAATGGGCTGGGACGAGGATTGATACCAAGGCCTTACATAATTCTTTAATCGGTCTTTTCGCGAAGTTAGGGAGGGTTCTGAAGCCCCAATGGGGTGAAAGAGGGTTAAATATTTGGTATCGCACATTTGACTCTGCTGGTGTTACGGCAGCAATGTTACCTATCATTGTAAAAAAGAGAGCGGTATACATATAATCATGCCGTTGTAGCTGTCTCTGTCTTTTTCATTTGTCCTATTTTTCAATTGCCTGTCCCTAAGATAGTTCCACTTATATACCAGAGTTTTAACTTATAGTTTTTGACTTATAGTTGTAACTTGTAGTTTTCGGCTTAGCCACGGGGTCGCGCTAGTCAAGGTCACGCAGTGAAAGCAAACATGCGCAACCATACGTAACGAGAGCGGTACTAACGTGACCAGACGTCTTGTATTGAAAGGGAATGTCTTGTTTTTCAATTATCGCTTCATCTACAACCTCTTTTATATAACAACTAGTGACCCGCCCTCATGATCGTTTCGGGACATAAGTTACAAAGTGAACCAATCGTTTAATAGATGCCGTTGGGCGTCGATTATATCGCGCTACTGTTTCGTATATTCGGTTAACATATAAGCCTTTTCGATGTCTATAAAAGTTGTCTCTTTATAAATAGTACAGAAGATTTAGCGTACAGTTAGAGAAACGTTTGGGATGAAATAGGTAGGTACTTTGGGTAAAGTTTGCTGGCTAAACATTTAAGACAGTGAGTGCACAGGCGACGCCTATGATTTTTATTAAAATGTATGATATTTCAACTATAATACTCTCTCAAGTGTGTACTCAAGAATTATATTCATATTTGTTTTAGACATATTTCCAGTATAGCATTAACGTATAACATAGGTATTAAAAGACACAACTTTGATTACAAATACTCGGGTGCACTCCATAGAGTTTTATTGTATAAATATCTTAAATTAACCACAATTAATAAAAATGCATTGAAATCGCTACTGTGCAGGATAATTGCGGTTTACCAAACTGCTCATTATACAATATCTAAATAAAAATAAGTATACGTTACAAGTCGTGCAAAATACAGATGTCCCGTTTTTGTATAAGAAATAAATGGCCACTTTAGGTATGGCTGCCGGCAAACCGATTAACGTAGGTGAAGGGACACTTGACGATAAGGTTAATAAGTAAGGTCGATGAAAGGAGAAGATTTAAGTAATTTGTCCTACATATATTGATCAGGATGAAAAGATTATATAGTAATTGTTGTAAACATTTACATTCCTAGAACCACGTATTCTACCAACCAATCTAAACCACATAATAATATAAAAAAATATGAATTTCGAAAAGTCTTAGAACAAAGGTGGAGGTAAAAATTTGTCTGAGGGTAATACTTAAGTACTTACTAGATAACTTTCGTGAACGCGTGCATAAGGGCATGCACGAGGTCAGGATGGACGATTGTTAGGTTTCTATGAAAAATATATGTTTTATCTGTGGCGGATAAAAACAAAAGAGTGAAAATGAAAGGAATGGCGGCTAGATTTGAGCTAGGTAATTTTGTTATATGACTTTTCGAAAATTAACAATTTTTTTTTCAACCACCACACACAATTAACAAGCTACGTGACCAATTTTGGAGGAAAAGTAGATTTTATTATTTGACTGACTTCTGTTCTGTGACTTTCGAAAAGTCATAGAACAAACATTGTTTGGAATGATTGGTAGAAGACGAGTTACTTAGGATTTATTTAAATGATCACAGATACACTCTGCATACTTGTATATCCTTGACTATGATGAAACTGACCAGCAGGATCCAGGCCTCTCACCACCTTTCCATTTTTTATTATCCTGATCGGCTACAGTCGACCTTAAGACGACATTGCCAGACTAAATTAATTGATATGATGGCAATTCGCCGCCGTTTAATAAGACAGGAAGGTAAACGAGCTAGTTATTGAGGAATCGGCCTAGATTTGCCGAAGTTATTAGGTTCTCAACTTCACACTCTTGCAACCTTGGGTCGAGTTAGCGGATCATCAAAAGGTTACCTACTTGTCAAGATCGTACGCACGACGAAAAGTTAAAAAAAATATAGAGCTAGAATACAATATCATGTATTATAATTTTCTGGGCTGACCTAAGACAGGTTTTTGTATTATAATCGAATGAATTTCGATCCATTTATGTTTTTTTTATTTGAATACAAAGTTAAAAGCCTAATTCTATATGAATGATAGCACGTATGTCTCTTTTCATTATACTGTAACCTAACTTACTTTTTCTATTTCGTGTACTGTGGTAAAAAAATTTTAATTAGGTAGCAACTTAAAGTGTTCATCTTCCTAAATTCAACGTTAAGTAAAAAATCTGCCTATATACTTACTGTCCCACTGCAGGGAAAAGGCTTCCATCATAAAAATCAAGAACATATAAAATATGATGGGATTATAATTCTTAAGGCAAGTAAAGGGTTCCCCAATCCAGAAGAAGGGGAGTTAAAAGGTTGTCAGCGCACTTGTCAGTTCACTGGCAGTGCCCATGGGCGGCGATAATCGCTTACCTTCAGGTGATCCAGCTGCTCGTCTGCCACCGATAATATCACATAAAAATACCTCAGTAAACATTAAAGTGTGCCTATGTCACAGCTACCAGATAGGAAGAAATTGTCTAATGGTTGTATAATTAAAACACTTACCTACCCCCTTATTACAAAACGTTATAAAGATCAGATAGTTCAGGTTTTAAACTGATGTTGTCACATATATTTGTCACTTTTATGAAAGTGACTTGTAATAAAGAGGCTGGGCACCACTAAATTTTACTATCCTTTTAAGATATTTCATTATCGTTAATTTGGCACCTAAATGCAAGTAAAAAAGCTTCACCATGTCACCAATTGCCAACATTTGGTCACAAAAACCGTAATGACTTTCCTTGTAAGTTTAAACGGTATGTCGACACTAGTTATCTTTAAATGAAGTGTTATTAAAGACTGTGTTATGTAACTTAATTACTACTAATAATACGAAAAAATCCCGTCGTTAAGGGACAAGATCGTCTGTAACCGTTTTTGGAGAAAATTTTTGACATACGTGCTCGCATGTGTAATTTTTTAAGGCGACGAGTACGCCTCACTATCGACGCGAATTCATTTAACTTGTTAGCTACTAAACTGAACCTATTTTTGACCAATGGGAGCTACCGCGTCTGGAAAATCCGTTAGATGGTGTACGCGTAGACCAAGGTCCAACTTCAATGTCATTGGTCGTTTAGTGATTTTGACCATCTCACATCAAAAATAACCAATCATGGTGTAGTTGGACCTCAGTCTACACGTACGCCATCTAACGGATTTTCCACACGCGGTAGCCCCCATTCGAAGCTTCAGCCTCTTGGTGAACACTATGCGCTGTATTTGGTTGAGTGGATGTGGGTACCGGAGGCCCAATTTGGGGAGGGTTAATGGTTGGCAGCACACTTGTGACTCTATAGTGTTGCACGTGCATATGGGCGGCGGCCATCGCTTACCATCAGGTGGATCCGTCTGCTCGTCTGCCACCTCTCACATAAAAATTAAATACGATAAAGGCGGCTGTTTTAAAATTTCGAGTTTACAGTCTTTTCAAAGTCGATTACACAATTTATTAAATAAAAAGTTTTAGTGTTTGCCTAGAGGTTGAAGCTTCGAAATTATTAAAAATAGATTCCGCTTAGTACCTAACTAACAATTTGAATCCACTGAAGTCTAGTATGCCTTAACCGTCGCCTTAAGTGTCCAAAGGGACATAATTATAGGATCGTTTCGTTTTGACATAAAGTATTAATTTAAGCCACTTTATTTAATCTTTGACTACAGAGACATCAGGCATATACTTATCCCATTTTGAAGAACTTTCAAAATATCCAAAAACATAAATGAACCTTCTCTTAAAATAAAATAGGTTACGGCGGACACGACAGAACACACCAGAAAAATAACTTTAATATAAATAACGTTTAGGTAAGTATTTAATCGCCCCGATATGTCTGGTTTAAGTACCGGCCCGTGATCTCGGGGTCCCGGGTTCGATTCCCGGGGTCGATCAAAACGTAGATCGGGTTTGTGATCACCAATCCGCATTAGGCAAGCGTTGTGATTAAGCCTAATCCCATCATAGTAGCGCAGACTTAATTTGTATGATGAAGGCCTTTGCCCTGCAGTGAGACAGTAGGTATATCTATAGGCTGATACTTTATATGTATAACTAGTGGCCCGCCCTCACTTCGCTTCGAGACCGTAATTCAGAAATGAACCAATAGATGGCGCTGTGCTAAATTACATCGCGCAAGCGTTTCGTGTTTTCGGTTTACCTATAAGCCTTGTCGTTGTCTATAGAAGTTATCTCTTTATAAATAGTATAGAAGAAGATGTACTAGGTATCGATGGGCTCAGACGTAGGTATGTTTGTATGTCCGAGCCATTCAAATGAGTCACAAGTGATCTCAGTTAATACAGTTACGAAACAACCTTCCTTTTAAGAGCAGAGGCCATTGTCAACTCACCTCGAGGACTTAACCACTAACATTGTAGCTATGAACATTGGACCAACAATAGTACCGTTGTAGGTACAGATTTTTGGTAAAAGAAATGTTTTAGTAAGTACCTATGTAAATTCTTTTACTTAAAATAGTAAGTAGGTAGGTAAGACATGTACGAGTAGCTTAAATATGTTAGTAGAACAACCATTGTGTAAATGTAACTACAATGTTTTAACACTCTTACCAGTTTTTAAAATTAGCAACACTGCACACTGGTGTCCCATTGAATTATAAGCATAAAGGAATAGAGAATGCGTGCCTGCGCACACACTTGTGCACTTTATAGATTCTGCGTCGATGGCTGATAGTGAGATTGGCCGCTATAGCCAAAATATAGTACCTACGAAGAGAGTAGAGTGGACTATGATATTATTATTTTTAGGTAAGTTAACATTGGACATTGCTTACCATCAGGTGATCCACCTGCTCTGCCATCTATCACATAAAAAAGTAGACATTTAGAATACTTTATAATAACTCAATACAAGTTTACGTTTTTTGAAATAGTTATATTTACAGTGAAAACACGTTCCACGCAATATGTTATCCGACAAGTAAATAACATACTAAAAAAACGTAATTTATTCTAAATACCGTTCTCAGTCTTAGAAATATCGCAAGCTCAAAACGACAAAGTGCAATCGCGTTTCTACTGACCCATATACAAGTTGCATAAGAGTTGCATAAGAGCTGCAACTGCATGCGATGTTCGTATGCCCATTCAACTGTTACCGTGTAATTTGCGAAATTATTGCACGCTAATCGAACATCTTTATTTGGTCAAACTTGTACGCATCGCATTATGGTTAAAGACAAATTGATGCACTTACATATTAAGGTCCAGTTCATACAGCACCTAACGTACCTACTTTTACAGCGGACTGTTCTGTAGAGACGCCCCTTTGTAAAAGAAAGGTTGGTCGTAATTACCACACTTTTTTTGTTGACCCTGGAGAAATGCGTTACGCATAGGTATAGCTGGCGGCACGAATGACCGTTCTTTTGCGCACTTGTAAAAAATAAGACTTTCTATTAAAATTGGTTTCTGCGCACTCAAGGTCATAACTACTCTTTCATGCCGCAGAATGTACCTGTCCACCGGGGGGCGGATGGGTTATGTCGGACTCCCCCCGCATGACGGCGGGGGTCTACCGACTAAAACTCCAGGGCACCCTCTTATCGTCCGTGGTGGGGGATCTTGTTGACGGGCGCGCAGCCTGGTGCACGATCCCCCGGATGGAATGGGGGGGCGTTCGGGACAGCTGAGGGTGAGCAGCCGTCCCTAACGAGCACTGGAGGTGACCGGTGCAATGCCGGCCATTGCACCGGTCACCTGGTACCATTTATTTGGCACATACAAAGAAACACAACAATTAAAAAAAAACAAAATAACAGCAAACTTAATTTCACTTAGGAAAAAAGAGAAAAAGAAAGGAAACAGACATTGTTGACAATTTCGTAGTAAAACTGCATTGTTTTGAACTTATTGAGTACGGCATACGTTGCAACATAGGTATTTGCCCAATAGGAGGCAAATGTCGCTTCCTCCGATGTTGCAAGAGGACATTGCATCGCCTAATTGGTCTCGGCGTTTCGAAGTTCCCTTCTTGCAAGTGCTTATGCAGTTTATGATACTGATCAGCGCATTTAACGTTATTGGGGGTGACGAAAGTTGATTCCCAGGTTTTGTATACAGGTTGTATCAATAAACTTTACATCCTTCTAGACACTTTTCTACTCGTTACTTAAAATTACACTTAAAGTAAAGTATCAGCCTATAAGGTACTGTCCCATTGCATAGCAAAAGCCTCCATCATAGAAATTAAGTCATCGCTACTGTGATGGGATTAGGCTTAATCACCACGCTTGCCTAATGCGGATTGGTGATCACAACCCCGATCTATGTTCGGAAAATTCGAAACATACTTTTGTTCAACCCGGGAATCGAACTCGAGATCCCAAGATTATGGCCCGGTATTTAAACCGCTAGACCAACTGGGCGAGCATCAAAACATTTTTTCGGTCATTTGAGACGAGAAGCAGAATATTTTTTGGAAAAAATCGTTTGTTTTTAGTAATATATTTACCATAGAGAATTTCATAATAGGGTTGCTCTTATAACATCAACAAAGTCGCAAGATTAAAATAGTGTACTTAGCTTCATAAACAAAACATTTGTCCCTAAGTGAATTCTCCATATCTGTTCAAACATATCATCCTAACACATGGAAGTGGCACTGCAGTAATAAACAATAGTAAGTTAGTACTTAGTAACGTTTGGTCGTATATCGCGTGTTGGTCGTATATCGCGCCTAACGCTGTATCTCACAGTGAAATAGAAGACGCGGGGACCAGATTACTGGTATCTAGGACATAGTCACGAATTTAGTACCCAGATCGTTTGGTTACTAGCTGGAAATGCTACTAGTGCATTCACTTAGGATGATTTAATCATTCAATAGGTACTCTTTACGACGAGGACGTAGTAAACGACATTATTTATTACGTGGGCAATTTTTAGTCAGCAGTAAAAGAATAGGTCGGTACTTAATGCTTCTTATAACTGTAATCTGTTTAATGACATTTAAATGTAAATTAATAATCAATATATATAATGTATATATGTACCTACAAAGTGCTTCCTTTGATATCTCATCATAACTTAAAGATGATATCTAATAGAGAGAAAAATTAAAATAAAAAATCGCCTTCAAATACAATTCCGCTAATTGATGCAATTTCTATGGGAAGGTGATATTATTTCTATATCTTAGTTCTCGTTTAAGAAGCAGAAATATTCTATTAACTTTAAAGTTATGGGCATCGAAAAGATAATGGTGTACCTACCTATATGTATACAAATTTGCTGGCCGCTCTTGAAAAATAAATACGGAAGAATTGTATTATAATAAGAATAAAAAAATTACTTCAAGTTACACTTAAATAAAATAAAATAATAATTATAAAATACCAGCCTGAATCTAGATCCTCATCACGATTTGTGACGTAAGGTACTTTAGTGTTACGTCTTATTTTTGATCGGCTTGACCTTTACAATCTGCAGGCATTGTGACATCACGTTCATTCAAATAGGAGTGCGGAAGCACGATATATCATTCGAAATCATTTAATCACTCATTGCTGTGAAATCATCAGTTATTAGCTACTATTGAGTAGTGGTGGTTATAGTTCTAGTAGCCCCTAAGAGCCTTCCCTATCATGTTAGCATATCATTCCCGATTTGGTCCAAAGCAGTTGGTTTAGGGGCTGGAGTAGGTACGCTTGGGCCCTGATCCAGGCATAGCACTTTATTAATTACAATAAAGCGACTCGTTAGTCCTTTCAACCCTTTGACAAGGGAAATACTATCACACGTTTCAGAAATTATCTGAAATGTGAAAATTTCACGGTGATTTTGCTCACCAACTAATGGTAAGAATATACATACACATTGATTTGAATAATCTAGAGGTGCATCTTCGGAATCAAGCCTCCAGTTTAGAAAGCATACGTATCTGCTGTACATAGTTCCGCCCTTACTAATAGAGAAAAAAATCTGAGTTCTATTTTACTATTTTGTCATTTTGGGATAAGAGAAAAGTAGGTACATACAAAGAAGCCGAAGACACATAAAAATGCGTACCTACTCATTTGGTAAAATTATGGATCTCCTATTTTCATACATCGTAGAGGAAAAAGGCTGATAAATATTACTCATGTTAAAATATATCCAGACCAGAGTTCTAGTTCAAAAAATCGTTATAGCCTCTTTGAAATCGCTCATCCACAATAAACTGCAATCATTTAGTGATTAACGTAATCCTGGAATATTCCTTTTACTTTTTAACCCCGTATGAGTGGGCTAGCTGTGCTTAATTTGATTTAAATGGTAGCTTTCGTGGTGTTCTAGCTTGCAAACGATTGATCTTAGGAATTACCTACGAGTAGGTATTTCACCCCGTGTGTAATGTAATGTAAGGAGTTCAAATTTAATTAAAACAAAGAGATGATGGAGGGCGGTCGTCAGAGAATAACATCGTGGGCCTTCTAATTGAGAGGTCGTAGGTTCAAATTTAAGATCGCGATTTTTCAATTTATGTGCGTAATTTATATCTAAGGCGATGTGTATAACATAGGCATATTAATGCAACCATGTTTGTAAGCCATGTTTGATGAGGTCTACTTAAAATCAACTTCCCACAACCAATCCAAAAGCCTTATGTCTTACGTTAAAAACAGGTTAGATTAACTTAGAACTTATGTGGTAGGTAGCAGACGGGCAGACGCATCCCCTGATGGTAATCGATTGCAGCCGCCCATTGACATTCGCAACACCTGTGGAGTCACAAGTTGTCAAACTTTTAAGCCCTTTCCCCCCATTAGGCCTCCGGTACCCTCATTCACTCGTCGAAACACCGCGCAGGCAATCTCGCCAGTCTTCTGTATGCCCTGGCTCCAAGCGTTGCCCTGGCTCCTGCCGTTGCGAGGGCATAGATGCAATGACGACACTCTGAGATTCTGATAATCTACACCAAGTAAACCTTCATGTTATACCATTCCAGAGGCCTTGGATGTGATCAAGGAGGAGCACACAATGCCGGAGAAGAGGCGGCGGAACAAGCGAGAGGTGCCCTTCACTCACGACGAGAAACGGATCGCAGGGGTAAGGGCCATTTAGTTTTAAACTTATTATTTTGTCCAGTTACACGATGTAAACTTGACAATTCTACGTTTCACTGAGTAATATGGTAAAAGTTACTAGTATTCGTTATTAAGTCGGTAAATAAAACTTTGCTAGGTTAGGTTAGCTCAAGTACCTAAGAGTCAAAGCAAAAAAGGATTTAATTTTTTATGCGTAAGGCAGACATACGACCTGACGACATACTGATTACTATATTTGGATTATTCTTAGGATGTTTTTTTTATGTGATAGGTAGCAGACGAGCAGGCGGATCACCTGATGGTAAGCAATTGCCGCCGCTCATGGACACTTGCAACACCTTTGCTATGATTTTCGTGCCAGTCGTTAAATTTACTATTTTTCCGAATTTAACGATAGAATCTTAAAATATAGTTAATTGTTATATGAGATGGACTGGCCAGATAAAAGCAGCAAGTGACTCGTCATTAATTAATGAATGCACGTGGAAGGCGGCGAAAAAACATAAGACCGTTTTCATCGGCTACATTAAAGTAGAGGTTTGTATAGTAGGTACCTTAATGTAGACATATTCTACAGTGAATCGAAACCTATTACCTCGTAATACTAGCACGTAAAGCATTTCTATGGAAATCGCAATGGAAAGAGCGTAGATAAACACAGCTAAATGGATCGTATTGTTTGTTCCAGTGCCTCCTGCAATGCGTGTACCGGAAAGTGAAAGCCGTAAGTATAGACGTTACTATCTCGCAAATTATCCCCACAACCTTGTGAACACACAGGTACTTACTCGTACTTACAACAACAAAAAGGGTAATATGAAAGCAATATGCTTTGAGTTTGAGTTTGAAACATAGCTAGCAAGATTCCTTTCGTTGACATAATGTATATCGACGTAATTATACCTACTTTGTGTCAACGTGGACGTACCTGTGGGAGAAGAAAACTTTATTTTACACCATCATTAGATTTAATCTTATAATAGGGCAAAAGAATGATGATACTTCTGAGTGCACTTATTATGCCAAAGCATATTTTTAAAGTAGGTATACTACTAATAAGTAGATTCGTTAACTTTTTGAAGCAATTAATTTCTACACTCCAGAATTTAACTTGTCTTCGAAAGCGATTTCAACTAGTTACTTATAGGAACGTGGTGTGGTTTCCTTATATAGAAACTAACTGTGACTAAGACACACCAAGACATGTGCCATTTTAAAGAGAAAATTAATTTAACTGTGTAGCGTATACAATTTATACGTAAGTACTTTGCTCTGACTAAAAATTTTACCCAGTTATCTAAATACATGATGGTACGCGATTACCGCACCTGCAACACCAGTAGAGTTATAAGTGCGCTGCCAATCTTAACCCCTTTTCCCCCAATTAGGCCCCCGGTGCCCTCACTCACTCGCCGAAACAGCACTAGCGTTGCGTTACACCGGTCTTTTGTGGGGCCATGATATCACTCTTGATGAACCGGCTCATTCATGCCGAAGCGTGGCTCTTTCACGCTTTTTTAAATATATTTTTAAACAACAAACCGTCAAAAGATCTTCATAACGTTTATAGCACGATTTACAACTTCAACATGAAATTAAAAATAAGACCAATTTGTCATTTCAAAGGTTGATATTTTTATGAAACATAAAAAATAAGCTAAAATTTTATTATAGGCTCGGATGTTATTTCCATAATGGCTATCAAGGACGCTTCCTTTATTCACAGAGGAAAAATAACCGCAAAAAAATATTTGAAATCCAGTTTTAATGCTTTATGGCGCTGTCACAGACTGATTGCTCCAATTTGTTCCCTATAAAACATGCGAGCAAGGTCGTAAATTCGAAAAAGAAAAATGCTATGCCTATAAAGGGCAATACACCATGATCCAACTATAGTCCTAGCTCGAAGTTTTCACAGAAATCGTAAAGATAACGCATCGTGCTCATGCTAGGATTACGCTAGTACTGGACACAAAGCTCTTCGATGACAGTGGACCAGGCCCACTGGTCTCGTCTGATTGCCAAGAGTTTGAAAGGTCAGACAGCAATGCCTTGAATGTTACCATGATCCAGGTCCCTGACTTGAAAATCCTGGATCATGATAAGTGTTTCCCGTAATTAACATGGTAAGTCAGGCCCGTGAAGGTACGGGATATGGCGAAGATAAAGGGCTATTGGCTTAACAAATCGAGGGTTATTCCAACAATATTCAAACAAACACATTTACAAACAGCAAGTTAAAAGCTTTATAAATAATGGGTTTCAATTCAATGCTCTTTTTGACAATTAAATACCTAGCGGGTATGTGTAACGGAGTCTATGACAAAATCCAACGAAACTAATTTCCGGAATGCGACACGCTAGAACTCCCATGTTTGAGGTGCCGTGGTAGCTTCTAAGGATTTTTTCAATTGTAGTTACTCTAAAGCCGCCAACGGCTTGCAGAGCTACTCGTATGTCGGCAACATTTTGGCGGTCTAATAGACTTTACTCATTCCAAGTCAAGAGAATGCATAGTTTGTGTAACCCAGCAGCCGCCAAGCAGAGCGGGGTGACGTTCGCGTTGCCAAAATTATTCATAAGCCGCCGGCTTGTGGTAGCGGCTTTGGTGTGCATTACGCTCAATACTGTTTCCCACAAAAAAATAGCTTCAACAGAAATATAACAGCAATAAAAACCCACCCGAACATGCAGTAATTTGTCGATATTTTATTTATTTTTTACACAATAGTAGAGCTTTGAGTCGTATACGTCAAGCATTAATTGTTATTTATTATTTATTTCGCGTATGGAAATATTAAATTTTGTTTTAAGTACCGTCATTGTCATGAAGTGGAGTCCAAAGAACAATATTAATCCTAGCAGAGGTGATGGTTAGGCAAACGTAGTGTTTTTTCACATCCTGACCTGTCACTCGTTGTACTGGCTAGCTACGGGTAAATGCAGCTTTGGGAGAAATATATCTAGGTAGATAGAGGCAGCTGTTTCCAAATTCTTGCGTATTTAAAAGTAAAAAAAATTAAAATAATCTGATGTAAGAAATAATGGATTCAACTAGTCAATGGTCTCTTTAGACTCATGACTTACCTACCCTTTAGTACTCTAATCTTTAGTAAGTAATATCAACATAAATATTACCTTTCTTGCAAAATGTTCACATTTTATCTGATTTTATTTATTCCTTGTAGAATTAACAAACAACTAGTCTCCAGTACGATGTCTTTGGTTAGGTTCGTGTTGGTTCATTACGTACATTGGTCCATGCATTAGATGACCTCAACTCTACATGACAGGAATATTAGCATCTAATTTGCTTGTTTGTCAACATGATGGTAGAAAATAAGTTATCTACTTAGGTTTTTCTTAGCATAAAATGCTAAGACAAACCAATGTTTACTTATAATATTGCTTCTACCTAAGTTCAAAATACTCACAGACAATTTAACAGAAGATTTACCGCTGTGTTTCGCCGAGTGAGTGAGGGTACCGAAGGCCCTATCAAGGGGAACGGGGGTTAAAAGGTTGGCAGTGCACTTGTGACTACGCTGGCATTGCGTATGTCTATGAGCGATGACAATTGCGGATCATGAGGCTGATCCGTTTGCTCGTGTGCCACCTATAAAATAAAAAACTCAGAGAATGTAATTTAGTTAATTAAAACCTAGAAACAATAGACAGAACGATCTGACCATTGTGCTATAAATACCACCTCTATATAAAAACAGACAAAGAAAATTAAATCTTATTTACTTAAAATAAGATGAGTCTTTATCGGGCTATATAAGAGCAATAGTGATAACTAAATTGATATATACTTTTATGAGACATAAACTTAGATCTATAGATCTAATGATTTTCATTCATTATTGTAAAATGAAAACCATGCACCTTTACGAACGCAATCAAGAGCGGTAGGTAGTTTTATTATACGAGCAAGTACGAGTATATTGGGGGCACAATAATCCCATCTTATAAATTGACTATGGCCTTGTGACCAAAAGGTTCCTTTTTATAGCTTTAATTGAACCAATGGAGTTCTACTTTAATGCTCGAAGAATTTATTTCAAGAAAGAAAGGTGCTTCATTTAAAGTTAAGGGATTTATAATGGGCGTAGTTATGCAAACTAGAACCAACCAGCAAAAAGTTAAGTTTTGTTTTAAATAATCAAGGAATGTGTCTTTTATATGTTAAACGTGCTAACTATACTCCAGGTTTTTTCCATCATATTCAATTTAAAACCCTTGAGTTTCACCAGCTGACCCGCTTGGTTTGAAGTCTACAGACAGTCTCTTCTCGTTCGCTTATCATCAGGCTGAAGTGAGCCACTATAGTGAAAAATATTAGCTAAATTCATCGTTGCTCAATTCCAGGTTGACGGCTACGGGTTCCCGACCCTCGAGGGCCTGGTGGGGCTGTACTCCGACGGCGTGAACGAGCGCGGGTACTTCATGGCGGTGCTGGAGGCCTCCCGCGAGTGCCTCATGAGGCACCACGACCTGTTCTCCAGGACTGTTCCTATGGGTATGGTTATTTTTTAGGTAGCAGACGGGAACCAAAGTTATCGACATAGCTCACCGGATTAGCAAGCTGAAGTGGCAGTGGGCTGGCCATATCTGCCGCAGAACTGACAACCGTTGGGGTAAACGAGTTCTGGAGTGGAGACCGCGTCTCGGTATTAACGTAGTTTAGGACGACCTCAGGCCAGGATGGAGTGATGATCTGCGCAAGAGGGCTGGCTGGAGCTGGATGCGAGTAGCCGAAGATCGATCAAAGTGGCGAGCATTTGGAGAGGCCTATGTCCAGCAGTGGACTGCAACAGGCTGATGATGCATCATCATCATGATGATGAGACGGGTCACCTGATGGTAAGCGTCTACCGCTGCCCATGGATGCCAGTAGAATAACATCAGTAGTGTCACAGCGTCACAAGTACCTTGACAATCTTTTCCACTTCTCCAGCACGCTCACTTAATTTACGGCCGCACTCAGATACGTCAATTAACATTAATTGTCACTTAAGAATAGAAGAAACTTAAAAGATATACAATTAGATAAAGTCATTGTGACTAGTTATGAAAGCTCTGGAAGAATCAAGCACGGCGAAGATGTAAAGAGGCTCAGAGAACTCAGCAGTTAAATGTTCCTGGTTAATGATGATTTATGTTAAAAAAAATCATTCTTTAGAAATCATGTAAAAATTGCAGTCGTAGCTCTAGCTCTCAATAAGATGGACCGACGATCTGGTGAATATCATGGCAATTCCTTGGATGCAGATAGCACAGGACCAGTCTGTGTGGAGAACATAAGAGAAGCCTATGTCCAGCATTGAAATGACCAGCATACAAAAGTAGTTCAAGAAAAAATAAACGTTTTTGCGTATCTGTGGTCATAAGTACGAGCCAGATTATATTGTTAAAGGAGGTTTACTTACATGTCTTTACTTCGTTAAGCCGTTTAAAACTAAATTGTTCTCTTTCCAGACAACGGGCGCAACTGCGACGTGTCGTTCGACATCTTCGAGTGTATCTCCGACCGCATCGGCGAGTACTGCGGCAACTCTGGCCTTTGAGCTGATGACTTCAAGACTACTCCACCTTTAGTTAGTTAAAGAACTTCATTGCAGAGCAATCTGTCTTACTTTCCCTTACATTGACTTCTGATGCAAAAGAGGATGAATTAAAGGCCATAGATAGAGCTTTCATTGAAATTGGAACGGCCATCTTGATTTAAAAAAAACTATTTATATCCCCAATTTTGCTTTCTCTTTAGTAGTATTCTCTTGCTATCGGTACTTATTTATTCTTATATTGTGTTCTTTGTGGATTCGATTAACTTTGGTCTATAGGACCGTAGACTTTTATCCATTTTATACATGCTGATGTCTTCTTGAATTGTATGCTAGTTAGGACCAGGGTTCATACAAGTCTTGTCTCAAGTACGAATTTCTTATTGATGTAGGTAAACTGTCTCTTACCACTTTATGAAGTTACCCTCGTTTTTAATTGTCTTACCATGATAATACTCGTACTTCAAAGAATTCGAGATAGGCTTAACAATCGCTTTAAAATTTTATGCCATCGTTGGTTAACTTAATATTTTAGGTATATTATTATGCTGTGTGCATCAGTAAATAGTTACAATACCTTTGACTTAAAATTTACATTCTTAAAAAACTTACTTTAAGTAGTAAGTTTGTTAGTTAGACATAATTTCGAACTTTAATCTTGATTTAAGAAATCAAATTGGTTGTTGAAGGAATTTACTGATTGTGTTGCTATTAAGTGGTTAATACTTCATCATGTTAGTTACCATAAACTACATCTGTTTGTATATTTCCAAACATTAATGAATGGACAGTAAGAACTATTAGATTTAGGGTATATGTATAAAGTAATGATTAATATACTAAATTGTGATGCTCAATAACTTTTAGCTTTAGACTATTTTTTAAGATTATCAAGAATCAATACTTAAATAGATCCAATAATGTGCACTCGAGATTCAACTATAAATTCACTAATCTAAGTCAAAACAGATTTTAAATTAAAACACATTAGTAATTTATGATATTGAAACTTATATATCCGAATGTAATAAAATTGGCCTTGATTTACTATGTATAAAATTAGCAAAAAATAACGAACTGATAGATTAATTAATTAATTGTAGTCATAGACCACTCTAATAAAGTTCTGTATATAACTTCCAAGCCTTTTTATTTAACTCAGATTTTATGTACTTCGTTAAAATTTAACTCTATATCTACCTTAACATCATCATCCCAGCATGTCATTCCGGGTTGCGTTTAAAGTTAAAAGGTAAACTTCGTCCATGGTCCTAGATTTGGTGAGGCTGGTAATCATAATGAATCAGCTACTGTCTGACCTTCGCATCCCATAGACGGGGAACCTAACTAGTCATTATATCAACAATGGTAAGTATCTAGTAACCGTTTTAGAAACCAAAATGCGCTGATTTCTTCACGAAGTTTTCTCTCACCGTCGAAATGGTAGTAGAAATTTATACGCATAGGTTTGAAAATCCAGTGATGAACGATCAAGTAGACCTGTTGCTTCCCTTTTGGAAGGCCATTGTGCTGAGCGACTCTCGATCAATACTAAGTATGTCGTTATTATAGGCAACTAACACATCTCTCAGGGTACCTCTAAGAATAGATATCCAGTATTCACACTCATTAAACTGGAACTCATTCATTTTAGCCACATTTTTAACGAGTATACTTTAAGTTGAAGCATTGAGTATCGAAGAATTGCTAATAATTGATATGTATATTAGTATAATCAGGGCTAAACGAGACGATATTTTAACAAGTACATTACAGTACGTACTCGACGATTAGCCACGATTATATCAATTGTTTTGTATAATGCAACGCGTAGAATTACTTACTACTAACCAGGTATAATTTGAGATAATTTGCAAAAGCAAGACACTCGGCTGTGTTTTCTTTTTGGTATATTAGGCTAATGCTTGACCACAATCTCACCAGATGGACAGTCACTAGAGGATTATCTAGACTGTTACACGCTTATTTCGAAGATGCCAATATATTTTACTTTGCAGCCCGTTTTTAAAGAAAGTAGGTACTAGGTAATCGGTAATCATAAATCTTATCGAAAATTATGTAGGACCCAGAATATTCCCCTGAATCACCCCTGGATATAATGCAAATTTTTGAGTGCTGTTCTGTCATCTGTTGAACTATATTTGTACTAAGAATATTACAGGCAAATAGTTTTGAATTCACCAGCTTTAATGTATAAAACTACATTGATTACTTGAGAATAAATCATTGTAAACCAGATCAAAGGCTGATTTAAAATCAAAGCATATTATCTCTTATGATTCCATCTCTTCTTCCAGCCTCTTATTAAAATAATTTTCAAAGATGATGCTTTGGTGACTTTGTTTACGTTGATGTGTGGCTGGCCTTTCATAAAGACAGTTGAATTCAATGTTGTTTCTACAATCTACATTGCTATGTGTTTACTTTCAGGCACATTCTTATACTTACACTCGTATTCGTTTTTAATTCAATTTTAATTAAAATTATAACTGACGGTCCATTCAAATATATCAATATTTTGTAAATACTTACCTACTTATTGTATTTCACTTTAGCTCTATTTACGGGTAACTGCCTGAATTCAAAAGTCTATTATTAAAAGTCCCTACTTGTGGTGTAAAGTGGCTATGATGATGACATGAATATTATTTCGTAATTTTTCTACTTAATTACATATTGAATTTTTGCTACTACCTAGCTATTAGAAGTGAAAGCCGAATAATAGTAGGTCTAATATTATTACTATCATCGTAATACTAGTACCTAAGTAATAAATAAATTATAAAATGTAGTTAGGTAAGTAACTTTAATAAATACTTACGTACAGTACACGTTGCATTGGTAAATAAATTAAATAGTACATTAAACTTTTTCGTAAACCAATCCCCTAGTTTAAGATAAGTACGGGTTTACGGTCACTCTTAGATCTACCTCAATTTATAATTATATGACTACTTCTTTGTTAATATTTTTTATTTCCTAATTGTTTCAATTTTCATAACATTCTTAAAAATTATTTCCTCCTTTTTGAAATCAAACTCTCCAATGCTTAATTACATCTTTATTCCATAAATAATAATGTTAAGTTTTGTTTCATTTACAACTATAAATACATTGAATTTTACAGTGGGTGATTCTATTATTTCTAGTTACACATGTGGCTTAGGAACTTTATGTCTTGTCCTTTTCAATCGCTTCAGAAGGAGATAGAGGTTTCGAATCGAAAGGATATAAGTCGATGCTTTGGACGTGCGCTCTCACTGATACACCTGGAGGCACACCAAAGTAATCTCTCCCTATATTTCTTATTATCGTAGTGCCAGGTCTATGGCGTCCTATGTTAAATCCTATAGCGATGGGTAGTATCGGCTTGTCGCCATTCCCGTCATCAAAGTCACCGGAGTCATCGGTGTTATGCGTCTCGAAAGGTTTAAGTGGCACATAAGGTTTCTTCGTCGGCCTATAAGGCTTGCCCGATGGTCGTCCCGGTTTGCCTGTAATATGCAATCACTTCTAAATTCTTATGCGGTGCGGAGCTGGTGCGAGTGCCGTAAGGTGTTGGTGTAATAAAAACCAATTTGATAGTGAATATGTTTATTGCATTCAAGCAATTTTTCTTGTTTCATTAAAACTAAATTTTAAATAAACAGTGCAAATTTCCAACTGACAAGTAAATCAGCCGTGATCTTGTGTTTAACATCTTTGGAACTTAAAAATGGAGTGTCTCATCTTCAATCATTATCACGAGAGTCAGTTAATGTTTAAGTTAAGAGAACAAGATCACGAGCGTCAGTCACATTGCCGTGATCCGTGCTATTCATCACCTTGTGGTCCTTTCGTGGGCTTGGCGCCGCCTCCGAAACTGGATACGTCTTCGTCAACATACGCTATGTCATCGCTCCCACCGCCTTGACTGAATGTAGGGCCTTGATATCCAGCATCAGGCTCACGGCTGTCTTCCTCAGACTCACTAGAACTGCTTGGGCCACTTGGTCTATTAAAGTTACTTGAGCCACTGGAGCTGCTGGGACCACTCGGTCTAAAACTACCTGAACCACTGGCGCTACTGGGACCACTCGGTCTACTAAAACTACTTGAGCCACCAGTATTACTGGGACCACTTGGTCTGTTAAAGCTACCAGAACCACCTGAGCTGCTCGGGCCACTTGGCCTATTAAAACTACCAGACCCGCTGGAGCTACTCGGGCCACTAGGTCTATTGAAGTTATTGGAACTACTGGGCCCACTTGGTGAACTACTTGGTCCGTTGAAACTGTTAGAGCCAGGAGGGCCACTGGGCCCATTGAAACTTGTGGAACCGGGTAGACCACTGGGGCCGTTAAAATTGTTTGAGCCAGCCGAGCCTGTTGGGCCGTTAAAACTACTAGAACCACCAGTTGGGCCACTGGGTGGACTGAAATTGTCATTGCCACCAAAGCTGTCTGAGTCCCCGAAGTTATCTGACCCGGCCCCAGCTGGACCAGTGGTCTCAGAGTTCGGTTTGTTATTGCTTGGCCTGTCTTTGTCACCGCTTGGGAAGGGAGGCGGTTTTACGTGTCCGGACGCTGCAGTACCATCTGGACCTAAGTACAATTAATATAGTAAGAAACTTAAATACCTACAAATTTGGAACTAATAAAAAAATAAAAGACTAATTTCTGATTTACATGAATCCATCCTATTTTCTCATTAAACCAATTCACAAAAAAATACAGAAGAAATTAAATTATCAACTTAGTGAGCGTAAAATATGTTTAAGTAAAAACAAAGCACGCTAATGCTATCAGATTAGAGGAATATTTTAGGTTAAAGCATTTTCGCAATATACTTGAAATAAATTCAGATCTAAGGTTTCAAATATGATGGTCCTTCGAGCCAGACAGTAAGACATGATGACGGATGTACCTTTGAAAACGTCATCGGTGCCGCTGTCATCTGGCGAGAAGTTGACTGCGCCCGCGCTTACAAAGTCAGGATCATACGCGCTGGGGATGGTCGGGAAATACGGCGGGATGTACGGATCCTTGCTGCTCTTCACAATCCTGTAGCCAATGCCTGGACCAGCGATGTAGTTCACAGTCCTGAAATAACAAAAAAGCTCTTCGAAAATTTGCTCTTTTGAGTTCACTTGAAGCTTTGTGTTGGTAGCATTTATTTTATTTTAGAGATGGTAAATGCACATTAGAATGATGATAAAGACATATAGGCATCCTATTCAGAGCTAACCCTCTCAGGTTCCAAGATGGTAATTAGGATATTATAGTAAGTATTTTTTATACGACAAAGTAATAAGGAAGCACAAAAAAACAATAACTATAATCTAAAGCTAAAATACTACATACTAGTGGCCCGCCCTCACTTCGCTTCGGGACCGTTATTCAGAAATAAACCAATAGATGGCGCTGTGTCCAATTACATTGCGCAAGCGTTTCGTGTTTTCGGTTTACCTATAAGCCTTGTCGTTGTCTATTGAAATTATCTCTTTATAAATACTAGGCATATTAAAAGTTTTCTATAATAAGCATTATAACTCAAAGAGTACGAGTATTATGATAAGTTATATTATTTACCTTTGAACACCTTTGTCGTCTAGAAAGGTGTAAGATCCTCTGACATTTCCATGTTTATCACTACTTTCAGTTCTTCTTTGATCAGGGCCTGCTGATATAAACCTGCAAAAAGAACATGTCAGTTGTATAAATAGAGCAAGATCTAAGATATGTACTCTTAACTTACAGGAACAGCTAATAAAGTGTCCTGAATCTGATAGCCTGAGTAGTTCAACCACTACCTTGTGTGAAAAAGTATAAGGCAGTCAAGATTTGTTGGACAAGGCCCGCGAAGATCTTAGACCTTAATCATCAAGGATTACTTGTTTAGTGTTCACTCTCATTGGGGAAGGACTTGCTACTCATGGATTTTAAAAACAACGATAGATAATAGTACATAAACATAAGCATACGAATTTACAAAGCATTATTTTACTTGCGATATTTTGCATACCATTGTTACTATGGAACATTGTTTAGTAGCGTTGTCTGTAATTTTTCATACATCGCGTCATGTTGGCAACTTTGCACGATATTTGTTGTTATAGGTACTGTTTGTTCCCGTCAAATGTTGCTTCAATACTCAGCTTAAGCGTACCTGTAAGAACCATCCAGTCCTCTCTGGACAGCAGTTCTTCCTCGCTGCTTAGTCTCTCCCCTCACTAGGGGGGACCGGTGGAAGGGAGAGCCGATCACAGTGGGGCTGTCAGGATGCGAAGATGACACGTGGAAACCAGTATCCCGACCAGCAATGTAGGAGACGTCGTGACGCTCGCCCACGTCGTCCACGAAGGAGTAGTGACCTGGAGGTGACAGGTAAAACTATGTCCACGGCGAGGAAGGTTAATACAATACGAGTGAAGAAGGTTTCTCGGTTTGTATTTTATCTAATTACAGTGCTTTAGAATTTAAACTAGAATACAAAGCTAAAAATCTAAGTAAAGCAATAAATCAGTAGCAGGACAAAATGTTTTGGTAACGGTAGCGTTGTAAACGAAACGAAAACTTAGGATTTCATCAAAAACAAAAAGCAAAAAGAGTGTTGTCGCAGTTGTGACTCTACTGGTATTGTGGTGTCTATCATCATCATCATCAGCAACCCACGCTTGTCCACTGCTGGACATAGGTCTCCCCCAATGCACGCCACCGCTCCCGATTTTCGGCCACTCTCATCCAGCTCACTCCAGCCAGCCTTCGAATGTCGTCATCCCATCATGTAGCAGGGCGTCCAACACTACGTTAACCGAGTCGCGGTCTCCACTCAAGGACTTTATGACTATGGACTCTATGACTATGGATTGTGGTGTCTATGCATGGCAGCAATTGCTAACCCTCAAGTAATCCGTCTACTCATCGTCCACCTATCACATGAATGAAAAGATAACAATAACAAATCTAAATCACAAGTAGGTATATCCAGTAGAAGGACAAAGAATGTTCCGATGAGTACCTACCACTACGGTAGCATTGTAACGAAACCTTGGGGATCCAAAAACAATGGCTCGTACATTTTGTACGCCCACGTGCAGGATGATCTATTAAACTGACCTATTTATTTTTATACTTACAACTTAATTAAAGAGAAAGTAGCATATAACCTTGAAATTGATATAACATAAGAAAATAACGTTAGTGGTTTAAAATTAAGGACATCTAAGAGAATGAGGCTTCCCACCAGGTGGACCGAAGATCTAATGAAGGCCGCGGGAGTCCTCATGGAGGCGGGTGGTCAGGACCTATCTGCGTGGAGAACTTTAGGGGGCTTATGTCCAGCAATGGACGTCTATTGGCTGAAATGATGATGATGATGAAGATAATAACCATGCCGAACTGAAATGGAATTAGAATTGATATCAAAGGAAAATCTCGATGGTGTAAAATTTCAAGTTTCCCTTATCGTCAAAAAGTTTCGTTAATACGCACATTTTCGATCTTAATTTTTTTTATGTAACGCGATGGAAGCATGGATCTAAGGTAGTCATAGGGGTTACAAAACTCCCCACTCCCCTTAGCATGAGAATCTACCAAATTGTTGAGTAACTATTATTGAAAGTTTTCCTATAAAATTAAGTACCTACACACTTTGCGACTGCAAAATGATAACCATCTTATATTCAGGTATTTTGGTAAGAAATAATTTTACATCGACTTAACCCTCCTGAAGGAATCTCCCTCTTTTACTATTTGACATCTGATGCACCCTGGTATTTGTGAGCAGCTTTTCCTACAAAATCGGATTGCATCTCATTCCTATATTTTCTTGTTCATCATCAGCCTGCTGCAAAGGCCTATATCCAGCAGTTTCAGCTAACGGTTTTTCCAAATGTTCTCCACTTTTATCAATCTTGGGTTATTCACATCATCTTCTGCCATTCATCTTCCACAAATTGTCGCTTCATCTGGCCTAAGAGCGTCTTAGAGTTTCTTGTGAATGAGTGTCATTCACGTCAGCATCTAATTATTCTTCTCATAAAATGTTCTTTCAAACCTGACAATTTCGCCAATCACGACCTCACCTTTGACATCGCCTCTGGAATCAGCATTTTCATTCTTGGAATAAGTCCTGGTGTCGAACTTGAAGCCGTAGCTGGGGTCTTCACTGGGGTCGAAGAAGGGGTCATCTTTGTTGCCGATGGGGCCCCGGGGGCGCTGGTCTAAGTCCATTTTTCTGTGTACGTTGGGGCCTTTCGCTCGAAAACTGGAAGGAACAGGATAAGGATATTAAAATTTATGTGGTTCTTATAAATCAATAGCCAAACAGGGAGAATTTTTTTGCTGTTTCTATTATACTTGTTGTGCGTAGAACCCTTTCATAGCCTAGGAATAGATACGTAGCGGGAATGTAATCACGTTAATTTGTTATCTAAAATATCCAGATAATATGCAATATATTTTTTTCCAGTCTTTCAAATCACAATAATAAAAAATTGGGAAAAAATCCTCTTAACATGTCAAACTTTGATTTCCGGAAAATAACACAACAGGTGAAGATAAAGGCGGAAGTACTCTGAATAGATAAAGATACATAAATAAATTAAAAAGAATCATGACAATACTTAAATTGAGAATATACTTAACTAATGCAGCTAAATGAATCTTAGGTCAGTGTACCCATTATGCTCGTCAAGGTTATCGATGGTATTTTAATGATTAAATTTGTAAAATTACTTTAATCAGATAAACTGAGTAAAGGAATTTAAATAAGAATGGTTAATAATGGTTTATACTTTAAACAGTTACTTATGTACATTATTTACTAAGAATAGACAAAAATTCGAGACTGCTCCAATATTATATGAAGCTTCAAAAAAGTCTTTCATATTTTTTATTGTATTTCTAGAAGGGAAATAAACAGGCGGTAGACAAGGGGTAAAAACTTTTGACATAAATTATTTAAAATTAATCTATTATCTTTAATTTTTACTAAACTTTTACTTTTATTTTTTATAAAAGCGAGAAAGACCGAGCGAATCGTTGCGGACCTGATTATTGTGCTAAAAATATTAAAGAAAAGTACCTATTAGCTATCAACCGATACTATCCCACTGCAGGGCAAAAGTTTCCATCATAGAAATCAAGTCATCGCCATTATGATGGGATTAGGCTTAATCACGAAGTTTGCCTAATGCGGAATGGTGATCGCAAGCCCGAGCTATTTTCGAAAAACTTGAAACATACATAAATATGCTCGACCCGGGAATCGAGCCCGGGACCCCGAAATGTGGTAACTTTTACTACTGGCCAACTACAAAAGAGGTTAAGGTTTAATTACCCTCTAGGTCCTGCAGTAGGTATATACCTACATTCTCACACTGCTTAGGTTGGTATAGAGTAAGTGGTAACTTTGACCACTGGTTTACTACAAAAGAGGAGGTTTACTTACCGAGGTCCCGCAGTGTACACCTACACATTCTCATACAATTTATGTTGGCATAGAATAAGTGGTTACTTTTAGAATAAGTGGTAACTATCGTCACCTGGTGCTCATAGTACACCAGTAATCTTAGGTTGATTTGTGTGATTTGGGGAGAAGTGACATTGAGATGGGCTAAAGACACAAACTTTGTAGGGAGTGAAGAAACGCACCGGGGAAAGAGCCCTTAGCAAGTACCTGGTGAGCGTCTCCCAAGATTCGGTCCGTATGCCGAGACGGTAGGAAGGACCATGGGCTGGTGGAGGGACTGTTGGTGTGATTATCTCGCGCATTTATTATTATTTTACCACTGGCTTAAGTACTACAAAATAGGTTAAGGTTTGCTTACCCTCTAGGTCCGGCAGTGTACACAGTCTCCTTCACAGTGTCAGTGGCAGGGTCCCTGGCGCCGAAGCGGCCACCGACCACCTTGTTTGCGTTGCCGTGGGACAAGTGGTAGCTTTGACCACGGTCCTTGTTGGCGTACCTATTTGAATGATAGTTACAATGAGATTTGTTAATCGCTATTGCATTTAAAAGCTTCAAATGATTTTTATGTACCTATGTCAAAATCCATGTAAACATTTTTGCAACGAAAAGAAAACTAAAACTAGAATGGAAATCAAGACCAAAATTTTTGAAATTGGATATATTATTATAAAAAAGGTTCGTCTATGTATTGACTTCTTAGCAAGTTTTATAAATACTTAATTTTTAAAAAACTTTAAAGATATAAAATCAAGTTACTCTTATCAAAGGAAAGAATACCTTATTATTAACAATGAACATTAGGTAAGCCAGATAAAACCTACGATACGAGTAGGTATGTTATATTATACCATTTACGATTAAATATTCTATACAATGTGTTAAATCAAACTTCATCAAAGTTTTAACTTGACGTTACCAATTAAATTAATAACTATCTACTATGCATGCACATCTTTATCACCGGTAGTTACATTACCGGTAAAAACTTCCAAGTTTAGTACAGGGATTAGAGCTTAAAGACGACATTAAATTTAAAAATGTTATCGTAGTTGATTGTTAAACATTTAGAATTACTTTAATTTTTTATTGCTCTCTAATAACCCAATTAAAACGGGAGTACCTAAGTACCAAAACAAAAGAGGAAAACTCACCCAAAATCGAAAGATCCATCTGTATTGACACTGTTATAATCACCGTCAGTCGTCCTCGACTTTCCTGGGATGACCTGCGTCCTTGCCACCGAGCACACACACACAAGTACCACACAAGTCCAAGACATTTCCACTGCCACTACAACACCGCTTAGAGGTAAGGTTTGACTATGCGGTAAAAAACAAAGGCCCTCTTATATATGGCGGTAAAACGCGAGCCAACTCGTGCCGCGCGAAAACACCGGACGTCATTGTTATTAATAATGGGATCGTTTTACACCGAAAGATGCGAATTAACACGCGCATTTAGACGTGGAATCAGCTTCCTGCAGTGGCACTTCCTAAATTAAAATCTTCCGCTAATCCACTAGTTCCGCTTATCCCGATGCTTACGCCATGATTCAGGACCAACTGGCGCCCTTGGAAACGTCATTTAACTTAAATAATCATTATCTTAATTATGGTTAGTATTTATAGCTAACCTAGAATTTACTAATGCTAACCCAAAATGCAATTAATGCAAACCCACCCTTTTTTTCTAATGGCGCTATGCGTCGATTACATCGTGCAAATGTTTTGTCTCTCAGTTTACATTAGCGTGTCTGTCTTTAATTCTTGTAATCTTGCGCATGTATCATATAACAGACAGTTTTCTTAAACGAGGTCCCCATACTAGTACGTGTTTGCCCCATAGCGGTCATTGGGTCTATGAAAAAATACAATCTTCCCATTTTCACGTCAGCTTGCAATTCCTTTCAGCTGTAAGTTGCGAATGTAACTTACGAGTGTCTCCTATACCTGTCCTGTAATTCTCTGTAACGCTCATTCATGTTGTGTACCTTAGAGAAAGTATCCATAGAGAGGACACGCAAATAATAATATTCTTGTAAACGGAACAACTATATACAGAAATCGCTAAGAGTAAAAGAGACAGAATCATGATTTTTTGTCTTTGTCAGAGTTCCACTTTTTTTATTGGCTCAGTTCTGTCAGTTGTGAACTGCGCCCAGCAAAGCTAGTTGCCATAGTAACCCATAGTAATTAAGTGCGATTTTTGTTCGTATTTTTACTACCGCAATATAACCAACCAAATTCAGTCGTAGTAAGAGATTACAGGCTACCGTACTGAAGTAATCTTCAGTCACATCGATCCGCTATTTTGTAGTTATTTTTCATTAGGCCGGGTTATATAGATATCTGTCCCTTACGGTGATACGCGCTTAGCCACTCTATTTTGATACTATCTCTAAGTTGTGTACGTACAGCCACACATCAAAGTATCTAAGTATACAAAACTGTCAAATTTCATCAATGATTGTCAAATACATTAAATTGTATATTATCAATTGAGGAAATTTGACAGGTTGTGGCAACCTGATTTGTGACTGTACTATGCCTACTCGTAACGAGTTTGTACAATGCCTTACTCAAAGCGATAAAGTCACACATATCTTGAGATAGCATATCTGCACATGTGCGCGTGCGCATCGGTAGAGTAGAGATGCCGGCGCTAAGATGCGAGGGCCGCCACATCCTCTGTTCCGACGCATCTACCAGGAACACTGATGTATGGAGATTCGCTACTTTTTAGATCATCATCATCATCTTAGACCATTCCCGATAGCTTAAAATAAGTAGAAACAGACACAGTTCTACCTGACATTGATGAAGAGGAATTCGTATCGTCATAGTTATTCGCACATCTGTCTCGGTCATTCACGCCGAAACACGCTGGTGAGTGCGTGCGTATGTGTTTGTGTCTAGCCAGTTTTTCTGACGATGTAGGCAGCGGTCGATCTAGGTCCAATTTATTTTGTGTAAATTTAGCATTTTTTATGTGATAGGTGGCATATGAACAGACCGATCACTTGATGGTAATATTATATAGATATCGTATGAAGGTTTATAAACCTTCATACGATATCTCTAAATGAGTAGAAAGATAAGTAGATAAATCGATAATGAATGGCGGCCATTAATGATATTGGAGGTGTGTAAACGGCCCGTCGTCCGTTGGTCTAGTGGTTTAAGTACTCGTACCGGTCCGAGATCTCATGGTCTCGGGTTCAATTCCCAGGTCGAGCAAAAAGTATTTTTCGAATTTTTCGAACATAGTTCGGGTTTACAAAATTACATGGTGATTACAAAATTCCTAATCCCATCATAGTAGTCGATGACTTGATTTCTATGATGTTTGCCCTGCAGTGGGACAGTATACTGATACTACTTTCTATATGCACCGAGATCTTTACCAGTTCGGCTCCGTTTTCCCAGATGTCCCTACCCTCTTCTCCCTTCCATACCGGGGGAGCAACCGCTCGGGCCGCCGCGCCGTTCAGGCGGGCACCGCTCAAGGAGGAGTTATGGAAGTCTCTTATGGGTTCGTCATATGAGCCCATAACTTCTCCCCACTTAAGGGCGATGAGGGAAATCTGCTACGGTTTAGTCAGTTTGACTCTGGCCGGCTTCTCGTTAAGAGAGTTCTCCTGCTCCCCAGCAGCGGGCCATAAGGAATAAGGTGCCGCTACTCGGCGGTGACGTCAGCCCATTATGCCCACGGGGAAAAAAATAAGGACCCCTCCAATTTGTTTGCCAATTAACCAAACCTACCTATGACATCCTTAAACGTCTAGATTTTTTTCTCAGCGTGTCTCCCCATTGCTTTCACCCAGTTTTGTGGATCAGTTTGGCATATCATTAACCCAGTTAGAATGATGACAGCTTTGAAAACCTGTGTGTATTTTTCTATCATTGGATCGGCAGTGAGGGAAAACATCGAGAGATGAAAAATATCAACTTAGTCTTCTGTGAAGCCGTGGTATCACTCCAATCAAGCTGGCCCATACATGCCGAAGCGTGGCTCTCCCTCGGTTATTTATGCTGCCATAAGGGTCTTTCTCCGGCTTTCCGCATCCACTTACCTACTATGAGCAGTCTTCCTAAGGGTGTTAACAAACCAATCGATCAGCCATTGATCGTCGGCTCGATCAAATGGTAAATTAAGTCGACGTCGATCAATAATTTACAGCTAGATCATTCTATCAACCAACATCGCCCTACGGAATAGAAGCCAAAGTAGTAATTCTTTATTGTGCGTTGGGTCTGGATCCTTGTGGTACCTTCGTTGTTCCTAGTTTACATTTCACAACTGCCTTAGTGCGATCATAAGAATGTAATGTGATGTTGTCTCAATTTTTTTATTTGAATGGGCTTAAGTAAGTAGAGGTATACACGGTACTTACAAATCAAGCATCTTACTCGTATATTAAAAAAAAATTAAAGGTGCCCGTGACTGGTCTCGATAAAGAATCCTTGATAAGGAATTTGTTATAAGAATTTTCATTTTGCGTCAAGATTTTCATTTATTTCGATCATTTATAAACCCGAGATATAGCGTGAACTTACCTACTTAGTTTAACTAAGTAGGTACTTTAAAATTAACAGATGAAAGATAGCAGACATATATGTGTAGGGGTGGTCACTACACTACGTTAGGAAACGTGTATGATGGACTGATGATTTGAGAGATAAAGGCTGGTGAGTACATCTGCGCCCTTCAGGGTTGACCCACGTTTAGAAGAGGACGGCATTTTTTTATTTATTTGATAGGTGGCAGACGAGCGGACGGATCACCTGAGCAATGGCCGCTGCCCATAGACACCTGCAACACCAGTAGAGTCACAAGTGCGCTGCCAACCTTAAGCCCCCTTTCCCTCCAATCGAGCCTCCTGGTGCCCTCACTCACTCGACTAACACAGCGCAGACGTTGCTGTACGCCGGTCGTCTGCGATGTGTGTGTGTATATTATGCTAAAGGCGACATATGAGAAAGCGGATCATCTGATGGCAAGTAATCACCGCTGCCTATGAACATAAGGGAGGTCACTGATGCATCGGCCTAATAAAAAGGAGTACGCCCTTCTCTTGAAGGTCCCCAAGTCTTAGCCGTCCAGAAATACTGCTGCAGTCCAACTATTCCACAGAGCTGGGGCTCTAACGCGAACGCTTTGAATGCAACAGAAAGGACACGGAGATAAAAATCTACTCATTTAAGGATATCATAGGAAGGTTTAGTTAATTGGCATACAAATTGGAGGCGCCCTAACGATCTCGGCGCATATACCTCCAATATCATTAATGGCCGCCATTCATTATCGACTTAATTAATTTTCGCGTCCGGCGTTTGTTTCACTTCCCTGTCCGTCTGTCCGTCGAGCCTTGTGGATGCAGCACAATGCTGTAATAAACGTCTAATTCTGATGAGAGGCCTTTGCGTATGCGCAGTTCCATTCGACGATTTGATCTCTTTTAATTGGGAGGTTTGAGGTTATAAAAGAATAAAGTTTGGGAACGTCGATCATTTTGGCCTGAGCGCGCTCGTTTGGCGGTTTTCGTGGCAAAAGTTGGGTTGGATGAATTTATTTTCTTGAGTTTTAGTTGTTCTAAGTATAGGGAACCGGCATTTTTTTTTCTATATTTGAAATATAACTAAGCAAACCCCAGAATGTCTATGATTTTGATAGCATTTCCCAATGCCAAGCAAAAGTTCCGAATTTTATTGCCTATCAGATGTTGAAAACCAACTTTACTAAAAATAGGTGTAGACACGTACCCGGGACAAGTCCCGAAACGGATGAAGAATCATTCATCGTCATACTCATTACTGGATAATGGTAGCTACTGTATTATCGAGATGCAATGATTGGGTACAAGTAAGTATAAAGTGTAAATCACACGATTTTTAGTCCAGGGTGGGGATCGAACCCACGAGTTTTGGCGTATAAGGCAGGGCCACTACCAAATGCGCCATCCGGCCAGTCCAGGGTAGAAATCGAACTTAGTATAGGTATATGTTGACCCTGCCTCATACGCCAAAGGTCGTGGGTGAGACCCTTAAATGAAACATTTTTGCTTCCATTCATCCATTTAATTCGTAGTAGAATTAAATGCCTACATTTAATCCGCAGTAACCATGACATAACAAACCAAGAACTCGTATAACATTGGAAACGCCTAAGCGATGCTCGTTCCGGTGCGGTCATCGCATATTATAGTGTCGAATTGTACTCACTGAGATGTGAAGCTTTACCTCCCCTTGAGCTCTTAGTGTAACCAACGTGTAACCATGCTACTCATCACCCACAGCTCATCTTACACTGGTCATCAAGCCCCACATTTGCATGTGTCCTTCCAAGACTTCCATTGTTTTGTGAAACGATATATTTGTTTTACCAAAGATGTGGTGATAGGAAAGTCTAAGACAATCGGGGCGATACCGGAGCTGGCAGTCTGATCGCTTTGTGGCCTGATAAACCGAACGTCCAATCTGTTGCTAATTGTTTGTTATTGTACGTCTTATATGGGACTTGAAAACACTATATATCTGCTATATTAAGTGGTTAAAGATACGAACACAGCTCTTCAAATCAGGTTACTACAATTTGTCATATTTCCTCAATCGAAACTTAATCAAACGTGTTTGGCATTAAAGTGGGAATTGATTGAACCTATTTGGCAACTCAATAAACGTAGTACTTAATTTAAAACATCCTTACTTAAAGTATCAGCCTATATACTATCCCACTGCAGAGCAAAAGCTCTATCATAGAAATCAAGTCATCGCTACTAGTTATGTTATATGCTAGCTACTATGGGAGAAGGTTTAAAGGGATTAGGTCTCAAACTCGAAAAATTCGAAACATACTTTTGCTCGACCCGGGAATCGAACCCAGGACTCCGAGATCACGGACCGATACTTAAACCAGTATACCAACCAGAGGGCGTACTCCAAACATTCAATGTTTTCTGTGGGCGTACCTACCTTTTACTACGTACTTAATAACTGTCGCTGCTATACTTTTTGTAAGCAATTGCGGCCGCCCATGTATACACCTGCAACACCAGTTGAGTCACAAGTGCGCTGCCAATCTTCCTTCCCAATTGGGCCTACGAGTGTTAACCCCTCTTAAGGCGCCTCACCATTTCCTCAGCCGCTTCCTATCTCGTAGCATTGATTCTCAATAATCATTAAATCTAGCATTGGGAATCCAGATAATAAGGTAGCAAGATTTCACATACAGGTCAAGAGGTCACCTCCAATTCAATATCAGGTACTCCGAGCGCAGCCAACCGTCCAGTTAGTGTGTAGTTAGTTTAACATTGAATGGGGGGGTGTACAGGATGTTGCCAAACGATCTCAAATATGAGTGGTGCGATTGAAAATGATGAATGTTAACCTCCCATTTAGTGTTGGAATTAAGTTACATTGCACATTGTTTGCGTTCTGTTTTTGGCGGGGCCTATTCTCGCGCAGTCGACAACAATGTTGGATTCAATTATTTTGGATCGTCAAGAATACGTCCTGTGGGATTTTCTAGATATTGCTAGAGGGACGAAGTCGTCAAGGATCTCAAAGCACTAAACGTGCACGATTGGTCGGAATTGGCACAGGACCGAACAAAATGACGAAATTTGATGTCAGAGGCCAAGACTCACCTTAAATCGCTTGGCACCCTGGTATAATAAAGCGGCCATCTTTTAGTAGACAGTAGAACTACTGTCCTGAAGCGAAGTGAGGGTTGGCTACTGGTATAATATAAAATATAGTCAATGTAATATCAGTGAGTTGTAATAATTTGTATGGTGTAAAAGACATCAACGCGCGCGCGTAGCATAATAAAAATACAAAATTACATTACCTATGTAATACCCAAAAGATAAATCTAACGTATACTTTACTTATTAAAGAACCAAATGAATGTGCATTACCTTTACCCAATGTTTTTTTTTTTCAGCGCAAACAATACAACATAAAGTAAAATTTAACAGATGCGTAATTTTCTGTACATACAAAACTTGAGAAATGAGCATTTTATGCTAATTATACCGTAGGAGCACTAAGGTATAATTTGTGTATGAGCGATCGTTTAATCACTATGGCGAAGGCTCAGTGTGAAACTGAGTCTTAATTGTCATTAAAGCTCCTACTAGCGCGGCATACAACACCTAAAATTGTAACTATTTTTTTGATTAACGTCGTAAAGCCCAGACAGCAGGCACAATAGAAAATCAATTGTGTTATGTATGCCTTTTAAAAGGCTTTACTACTCAAGCCCCTTAGTTTGATACCTATATTACAAATCAAGTGAAAATATGAAATTCATCATTTGCTGTGGTGGCCATCTTAAGTTGGCGGATATCTCATTTAGCTAAGAAACAAAACCCAATCTAAATCGGTTCGTCCGTTCGCGAGCTATGATGCCACAGATAGACACTTGTGTAGACACACACATAATGACAAACAGACAGACACGTCAAACTTATATCACCCCGTCGTTTTTGCGTCAGTAATTATTTTATTTTCACTAAAAAATATTTCGCAAAAGAAGAAAAACTAAGGCAAAGAAAAACAATAACTGTAGGTAGTAGTGTCAGCAAATGCTGGCAGCAAAGCTTTGAATTATGTACCTATAAGTACATAATTAATGTAACATTGTCCGGAACTCCGTATGGACCGAACACACTTGTTCGCCGAACAATTAGGTCTTCCGCAACCGAAAGATTCCTCCATGGCTTCAACGAGGTCATAATTATGGGTTCTTTTGTCCTAGAATTCAGCCACCATCATCGCTCGCGTCTTACACATGAGGTTAGGGTTGCCACGGGACTGGGAACAACGGGAAGCCAGGAATGAATGAATGAATACCTATTCTTTTTATAGCACACAAAACCGATGTGAAAAACTAGTAACTGCAGGAATACATTGGGCTGGTAACATTTTTTATTTTATGAATGAGACATCATCACATAATTGTCCTGGGGACCAATTCGCATGCAATCGACATTGAAGTCGAATACCTAAGAATTTTGTATGGACGAATGTATGAAATCTCTAAATTCGCCTTCAATGTCGAGCACGAGGATTGCCCCTCTGATTTCAAACTAATGTTATCCTTTATACAATGAAAAGCGGGAACCAAGCATTCCGCAAGTACACAGACCCAACACAGTATCCGTTTCATCAACAAACATTGTTGAAATCGAACCTGTGACCATAGCAACTCTACCGGCGCGCTTAAACTATTGCGATCAATCGTCGGTCGTCATTAAATAAAATACTTATTCAAAGGTACATACTATACATTTGAGTATATTACAGGTTACTTTAGCATCGACCAAGTGTCATGTAGGCGCATACAACCGCGGGAGAGCCGCGTTTTAGCACGAATGGGCCGACTCGACTGGCCGTGATGATGACTGGTGATACCACGGCCTCACAGAACACCAGCGTAAAGCACAGTCTGTTTTGCTGAGTAGTGAGGTTACCGGAGACCGGATCGGGAGGAATAAAAGATTAGCATTGTACTTGTGACTCCACTGGTTTTGTGGGAGTCTATGGGCGGCGGCAATGGCTTACCATAAGGTGATAAGCTCTCTCTCATCTGCTCGTCTGCCACCTAGGTATTACATAAAAAAAAATTTTAGACATGACTATTTTAGTAGGCTTGGTAAAGTCAATTGTGGATCTCATTGTAAGAAATATACTTATACCTACCAAAGATATTAATTATCATGGAATGTAATAACCTTTTGTGGTAGCCCTAAATGAGGTAGTGGTGCGGAGGACAGTCAGAGGGCCGGCACAATGGACCGGGTTCGAAGGGCATCTCGGATCTTCACGGTGCGCGCGCCAGCGACCAACTTATTGCTCGTTTGCTGCTGCTTTAGAGGAATTACAATATTTGACTGGCTGGGGAAAGTTTTGAGTGGAATAAGGGTTTTTATTGCTATAGTAAAAAATACTCTTTGCCGACTAGGGGACACCAATTAATTGCATGAGTTCCACAGAGGGGCGGGGAAACCGAGATAAAGTTCTCTCACTTATTTTCGGGTTGAAGATTCGATCATCATCATCTTTAGCATCAGCCTGTTGCAATCTATGCAATGTAAGATGATGATGATGATGATAAGTAAGGCTCTCTAAATATACCTAATGCAGATTCGCTAACCGCCCTTAAAATTAACTAATATGAAATCCAAATATTTGTATTTTAAGAATGTCGCAACTTGCGTTGTTTTTATCCTACTACTATTATAATACTATTATAAAGGCGAAAGTTTGTAAGTATGGATGTATATGGATGTATGCCTAACGTTACTTAGAGTATGTGATGTTATCTGAATTAGTTGCTCAGCTATCTATAGCTGAGTGTGACTACCCCGGTGACGCAGTGGGTAGTCACACTTAAAACGCATCGTGCTTTATAGCAACTACGCTTGAGGTCGAAGCTTCGATCCCTGGGTCGAGTCAGAACTTGTAAACTTTTTCTGTTAACAATTTCTCAGTGTCAACCCGAAATCTTTCGTACACGTGCAGCTTCATCACAAAGCATAGGTGAATACAATTTTAGCAGTCTTATTGCGATCTCTTCTAGACAACCTTTAGGCAAAGGAGATTATATTGAATTGAGAATTGAGGCATACCTGCGTTCTTATATTTAATAGATAAGATAAACATTAAGAGCTTTGATAATTTGAAATAATAAATTATGCTGTTCCCTCTCATATTGCAGTGCCCTAATGAGGTCAATACCTAGTGGTTGCTTTTTTATACATCTACATCTGTTTATACACTATGGAAGCAATAAAGTTTTGAGTATTGAGGGTAAGACGATGGTAGCAACCATTGCTTACTACTATCTTACTTAGGTACCTACTTGGCTACTCATTATAACCAACGGAAATCAAAAAACTTAAGCATGCTTTGACGACTTCATCAGTCGCACAATAGGATTCAGATTTCAGATACGTTTGGATATAGATCTAACAGAGATTGTTTTCATTTAATTGCTCGAGCGTTAACAACAAGTACCTAAGTAACTATTATCATGGAGATTCCGTTTGTGAAAAAACCCGGATCTGAAAAATTACCTTTTTTACGTTAAGTATAGTTCTGTATCACTCTTTCCTGACTAGTGCTGTCACTGTTTTTTTGTTTTTTTATGGGATAGGTAGCAGACGAGCAGGTAGATCACATGATGGACCATGGACACATGCAACACCAGTCACAAGTGCGCTGCCAACCTTTCCAGTTCCAGTTGCGTCCAAAAATGTCTCGCCTTGGAGCCCGGGGCACGCGGGACACGGATTCAGGAATTGGGGAGTCTGGCAATTAAGTATAATGAAGCGACTGTCGTCTAGACTTCGCATTTATTTAACAAGGGAACCAGACCAACTGAACATATTCAGTTTCACACGTTAGAAATATCTGAAACATGCTAGTTTCTTCACGATCTATTCCTCCACCGCCGAGCTAATGAAAGAAATACGCACATTTTGAAAAATTCAGGTCGCTCAGAATCGCACCATGACCCACCGTATAAAAGGTTTTTGGGAACTAGCGGAGTTCTCATGTTTTATAACCATGGGGTTACTAAATACCCTACGATATGCGACAGTAGCGCCATCAACTATTTTCATGACTATTGACACTTTATAGTTCGTTCAGCCAGCATTACAGAAGATTCCGCACAGAAAAACTCCCGGATTTGAAAAATTGCCTTTTAGGAAAACCCGGTATTTAAGTAATTAATGAGTCTTTTATCTTGTAGGTACACACAATTGAATGCGCGCGCGCAGCTAGTAGGTGGCGATCATGAGGTCGTGGGATAGGTGAGCACAATGATAACAGATAGAGATCATCAGTTTTGCTCACGCTTTGTATGTTGCCGTTTTATGATGAGGAAGCCGTGCTTCCGAAATATAGTAATGAGCAATCATATCACAATCATAGTAATTTGTATAATGGAACCGGTTGTAGAAATGCTAATGTCGTGATGGCTTTGTGATTTACTAGGGGACCGCCCTCACCTTGGTTTCGGGACTTAGTTTTGCTATTAGATTCTAATATTTGCCAATAGATGGCGCTGACTATAACATAACCTATTATTTATTATTGTAGTATTTTATTTTTGACTGTTGTTATTCCGTTATCAAATGATTCAATTATGGAATTTCCAAAATGTGGAGTTGACTACCCACTTTTTGCATCTTTACGGTAGTACTAGCGTATGGTTATACTTATTCTTCAAACTTAGAAGTTAGATTATAGAAAGGGAAGATCGTAGTCTAGAGCCATTGTGGATAGACTTGTGCTACACAGTATGTTCAAACCAGAGCATCGTAAGCACCTCTTACTTTTTTCTTATTAGGAATCATATTACTATGGTTCCCAATCATTTTCATATTTTGCATCTGTCAATGGAGATCAAAATGTATGAGATATTGATATCTGTTTGTTTAGTCCATATAATTTAGATGAAATAATTGTACACAGAAAGTCGGCTCTAGCTGACATTGATATTTAACAGTTCACATATGCGTGCGCGCATATGTCTGTCATTCACTTCAACACAATCTACAAATTACCAAAAACACTCTGCCAACGTTCCCCATAATACATACGTAGTTACTTATTGTTATGTTGTAAATAAGTAGCGCGTACCACATAAACAGTAGGGGGTGCAGAGCTGTTGTCTTATTATTTTGTGCTTGTGTCAACAGCAAAAGTAGATGATCAAAATCAAAAACTCAAACTCACTAGTTCGCATCAGAACTGTATTGTGTTAAATTCATACAGTTCTGCTGCAAACTCCGTATAGCCTCAAAGTGCGCGTCACTTACTCTGGTCAATAGTGAGAATATCTAGTTCTTGTTTTGATAAACTACTTTTGCTGTTGACTCTACCTGTAGGTACAGACGACAACACATGAATGCACGTCAAAATTCGGCAACCGATTCTCATCCTAATGTTGGACACGTTAGGTAATTTTAGTAGTATGGTTGTTGTATAAATGCATTTAAGGAACAATACATTGCCTGAATTAACGCATATAAAAAAGGGATAAGTATGTAAGGAACGTAACAATGAATTTAATTTATCATGCAAATGATATTAAGATGAAGATAACCATTAAGACTGTATCAGGAAACGCGTCGTGGGAGAGGAGTCATAATGAATGGTTATTAAATTTGCCTAAGATTGTGACACTTTGATATTATGCGTGGCCTTAGAGCTTAGACTTATTCAGTTGGGAATTACGTGGTATGTGCCCGTGATTTACTTGTCGGAATGGTCTGTAACACTACCATGATTTTGAAATACTCTCCTCGCTATCGAAAACTGTCGCTTTGTCTCTTTCATTGTGATGCATTTGAAAGAGACAGAGCAATAGTTTACGTTATGTCCTGATCATGAAGTTGTAAAAAACTAATGTCGTCAAGAAAGTTAATAAGAGCTTTAACGTCGTAAGGCCCAGACAGTAGACACAATGGAAAGTCAATTGTTTTATGCCTTTTAAAAGGCTTTTGGGTCTTACGACGTTAACGAAGTTAAAAGGCTGTACATGTTAGGGTGACCGAATCGTCGTCGGAACACAAAAACAATATGTTTTTGTTTATTTTTTATGTGATAGGTGGCAGACGAGCAGACGGTTTACCTGATGGTAAGCGATGGTGATGATGCAGGTGAAGGTGTTTTGATGGCCTTCGCCCTAAATGTAGATCTGTAGTCAGATTGTTAACTTCGTTAACCGTAAGTTAATCGTAAAAACGTTTAGAGATTCTATCATTCAGACTTGACCCATTCATTGCCTTTCTGAAAAGTAACGACATGACCCAAAAACCTTTTAAAAAGCATAAAACAATTGATTTCCCATTGTGTCTGCAGTCTGGGACTCTGGGCCTTACGACGTTAAACACTAAGGGTCTTTTGCCCTTGAACGACCAATTAAGGGTTAGTCACATTATGCAGACTACTGCTGGGTTAGAAAACAATAAAACACGTTTGTTAGTGATTTTTTTGGAAAATTTATTCGAACAACACGACTGTAAATTTAACAAAATGCAAAATAGTAACTGTTAAGGAGTTGGGTTGTCTTGTGCCGGTGCCACCCCCTCGCCGTACCGTCACTCCATAAATAATGCAAAAATACATAGATATGAACAAAAATTAAGGATATACAAAACACCTTTAATATGTTACTTTATTCTAAGAAAATTTAGAACAATTAGAATACAATTAAAATGTATACAGACATTAGATGTTGCCATAGCAATATTTTTGGATTATGAATTGTATTTCCGTTCAATAAAGTATATTTTTCCATCTACCACGCTTTAAGAGCCCACACTGCAGTTGACCTTTTAATTATTTTTATAAAGGTATATAAATGTAAACAATGGACCTAACGGTGAGGCAAGTGGTCAGCAGCAAAATGATCTTAGCGTCGAACCTACCAAAAATATCTGAGCGTTTGACAAAAGACAACTGTATCCCATACGCCAATATGCACATTCATTTGTGGTTTGAGAACGATAGAGAATAAATAAAAGTAAACCGTATTGTGGTAAAAGTGATTTTTGACAAAAAGTCCGATATTATTGGTAGATTTGACCGCAAAGGTAATTTTGATGCTGACAGCCTGCCTATTTTATAAGGAAATGGCGATTATTAAAAAGACGGCGAACTAGGTACATCCTTATTTTTGTTCATATCTATGTGAAGAATCAACAAAGTTAATAACAAGAGTTTTGGAAGGGTAAATTTTGGCAAATTTCATTACAGTGAATATTAACAAGAAAGTTAGTATGTGGTTAAATTAATTAGTCTAGGTACTTAGTACAAAGGGCTGTTTAATTTAGGCTTAGGAACTAAGGGAGTATGCATGCGAAGCGTTTCCTAATAATAATGAAATTAATAAAAGAGTCTTATAATACTATCGGTAGATTTTGATGTTCCGATATAAATTTCGGAGGAATATGGATTTAAAAGCTGCCACGAAAGTTACATCTCTTGGAGAATCTTCCAGATTAGCCCATAAAACTGAATATCTTACACTACTAACACTGAAATCACAAAAAAAACAGCAGCTTCTTCACGATTTCTGGGTTGATATTACAGTGGAATTTCAGACAGTATTTGTGTGCACATAACCCCCGAAAAAAATGTAGATTTATACTCTGATTCATAATCATGTAAAGTAAACTGACAGATGTCAATGTGTCATCCCCATACATTATCACTCAATTTGACACATGCAAAATGTCAAAATGCATAGAAACTTGTCATTTTCATCTGTCAGTTTACTTTACATGATTATGAATCAGAGTATAGGTATTCAGAATATAGATTTAGAAATATTTGATTAGAAAAAGATGCCATGCGTACGCATTTGCTTCCCTTGATGCTCTAAGAATTTAGACTATTAGGACTAAAATTACTTCTGTTTGTATGTCCGAACGATTTGTAAATAAATAGGTAGAAATTTAATGTGTAAACAGATTATTGTTAGTATCCTCTTTCTCATATATCGGCAAAAGTGACAATTGTTTTTCTACTCATCGTCATGTTATAAAAGTAAGCAGATCCAAGTCTAAATTAACCAGCCCTCCCGAAGGGTGCTACCAGACAAATCGAACGATAGTCGATCGAGGACACCGATCAACGTCGTTAGAAGTTGTACGATTGTTATGGCATCTTTGATTGACGGGTACCGTTCTTGATCGATAGTTCTATTAGCTATAAATGATGGACTGATACCGTTCATCTGTTAGAATATATCGATCAACGTCGACAGATTTAGTAGAAACTATGGATAGAGTCAAACCCATTCTATTATCGGTCGATGCATGCATTCGATCGACTATCGATCGATTGGTCTGGTAACCCCCGAATACTGTCAATAAGTATTTTTTTATTAATAAAGTCCCTAACTACTCGATAGTGAAATTGTTAAAAGGTCTAATAGCGTATTATAATTTCAAAATGCATATGCAATAAATATCTAGGATATTAAAAATAAATAATGATTTTAGTATTTGTTAATAAATATTTCAGTTTAGAAATTACGTTAGTAGAAGAAGGACAAATGTAGGCAGCAATTTAGTTCAATTGGGATATAATTATGTAAGAACTTAATTAAAATAAAATAAAATTATGAAAACATATAAGTGCAAAATGAACACAGTGCACTTCAAGCTTAGCTTTTTTGAGATTATTTTCCATTTCTTTGTATTCAATCTGTATAAATCATATTTTTTACCACTGTGCACATTTTGCGTTCAAATAACTAAAAGAAATAAAATATGAATCCTTTCATATAACTAATCTATCATCCCTCAAATTGAAAATTCTAACTAATCCTCTAGAAACAGGTTTCGAACTAGACTTACTTTAATCTACCTATTGGGACTGCCTTCTGTTCAATTTCTCGTAAACTAATTAACTTACATACCGTACACAGATACTTCTAGTACGCGAGATAGCGTGCGAGTTGGATGCAGAACTTAGACATACTTAAAGTACCGGTAAGGTATGAATTCAACTCGCGCGCTAACTAGTGATGTAGTTTTCACAGATTCAGCATAGGAGATGACTTGGAATATATGTACATAGCAAGAGTGAAAATTATATTATTATACCTATACTTATTTTAATCTGCAAAGTAACACCCGATTTTCTGATTACTAATCTTAACGCATTGATAAATAAAATAAAATAATGTATACTTACGTATAAGGTGCAATTCAACCAATCTTTATCCGACAGAAATCTATGGTATAAGGTGTATTCCATCCAAATCGGAACTTTAAACCAGATTTTTCATCGAATGAAGATTGATCGAATCTGGTCTAGGTCAAATTAAATACCTACTAGATTGTTTGTGCATTAAATTTTTTCGTCATCTCCTAATACTACATTAAATAAAATTTAATTACATCAACTGAAGCTTTGCTCCCTCTTAAATACCTACTACATTATTAATATAAAAATCTATTCATATAGATAGAAAAACGTTAGTTAGAAAAAGATTCTAAAAGGCAAATCAGCAAATCACAAGAGAAAGCTACATTGAGCGAATTATATCATGTGCGAGCTTACAACTAGATACATTGGGTACATACTTATATACAAAGAATTTAGACCATGTTTTCAAGGCCGTAATAGTCAAATTTTAAAGTCAGATGAGCAAGCTCGTAGTTAAGAGAAAAAGGTAGCGTGGTTGCTTGTAAGTGACGTCATTAGTCGCATGGGGGTGTTGCGATGGGTAAGGGTGCGTTTCCACAGAAGCGGAGCTGCGTGGAGTTGAGCGGAGACTTGTAAAAACTAACCAAACACTTTGCTCAAAATACACATCTCATATCTGATGAGCAATGTGATTGGTCAACTTTTATAAGTCTCCGTTTAATTCCACGCAGCTCCGCTTCTGTGGGAACGCACCCTAAGAATGAGTATTAGGAGGTCAAGTGTTATATTGATTGCATACCTCGTCTACTTATGTGGGCTTAATATTATTTGTGCGTATACACCATCGATATAATCTTTAGATACACAATCCCATGCTGAAAACGTTTGAAAAAGTGATTCCAACAGCGCCATCATAGTAGTTTCCCAGCTATAGATATACCAACTCTTCAATAGGTCAGTCATCCCACATTCCGTGACTATTCATCTCATCATCATCATCAAATCTATGTAAGAGCTTCCAAATGGAAGATTCAACTGAATGGTTGCGCTGCTATTCCCTAACCTAACCTGTATAGGTTAAAATAAGCATGCGACATTTAGTTGCCATACGTGACGTCATAAGAGTTGCCTCCCTCCCCCGCTCGCCCCTCGTGTGTACCCCGACTTGACTGACTAGTCAATCTTACTGCAATTAAACTAAAACTACATAACCCACTTGCAAGTCAAACAGCTAAAAACTAACGCACGTAAATTACTTTTTAAAGTTCTTTAGAACTAAGTAAAGTGATTTAAATTCGAATAAATTATTCCTAATCAAGCCTTAATACAAGAAATTCATTGTAAATACATTTCTATGAAATTATTCTAACAACTAATGAAACATACTATCTAAAATTTTCTTATTTACAAAATAAGGTGGCAGTTGAGAATTCTCTCTCAAATTTTCTCAACCAATATTTAAATTACAGATTTAACATCAGAATACAGACAACACTGAAAACACGTTAAGAATGTCCATTGGACACATTATCGACGTCAAATACATTTTATTAATTGAGACCAATTTAAGATATAAACAATTAAAATCTCTGGAGTGCACTAAAGTATGATATTTATGCTTTTTGCCGACATATTTCAGGTTTGTTATCACCTTAGGAGAGCGTGGTGATCAATCCTAATCCCATCTTAGTAGCGATAACTTGATTTCTATGATGGCAGCCTTTGCCCTGCAGTGGGACAGTATCTTAGGCTGATTCTTAACTTTATGTTTCGATTAACGCATTAATATTGTGTAGTGTAACAGACACAATCAAAAAGATTGTTAAAAGTGGCCACTTTTACCAAAAACTTAATTACAACTCATTTTGTCATGAGTTAAATGTCTACCGTAGGATATTATCTCAAAAAAATCTAAATATCTTACTCAAGTGCACTCCAGTGATTTTGGTAGATTTTAAACTTTAATTTAACCACAATCAATGAAAATGCATTGGTGTCGCTATTGTGCACGATGGACAGCCACACGTTAAATTATTTGATCATACGTAACCTATGTATTTCAACGTAAACTAAAAGAAAGAATTTAAAAAAAAATTAAATGCCATTTTGATATTCATTTAAGGTAGCTCTCATAAATTTGTGCAGGACCGAATATAATGGCTACCCTTTCACATCAGAGGCCATTTTGAATTGTGTGCATATCAAGCCAAAATTATGCCCATACTTAAGCTATTGCAAAACTTAACAATTCGGTCAAAAATTCAATGTTTTATAACATTTTACAGTACTTACGCTCGTATTAGACACGTGATAAACGATGCTATGGACCGAAATGCCTTCCACCTTTATTTCACAGCCAATATTTAAACCTACGGCTTCTTTATATCAATATAAATATACAATTTCAAACATGCAACTACTATAGTACGTCAGCGCTCATACGATTTGAAACATCATTATGAAAAATCCATGAGGGTTTATGCAAATGAAAAGCCCAATAGATGGCGCTACGTAGACGACTGATCAAAATTTTGAGTAGGGAATGGGGGTTATCGCGTGTGAAATGAAAAATCGCTACAGATTGACACCTAAACGACTACGTAACTATGCTGTCTCTCAAATGATTTGACAAGTGATAGTTTTATCGAGGTATGTCAAACTCATGTAGGCAATGTCACTAACGGTGATTGTGATTTTGGTTGTAAGAAGTGAGTGGACTCAGTCTAACTGTACGCCATCTGGCGAAATTTTTGCACACGATATCCCCTATTATATACTCAAAGGATCCATGAGTGGATTGGTTTAATTTTGAAGTATCATGTCAAACAATTACACAGCTACGTACAAAACCACCAATGTCCTCAATGTTAACGCCTAATATAACGCCATCTATATATTTCATTTGCAAAAACTTTCATTTTAGCATAATAACGGTACAAATTATGTGAAAGTAAATATTCATGAATCTAGTCGTAGTATATATTAACTCGATTTCAAGTTTAGTACACTATAAGTAATTTAAGGATTAATAAAGATTACATTTTTAGAAGAATACAATATTTTACGTTTCTTCTAATTTCTTGTACTTTATACCGTAACTTCATACATTATCATAGCAAGAAAAGTTTCTAAAGAAGTGTGTAAATTAAATATAAGAATAATAATTATTCCAGCATGCACTTTCCCTTAAGTTTATTTAAAGTAATTTCTAAACTTAAAAAGATACAATTAAATTAACACCCGTTTTTCGCTGTATGCCTATCGATGATTTTCAAAATAGGGAAAATTAGTATCACAAAGACATGTTAGACACTTAAAAACAATAATTTCAATAAATATTTAATAGAGAAACAAATCGAAATGTATAAAAGTTTTTACATTATTAAATAAGCGAAACACTAAAGCCTAGGATTTTAAAAGAAAATATTCCTAATAACTCTGGAGCACCCATTCTCAAAATTTTGTGCAAGATTTGTGATATTTGATTTCCAAAAAAAGGTAACTCAGATCTAAATAAAACTAAACTGACCGACACGAAAACTTGGCCATTGCGTTTCAATCCTCTCGCTTGCTTACTAGTAAGTGCATTAACAGTAGCAGATTTTAGCAAACAACAAACAGAAATATATATTTCAGTAACAAATTAATATTTGTGTTGTGCGGTAACCTGCGACCCTTGCGTCTCAACCGGCGCTCAAACCACTGCGCTAAACGGGTCGTCTAAAGTTTTTTTTTGTTTGCGTTCAGACGTTGTACAGGTTATTATTTTTTAAGTGGGAGATGGCAGACAAGCAGACGAATCGCCTGTGGAGTCACAATAGCGCTCCCCGGATGATGAAGACACCATTGCATGGTTGGGAAAATAAAGCGATGGCCAAGTTTCAGTTTTATGTCGTCTTTTTTGATTTTGATTTCATTGCTCTAATTTTTATGAAACCTATATATATAACATGACTGCAAAGTTGATACATAAAAATGCTGACTAGCAAATTGGTCAGACAGTATTTATTTTATCTAGGGAACATTTCCGATTAAGCGACAAACTTATTTATTACTTCATACTTTAGTATGTTCTGATATCTTCGAACATAACATTGAAGAGACTAGATTCCATTTCATTCATTTACAACTACATATACGTTAGTATCGAGACTATGAAAACGAATGATCCCCAAACTTTAAAACGCTATTTTTGAACAAAAACTTCAAGTTTTTGGACAAACGTTATTCACAATTCTCATTGGCACAAATTGTAAATCCAAAACATCAAACAACAAATTGCAATGTTAATAAAATTTCAATGTCAAACTACAAATAAAAATAGGAAACAACGTACTGAGCATGAATTTAAAATTCTACTTAATAAAAACTAAACTAAAAATTGTGATTTAATAAATTTGTCTAAGAGCAATCAATAAATAAGAATTTACATTTAAACACTTTCACCTGTTTAGCAATATACTGTTTGCCAATTGAGAAGTAATTACTAAAATATACTAATGTTTTTTTTAAGAATAAACTAAGATTCAAAACGGTGGCATTGACAATATAGAACAGTGCGACTGTCATTTATCAACAAACAAGCTTCATAGCTAACAACGCATCTAGGGGTCTCTCGGACTCCGACGCGAGGGAAAGAGCCAATATTACGTGATCTTCATCTTTTTGCTGGTTTCCTCCAGCATATCCTTGATCTTGGTGAGCGGGGAGCGCTTGTCGTCCGCGGTCTTCTCGACGTAGGACGACGGCAAGTGGATGTGCAGGGGGTCTCGGAGACGACCCAGGTCCTTTTCTAATTTGTCTATCTGCAATACCGAGAACAGTAATATTTTGACTGTGTTTTTCATTGCAATACCTACATATAACTACAGGCTGTGCTACAGGTAATATGACGAAATAAACAAGAGAGCATTTATGTGCCTGGAAGGCATCGCCATTTGGAATATAGAGGGGCAGATATTTGTTTTTTTTTAATATAGGTAGCAGACCAGCCGACGGATCACCTGATGGTAAGCGATTACCGCCACCCGTAGACACCTGCAACACCAGTAGTCTCAAATGTGCTGCCAACCTTTAACCCCCTTTCCCCCCATTAGGTACCCTCACTCACTCGACGAAACACAAGGCAGGCACTGCTTACGCTGTTCTTCTGAGAGCCGTGGTATCAAATGATTTATTACGGTCGAACTGGCCCATTCATGCCGAAGCGTGGCTGTCCCGCGGTTGACTTGTGACTTATCTAGTGTTGAAGGTATATATATGCTACAGGGTCCTCCCGCAGAATACCAGCGTCGTGACGTGTCAGGAATGACACGGCGCGACTTTTGCTGAGCGGGCGCCTATTTGGCACAATGTCTGTTTCTTTTTTTTTTCTTTCTCTCTTATTTCTTTTTCATTAAGTTTTGCTTTGTTTCTTTTTTTTTGTTTTAATTGTTGTTTTGTATGTGCCAAATAAATGTTTTATTCATTCATTCATTCATATAGGCGGTGGTCGCTTACCATCAGAGGATCTGTTGTTTACGTACAAAAAGAAACTGAATAATAAGAAATGCTATAGCTTACCTCATCCTTTAGATGATTGTAGTGGTTGATGTCGAGGCCGATCTTTTTCGCCTTCTTGTGAAGTGTTAGCAAATGTTGTCTATCTTTTACGTCAGGCAGGACGTATTCCTGGAATAGAAAATAATGCCATGATAAATATCACCTGCTATTGCAGAGTTAATTTATACCCTATATTGAAAACATTATGGTTGATGTTTACACAAACAAATTGCCATACTTATTTCAATTCTCTTCTCGACTCGTCTCATCTCTCTCCTCTGGTGGAAAACCACCATAAGAAGGGGCTGAATAAATTAAAAACCAACTACAAGAACCTCACCATATTACGGTAAAACGACGGAAAATTTACGAACATGTTTATTTTTGACAACTATTGTTTTCTATAAGATCTATCTTACCTGCTTCGTCAAAACGAAGTACGCATAGGCGGCCATAGCCGTCCCGTACGTAACGAAGTATGTGACAGGCTCCATGATGTCCCAAGAGTACTCCCACCAGGTCAGGCGGGCCAGCACCCCGAACTGCACCCCCATGAGCCCTAGGCCCACCCAGGTGAGGGCGGAGGTCCTGCGCGTCGTGTCTACTTCGAGACTCATGCGTTTCTGAAAGATATTACATATGTAATTTGGTTTCATATATTAAAAAACTTTAATAATATATAGGCCTATACTAGTGGCCCGCCCTCACTTCGTTTCGGGACAGTATTACCACTGTCTGTTAAAATAAAATAATAATAAAAATAAAAAAACTTTATTAATTATATAACTAATTTCGCTTTTTTCGCATCGCTTTACTAATTTCGCATCGGTTGATTGCAAGTTTCGCCTTTTCGGTTCGTATATAAGATTTGTCGATGTTTATAGAATTTATCTCTTTATAAATAGTATAGTTAGAGGTTAATCGGACAGGCAACCCCAATGACAAAATTGATAAAATTTGACAAATTTGTATCAAAACACTAGAGAACATTTTAAACATGCAAACATTTGAAACTTTAGTGTAGCGTTTGTACCCAAAACTCAAATTTTAACTAAGTAGAGCAACTTCAATGGCCGAAATAAGTTTTTAACAAAGTTCGCAACCCAGTTAAACCCAGTTCTTCGTATCTGCGGTTTTCGTTTAAGGCAACGGGTAAAGCGCACTAGCGGCACAATTGAATTAAATTGTTAGATATTAAACCCGATCTAACTTTAACAAGTTCCAGCGTCTAGGCCAAAACTTATACTTTTTATTTAGTAACTGTTGCATCAATTTCGTTTAAATTGTTAACTCGTAACTTTATTTATCGGAAAAAGTGGTCGCTTTTGGCATCATTCAAAAAAACGAAAAATAATGTAGAATTTTATTGTTAAATAGCTTACCCCGAGACATTAGTTCCACTCTAACACCAATAGATGACGCTGGGCGTCGATTACGTTACCCTAGTGTTTTGTCTTTTCGGTTTGTATTATAAGATTTGTCGATGTCTTTAGAACTTATTTCTTTATAAATAGTACAGAACTAATTGAAGAGAATTTGTGTCGCTAGTGAGCCTTACCTTAAGCGACTTACCGAGCCAGAAACTTTGCCTATCACTGCAACACGGACATTTAACTTCTATCCTATTTATAATATACGTTTCCTTTGAGATTATTCAATTTAGTAAACAGTTTCTAAATAGAATACCAATTAGATAGGGGTGCGGTTTTGTCCCTAAACAAGGCGCGTTCAATATATTCAACAAATTATGTTTAATTAAATAAATTGCTTTTTGTGTGTTATGCATAGCTATGTAGGTAATGATACACTCCGACACTAGTTTCATGATCAAGGTGAATTTTTCATCACCATCCTTTTATGCTCGACTTAGAATCTGTAAGAGAACAGCTTTCTCCTAGAAACATGGGTCGAATTATGTTATTTTTTTTTACTTTTCATACAAATCAGACTGATCACGCGATCGATATAGTATGGGAAGTTTAAAATTTTTTGTCTAATGTTTCTTGGAGAGATTTTTTTAGATTCTGAGTCAAACTTAAGGGGCTATACGAATGACACTAGCGCCGCCAACCTATTTACACTGATTGTGGCGAAATGATATTTTTGAAGAAAATAAAACATTACAGACTTAAATCCAAGTAAATTGGATTTTTCAAGATGCAATACAATATTTCTAACACGCGACAAGTAACAATAATTGACATTATTGTTACTTGTCGCGTGTTTTATATAATGTATTGCATCTTGAAAAATTCAATTTACTTTTATCTAAGTTTGTAATGTTTTGCTTTCCTAAAAATATCGTATTTTCGCCGCAATCAGTGTAAATAGGTTGGCGGCGCTAGTTTCATTCGTATAGCCCCTTAAAAATTTGGATGGTGATTAAAAATTCACCTTGTATAACTCCCAGACGTACCACTGCAGTTACTATGAAGCTTACCTCTTCGAGCGGTTGCAGTTCAGAGTTGAGCTTCTCTAGCTGCGCACGTAGCTCCCTCTCCTTGCGTATCTGGTGTTCGCGCACGTTCAGCGCCTCGTAAAGCTGGTTCACGAGGTTCCGTACGTCGCTCAGACGTGTCACCTCTTCAGAGCTCAGTCGTTCCTGGAAGGAAACAGGTGAATTTTTAAAAAGGCATCATGGGACCAACACAAATCTTCGTTGGCGAAACATATATTTGTGTTGGGGCTGGGTGTTTGTAAAGTCAAAGGAATTTTTTGGTCACATAGCCCGGAAGGAGGGACATAACCTGGAGTAGCTAATGGTCACTGGCAAGGTAGATGGTAGGAGACCTAGAGGTCGTAGTCCAATGAGATGGTCGGACCAAGTACGCTCGATGCTAGACACCAAGCTCCATGATGCCCTCCAGGATGCAAAAGACAGAAGCAGATGGAAGAACATCATAAAGGAAAAACTGATATCCAATAGGAGGAATCACGGACCCTCAGTAATGAGGAATACGACTGGAGGAGGAGGAGGGGTGTTTGTAGTTCCTTCGTTGTTTCTGGTTTCCATAGCACAAGGGAAAACCTTAGTTTGGGACCAGGTCAATGTATGTAATGTTGTCTCAATTTACTATTTAGAACAAGTAATAGGATAAGAGAGATGGTAGTACTGTGAATAAGAAGAGCCTTCTTTTGTCTTCGTGTACCTCTGTATTTTTATTTCTCCACGATTCGGATATGTTCTGAAATGTAACCATGATTCAATTGGTCGTGTTTCCCTATCTAAGGATTCGCAAAGGTCAGACGGCAATAGCTTCATTGTAATATCAGACTAACGATAACCTTGGACCATAATATGGCTTTGGACGCAAACGGGAATAAAACGCGGAGATAAAAAGAATACAGGTATTCGGATAGTAGGGTATGTTTACACTATTATATCTATGAAATCCCTAAAATCCATGTTGACACAAGTTCTTTATTTAAAACTTCCCGCGCGAATGCGGCGAGCGATCGTCGCGCCCTCTATCAGAATTAAAAAAACAAGATAGATAGGCCTATCTCCCGGCGCGCGTCTCCAGCGCCGGTTTTCATAAGATTCATTATTTTAAGCAAATCTATAAATGTAATTCAAGCATATTACAAGATTTACAAGTATTTTCACATCTTTCAATTCAACAATCTGAACAATCGACTTTAATGTGGTGTGCACGAGAATTGCCCCCCTGGTCGTACTGTATGATCGTGTATGGTTCCATGTCATGGAGCTCGATCCCTCGGAGACGATTCATTTGAATAATTTCGGAATGATTACCGAATTGGCACAAAGGCGTGAAATTGATGCTCAGGGGTAGAAGGCCGGGTGAATAATTACGTATCTTTTGATGTGTAACATTACTGTAAAGGGATGTAAAACAGATTGCTATTGGCATTTGAAATGTCGATAGATATCTATATGTATATTATTTTTGATACTGCACAAATACGTAAACTTTGTGACAAAATATATTTAGTGGATTAGTGGAGCTCGCTGCACAAACTTTTTTTTAAGTTATATATCTCATTTAAACTGCTTGTAATTCTTATGGAAAATAAATGTCTTTAAACCTAAAGTATGCAGACAGATGCACACTGCATCTGAAAGCGGAATAATGTGAACGGTGTGCAAACAACTTGTTTGAACGAAAAGTTTTCCAACTGAAATGCACCTGTCCAAGTTGCAGGTCTGAAACACGCCGCATACCACTTTCAGTATGCTTCAAAGTATTATATTCAATTTGAAGTATATAAAGTCTTATTGTATTAGTTTCGTAGTGTTAAGCGCCAGGAGACGCAAATTTTCGATTTCCGTACCAACACAAAATATTTGTGACGCAAAACCACAAACACTCAGACCTAATATTATAATATCTGTATTAGGTCTGAGTGTTTGTGGTACTTTCGTTGTTTCTGATTTCAATAATACAAGGGAAAATTTAGTTTTGGGACCAGGAAAATTAATGTGTTGTTGTCTTAATTTAGGTACCTGTACTACCTTAGGTTAGGTAGGTACCTTGGCGTTGTCATATTCTGTGGTACTGAATGATTTTAAACCTAAAACTTTTGTTAGGTATTACTTTTTTTATTAGTTTATTAGAATATTTGCTGTCTTTTGTTTTTTGTCAGCACCAGAGGAAAATGCAAAAATTTTTTTGATGAAATTGTAAATGACTCATTTTAAGTGAAACTTGTTAGTTTTTTATGAGAATAAAATTCTTTAAACCTAAAACTATGATATCTCAGTGGATTCTTCAGAGCCTTCCTCACGGGAGGTCGTGGAGGGCGCGGTGAGGGAAAACATCGTGAGGAAAGCTGCAAGTTTTGCTTCGGTTAATGGTCATAGCGCCGACTTCATACAGCGCCTGTAATACCAAACCGTAGCGAAGAGAGGCGCGGCCCTATCCACACAGGGCGATCCTGTCCCGCCTGCATCCAAGGAATTCGTACGATCTTCTACCAAATAACCACTTCACCTAATGTTGCCACAATACCTCATGAATTTTAGGCACTACAATCTTAATGAGTTTAGCTCCGTAAATAGATATCAGTCAATTCCAGTGATCGATGATACGAAAGAGATTGATGGTTGAAAGCAGTCAGTGCGGAAAAGCTCTTGGGCAATATGTACGGCGAAAGATTCCATTAGAGGTGGTTTTATTAAGTTAGGGGAAAAGCGATGGAGAATTTTAGCCAAGAATTTTGTTATGAAAATGAAATGTACGTAATGGTAATTGATTTGGCGCAAAATTTCTGAGAGCATCTCTCGTTATTTTGTAGAATTTCTCTTTATTCCTTAAATTAAACAATAAAGAAATAGAATAGATTCTTATCTTAACAAAACTTGTAAAATATAATGAAAATAATATTTTCCGTAAAAGTTTACTAAATACTCATAACTACATAATCCATACTCATATTATAAATGCGAAAGTAACTCTGTCTGTCTGTTAATCTTTCACGCCAAAACTACTCAATGGATTTAAAAGAAATTTGGTATACGGATAATCTAGACCCTGAGAAAGAACATAGGCTACTTTTTATTGCGAAAAGGGGGTTGAAAGGGGGGTAAAAAGTTGCTTTTCCACGCGGACGAAGTCGCGGGCGGCCGCTAGTTAATTATATATGAGTGTTAGTCAACAGGTTATAAAAAAACTAACTAAACCTTCCGGATAAATTATTGGTCAGAAAAATAACTATATAATTCGTCAGTAATTAATATTTTCTATTATGAAACCTAGCAGTTACTTGACTTTGAGCTGGCAGGGACAGCTAAAAACGAAGTCTTTTTTTCATTTAAATAAAAAATGACTTTCGAATGTTTGTCTTATTTATACTTGTTTTTATCTAAAAGGCCGTTAAGCCGCGATTAGTTGATTTTTAGTTTTCAACCTAGCAATTAAGCTATAAGATTTAAAATACAAAATAAAACAAATGCGGCTTTACGGCCTTTTAAATATAACACGGCAGAATGTTTGCCTCCATTGAAAGCGTAGGCGTTATACAGATCGAATTGCTTCATAAAGTGAATTTGTTATTATGAGTTTTCCTAATCCGTTGGGGGGTTCAATTAAGTCAAGAAGGTCATCGTTTGGCTATTTGAATCATCAAATAGCCAAACGAGGGAGGGCGAGGTAGGCGGAGACTTGTTAATATCTTGAAAAAGTACTAAATGACGTATCTTAGGCAACCAAACTTGGCTCTTTGTCTTGGGTCTGGGTGTTTGTAGTTCCTTCGTTGTTTCTGGTTTCCGTTGTACAAGGGAAAACCTTACTTTGGAACCAGGAGAATGTATGTGATGTTGTCTCAATTTATTTATTTATTTAAACGCCCTGTGGCAAATAGGGGTTGTACTTGCATATGGGAATTTCTTACTGTTTCTGAAATATAGCTTGATCTGAATGACAAGTCGGCTTAGATTGAAACTTACTACCAGTCGTATTTACGCTACCATCCCCGAAGAATAAGCTAAAAATGCAACAATAGATTAAAACGTCGTAAATCCACCGGAATTTGGTAGAGACTTTCGCCACGACACAGTTAGCGGGGATGTAATAAAAAATACAAAACTGGGTCGAGCTCAAAGACAGCGTCTAATATACCTTGCAATATTGCACCGGAGGCACGGGGGAGGCTTTCTGTACGGGAATCTCATTAAACCTGGAACTCATTACGACCGCTCCCGAAGAAAGGGAAAGTATTTGAAAAAACGACGCCTCAGAATACTGGGAACAGTATTCTGTAATTGTTTAAAAAAAAACTTAAATTTCTATAGCATTAGCGTGTAATTTGTTTGAAATGGGGGAAAAAGCGATGATGATAAATTTCGACCTATTTAAAGGGGAATGTCTCCAGAAATTCGCAGGGTCATTCTTTGAGATGTAACTTTTTTAGCGTCCTTACAACCAATATTCCTCCGGAATTGACATCAGAATCTCCAAATACTTAATCGATTATATCGTCGTAAGACCCAGACAGCAGATACAATAGAAAATCAATTTGCCTTTTAAAAGGCTTTTGGGTCTTACGTCGTTAGGAACGCTTAAAGTAATGACACTTATATGAGAATGATCCAGTCACACATGTAGGAAGCGTCATTTTCTTTTTTTTATGACACAGGAGCAAAAGTATGTTTCGAATTTTCGAACATAGCTCGGGTTTGTGATCACCAATCCGCATTAGGCAAGCGTGGTGATTAAGCCTAATCCCATCATAGTAGCGATAACTTGATTTCTATGATGGAGGCCTTTGCCCTGCAGTGGGACAGTATATAAGCTGATACTTTACTTTACTTTGACACAGGAAGGCAAACGAGCAAGCGGGTCAGCGGATGGTAAGTGATTACCGGCGCCCATGGACATCAGCTATGCATACCGCCGAAGGGTAACCATAATAAAGGCTTTGACAGCAAGTCAAAAGATTTTTAGTACGAAGAATTTTTTCCGGTATCAAGCACATTCATCATAAATAACTTTTCCATAATTGCCCATGATGATCTCAAATAGAAACTCCCAAAACTAACTTCTACTGGAAGCGACGCCCAGAACGCGCCCAATCTAATTATTAAGTTATCTTAATGGATCACCATAAAACATTAACGTCTCGGGATCTTCCTGTTACAAATATAAAGTCATTTAAAACTTGGAAGTTCATTCCGGAATTACGTCAGATTAAGTATAACTCTAACATTTCTAGTCGAATTAACATGCGACAGCATTCTTCAAAACTACTCCGTGCAACAAGTCGGTACTTAATTGAAAAATCAATCAACAAAATTTACAGGAGAGACGATTCATTGTTTTTGTCGAATATATTTTCAACGAGTAGAACTATTTAAACTAAAACGATGGAATTCTTTCTCGAAATATAACTGACCTTTTAATTTAAAACACATTATCTTTAAGAAAATTTTGTGACTATGTAATGAAAATAATTAATTAACTATCAGTATACCTACTAGAGATCATACGAGATATGTCTAGTATACTATCAGATAGTAGGTACTCATATTTAGTAGAATGCTGATTATGTATGATTTTGTAAGCTGCATCCAGCACTTTGGCTTCTTAAATAAATAATGTGCCCAGTCAGGTGCAGATACCGAAAGTATGAGAGGTATTTGCAGCTAAAATTCTTACCAGGGAGATTTATTGCCCGCCTCCGGTTGGACCTTTTACCTCATTATACAAAATGGTAGATAAAAGATAAACTCGGAACTTTATTTACTTTCGGTAAGGGTAATTCATAAAATATTACTTTCACTCTCTCGACCTCTTTAAAGTCGTAAGACCCAAAAACCTTTTAAAAAGCAAAAAAACAATTGACTTTCTATTGTCTGATGTCTGGGCTTTACGAGTAAGATCACAAAATACATATTGACACAGAAGGCGGACTGCCCACTAAGAGCTAAAAATATGTCATGTACTCACGCATGCGCACTAACGGGCAAAAACGCCTTTTCGACCACATTAATCCTAACTTATGACATAAGATTGTCAAACTGTCGAGGTCTATGGTAGAGGCCGCGCGCTTATGTACTCATGCCGGGTACTCAACGAACTCTTCTAAATTCAAAATCAGGTCAAAGTCTAACTTCTGTGTGTAATTATTTTGTGGTAAGATGTTAAACAATTTCAAAATGTCTGTGGTTACCGCTCGCTAAAAGATTGCGCAACGTTAACTATAACCCATTACATGATATTTGATGCATTTTTTGTAGGTACTAGAAAACATTTTATTTTTATCCCTAAAAATGCTACGACAGCTAACTCGCTCAAACGAGTCCATTATAAATAAGTGCAGGGGTGGACGCAGGCAATCCACACTGAAACGCTACAGTGTAAAAAAAAACAGTAGAAACATTTAAAACGTTTCACCGCTTCGAATTTATATGAACTAGTTTCCACGACTACGTTTTGAGCCCTAACATGAGCGAAATAATGGTAGTACAAAATATTTTTAGAAACTTCGTAGAGAAACGGAGGGCCTTTTAAAGGAGGCGTCCCCCTCCCATTCACACGCGCTATGCGTGTCTGAAAGCGACAGGCATATTCTCGTTATACGGGATAGCTTCATTATAAGCCCCCTGGTGTTCGTAATATTTAAAAAAAATGATTTTAAAAAGTTAGAAAAATGTCATAGCAAATACGCATCTTCTTATGCAAAAGTCATGAGCTGATATTGCCATTTGTATGAGAAGATGATTAATTGTTGATGTATATGTATGTGTTTTAATAGGTACTTCATAACTGTTCTTAATAAAATATCTTCATATTTGAGTATCAGTACTATCCCTACCATTATACAATTGCGCCTTGAAGTTAGGAGATAGCAAAAGGAAAACGCTGTAGAGACACTGTTAATATTTTTGCTACTACCAAAGGCAAAAGCCACTAACAAAGATCGTTATTTTTTATCGCACCGCTGTAGGGGGCTGCTAAACCCTCTCGACGAGGTTAGAAATAATTGGCGCATCGCCAGCTGCTCCGCAGCAGGTACGCTCATGGCACAAGTGTAGGTACGAGCTTGTTAGCCAAATTGAATTCCCAAATACCAAAATAGGGGGAAAAATCAGACTCTGGTGCACCTTGTATGAGTATCCCAAGTAGGCATAGGTACGAACTTTGCTTTCGCGATGTAGAATCATATGAGAATTTGAATCTTGTATGGAACAGTCAAATTAGCGCTATCTGCTGTTGGTTGGATGGTACTGCAGTGGCGAATTTATTTCTTCGGGCCGGGCCGGGCATCTGTGGCGACACCTATCATCGGTGTCGCCACAGATGGTTTACACAGTAAATAATAAAATCTGCTGTCCCATACATTATTGCCTAGTAAATATTCTTTCTTGTATTGAACAACAGATTTTTATTTTGCTTATTTTAATGATCTAACATGCTAAAGGGGCTTTATTTGTGTTAACTATTATGAGGGCTTCGGGATTAAAATAACTAAATTTAACGGTGTACGACACCTGCAAAGTGATAATGTCTAAGTTTGAGACTCGATCAGTGAGTAAGTATTACGAATCTAGAAACGAAGAACCATCCAACGAGTTCAACTGATTAATAGATCTAGAAATCCGTCGTAAATAATAATTTGTACCTAAATACCAGCACGAAGAGCTCTCTGGCGATTGCTCGAGCCAACTAACAGGCACTTCAACCGTACGGTGGTGTGCGGTTAGGCGCAAACACTACGGCTCTCAACGATAATTCAACTAATTGATCAAGCTTGAAGGACTAATCAAGATTGGACTTAATCACCCAAGTAGCAGTGATCAGAGAATAGATTAGATATTTTTTCGTTTAATACACTTCACTAGACGGGAGCTTGCGTGGAAGATGTGCCCATCCCACTGTACGGTTTTGGAATAAAAAATGGGTAGAGTGAATTAAAATCGTTATTTTAATTCACTCTACCCATTTTTTATCCATTTACCCAGGGCGTTCCCTGTAAGTCTAGTGGTTTAAGTGCCGGACCGTGATCTCGGGATCCTGGGTCGAGCAAAAGGTATGTTTCGATTTTTTTAACATAGCTCAGGATTGTGATCACCAATCCTCATTGGGGAAGCATGGTAATAATCTAATCCCATCATAGTGGCGATGACTTTATTTCTATTATGGAGGCCTTTGCTTTACTGTTGGACAACATATAGGCTGATACTAACTTTAAATAAAAATACACACATGTTGTAAACAACTGAACATCAAACCGATTAAAAATTATCATAACTAGCTTAAATGCTTTTTCGTGTCAAAATAATAAATACATCAAAAGCATGCACAATAAAGTGCACAGGTGACTAATCAACTAACTGGCTGCAATTAAGCACTCTCGTGAATGGAATAATTTGTGGTACGCCATTAGTTAAGCGCCATTGTTGGCCACGAATACGCTTTAGGTAATTGAATTGTTATCATAGCTTTATACCGTAATTATGTAGTTTTATTCTTTACTACCACTAATAATGTTTTGAATTACACAGTTTATATACACATTGTGTAGGTTAATTAATCATAATAACAATTACATGACATGCTTGTTTTTTGTCTACGGTTGCTACGTTATAAAGTCTACCAATAGTTTACCCTGTTTAACAAAACATTGTCAGCTTGATGTTATGGAAGTGGTAAAACTTGAAAGGGATACATTCTAAGGACATCGGGAAATCTTAACAAATCGAAACCTATTTTTAATTAATAGCAAAATCACATATTTACAATGCAAATGGTCAAATGAGTTGTTTGTTGTACTTAGTTGTTGAGAAAATAATTTGGACCAATTTTTTTAAGTCGTAGACCAACTGTAGGAGAATGGTTGGAAGCAAAGATGGTTATGGGGATGTAAATATAGGGATGACACATCCTATTTAGCTACAGGGTGTAGATATGTTAATCCCGTGTCAGCTAAGCGTCGATCAACTATTGTTCGCCGCCATCGGGCACCAATTAATCTGTTTACACGCCGCAAACTAAGCCAATCAAACAGAGACTTAGGCTAAGGGGTCCCGTAGGAACTTTAATTAATATGTTATTGACTACTTAATCACTAATCCCATGTGTAACATCTAAGGCACAATGTAAGGTGTCTATTATTATTATTTTATGCGAGTATCAACGGAAAAGCTGTCGGTTTTTTACCACTGCATTGTAGCAGCCGAAAAGTCAGCAAATTATGTGCTAGAAAATGTAGTCGTTAATTCGCTTGTCTATAATAATAGCTAAGTTATAATGCAATGTGAATATATAAATAACTATTGAAATAAGTACAATGTAAGGTGTTAAACCATCGTCATGCGTCCTACTTGGTCATGATGACATACGTTAATTTTTATTATCTATCTAACATACCACATGTATGCAATAAATTATTTGAGTTGAGTTGAGTATCTTGCGTCCAAAACTTTCGCTTTGGAGTCTAGACACAAATTCAGGATTTAGGTAATTACAATGAAGCGACTGCCGTCTAATTTTCGAAACACTGTAACAGGGGAAACAGACCGACTGAATCATGGTTACACGTTTCAGAAACTATACGCATCCTGCAGATTTTCCCGTGAGTTTTCCCCCACCTCCGCGCTCATTACGCGCTCGTTACGTAGCATATCATCAGCCTATAGATAGTTGTTTTTACATATTTCTCAGACCCTTCAATATTTTTATACGTTCAACATCACGGGCCATTATGAAACATTTTTTATCCCAAGCCTTGTCAACCCGCCCGACACAGGCCTGTGTGACCCTCGTTACAACTCTGTTGCGTGTTTACATCAGAACGGTCGATTACCACTGGAGAATTTGTCAGGGAGAGTCCGAAAAAAGCACTGACAGGTGAAAAACGGACACGACCTAGTGAGAAATTAAATTTATGGATGTAGTGGCCTCCTGAATTTCATTTCCTTTGATAGACTTAGTGGCCCGCCTTAATTTCTTTTTGGGTCAATAGTTCCACTGTCTACCAATAGATGGCGCTGGACGTTGATTGCAACGCGCTAGTATTTTCTTTTATGTGATAGGTGGCAGACGAGTATGATTTAAATCCAATCGTGTTGATCATATCAAACTTGGGCGATATAAAATTTAGACAAAAATGATTCGTAGTAAAAATTACATTTTAAAATAATAATTATATGCTTTACTGCATTGCCATACGGGCACTTATGCGCATAAGCATAAGTCTTGCGTACGGAATTTTAAATACATCGACGGTTCGTGATGGAATGCTTAGTAAAATTCTAGATAGGCAAGAGATAAGAAATAATGTTTAATTAAAAAGTTGAGACTATCAATCAACGCGGCCGCAGAATTAACCGCTAAATAAATATCTGAATACCACAAGAATTTCAGGATAGTATGCTGTAATACGGAATGAATAGAGCTCATTTCAGCCGAGCTCTGAAGTATTAAATCGAACGTAAAATGTTTTTTTTTTCAATATGTTTAGTTGCAACTAGTATTTTCACTAGTAGATATTGTTTATCACTTTGAGATAATATGTGCAAAAATGTTATTTTAAATTCGTGAAGTATCTAGGGTTGCCAATTGTATCATATTATGGCATTGCTAAGTAGCGTAAGTGGCGTAATAATAAAGAGACCTATACTCAGCAGTGGGTGGATGTGGGCAGAAATCATGATGATGATGATTTCGGGAGTAGGTACTTCTAATCGATAGTATTTATAAAGAGGTGAAATTCTATAGATCCTACGTCAAGAGCTGACGTTGAGTGAGGATGATGAGTCGGAAGCCGTCTGACTAACTTAACCGGTATTCTACTGGTAGGTGAATTTCAAACTTTTTATAAAAAATATCCCTACCATGCACTGGACAAAAAACCGGTGTTACCGGTAAGGATAGTTTGGTAGGGATAAGGAACCGGGCCAAAAACGTGACTGACTTGGGGTGGGGTCTTGACGTAGTACATACTTACTGTCTAGTTGATGATGAGCCGGAAGTCGGGTACTCAATACTCAATATCTTTATTGCATCTATAGTGTAAGTACAGTAGGTGGTAAAATCTTAAAGTCTGACTAACTTAACCGGCACCAAACTGGTAGGTGAGTTTTGAACTTTTTATTAAAAATATCCCTACCGTTATGCACAAGAGAAATAACCGGTGTTACGTGACTGACCTGGGGTGGTGTCTTGACGTAGTACTCTGTGTCGTTGATGACGAGCCGAAAGTCGGTCTCGAGCAGCGCCTCGATGGTGTCGCTCGCGGCGATGCGCACGCGCTCGTCCGCCGCCAGCGCCGCCTGCGCGCTCCACGCCGCGGTCTTCAGCCTTCACCTGAGGAGCAAAAACAGTATTATTATAAGAATAAGAAATTATTTATTAAGCACCAAACATAACATTGCAAAATAAAAAATAAACATAGAAAAGGAACGGACATATGTTAGGCACTTAAAAGGTCACTGCTCAGCATCAGACACGGAAACGAGTCCCCGTGGCGCTGGTATTCTGCAGAGACCTTCGAAGGGTGCTAACGCAGTACGCCACGATAATGATGAATATTATAAATGTTTTAGCCTACTCTTGCGTTATGTAAGGGTTGCCACTTTTGTCGTGGTAGTCCAAAGCTATGACGGATACCCATAACCGATTCCCACTTGGGCGATGAGGGAACGCCGCTGTGTTTTTAGTCGGTAATATACCCAGAGAAGAGCCCCATATAACGAAAGTGTTCGGGCATTCTATTTACCACAATATTGACTAATCCATACATACAAATCATTTAAAAAACTGATAGAAAATTTAGATATATTTTAACTTGAATACTTTTTAATTTTACCCAATATTTCCAAAGACTAGACTAGTAGGTAAGTCGAGAACTGAATTGTTCTCGTAAATCTCAACTTGTTACTCGAGACAGCCAGTGTTAAGTCAATTATTTCTCAATTTCTCATCTAATCACGACTTCTCCGAAAATGAACTCAACGTTTCAAAAGGAAAATTGCGCGATCTATCAAGCGTTGATCCTTTACGGCCATTCTTCAGAATACCCCGCCGGAGCCACGTCCGAGGGCTTATCAAAAGTTCCTAGACGAAAATTATGACAAATCTACTCGGCTCTCGTTGCAATAGACTTACTGGACTGGAAATTGTATTTTGTGAAAACTTTGCGAGTTGGGAAAAGACAAGAGAATAAGATAGTTTCAAAAGACAGTCTTTCGTAGAACTTATGCTATTTTTGCTTTGAGTTAATCAGGTATTTTTACACTAAAACATACACGCAAAATAAAACAAATAAATACAAGTTACAACAGATGAAAGAATAATAAGTCTTCTTATGTCACTATAGAGCTGCAGCTACGTCAAAAGCACTGTCACCGCCGGCAAGCCGTTTTACTCCGAACATATTATGGTAATGATAAATGTACGAACTTGATTGAGCAAATCGCTCACCGTTTGAGACACCGGCCGGAACGTAGAGCAGCATTACTTGCGGCCCTACGGCAGACAAATGTGAGCATTGGCTAGCCGCTTTATTCCAAAGATGGTAATCATACTGAACTGACCTGTTCGAGCAAAGCTTACGATCTAAGACACCGGCTGGAAGTAGCAGAGCAGAGAGCAGAGCAATGTAGGCACCCGCAAGCCGTTTTATTCCAAAGGTATGGTAATGATAATGAACTGACCTGTTTGTGCAATTCGCTCACAATCTCCGACACCGGCCGGAGCGTAAAGCGGCATCTCTCTTAGCGCTAGATCAGAGTAATGGTGGTAGTGTGGAACAAGCAAGTCGCTTTATTCCAAAGATATGGTAATGATAATGAACTGACCTGTTCGAGCAAATCGCCCACGGTCTGGGACACCGGCCGGAGCGTGAACCGGCATTTCTCGCGGCGCGAGGGCAGAGGCACCGTGATCACCGGCAGGACCCCGCCGGTACGTCACCGTCACTTCTGCAACAAAATAAATTATACTTTATTAAAGACTCGCCTTCACTGTGTTAGTCAGTAGTTCGAATTTTTGCCAATAGATGGCGTTGGGTGACGATTACATTGCGCCTGTGTTCTATTTGGATTACATATCTCGGGGAACTGAGTTCTATCGATCGGTTGAGCCAAAAGAACCTATGTTTCGAATTTTTTCTCGTATTTTTTCAAACATAGCTCGGGTTTGTCATTACCAATCAACATTAAAAAGGCGTGGTGAACTGGTGAGTAATTCTATAATGGGATTAGTCCCATCATATTAGTTATGACTTGATTTCTATAACGGAAGCCTTTGCTCTGCAGTGGAATATTATAAAGGCTGATACTTCACTTTCCTACTATGAACATTGTTAATCAGACCGCAAATTGAAGTATTATTGGTTGTTTCAGAATTTTATTCATAAGAATATTAAAAAGAAACTGCACTGTAGCTATCTTTGAAACTGTGCTAAGACTGTTATACACCGTCTTTGGCTTACTTTTCAAACAAACTTCCCCTATACCCATGCCCTTTGAGGCAGCTAAACTCCCGGACAAAGCAATTAGGCGTTTGGCATTTCAATTTGCACGCAGCATTCTTATACTATACCTCGGTGTCGAGCACAGCCGTTAACAACTTCATTCGAGCCCCAGACGTTTACGTTTGTCTTTACCGTCCGTGAGTAGGGGTGGCCCCTGCTACTAGATATTTAGTCGGAAAAACTAAAGCCTTTTTAATTAGTATGTACTATGTACATATGTCACTAAGGGCCATCCATGAAACATGTCATACGATTATTTACGTTTTTTGAACAACTGACTATTTTGATGGATAATAACAGATACATCTTTGGAAAATAATGAGTGAGATGTGACAGCACAATGTGCGTCAAGGGTCTTTCTATGTAGCGAGCGACATCTGTATCTTAATTTGGGTAGTGCGATACGATATCACTATGAGCGTCGACTGAATGGACAGAACATTAATCTCTTCCACAGCACTATCGTTCGATTGTTGCGACAACTGCGCCAATAGTAGTAGTAGGACTTTGCATCTTGATAAACGATTTAAGAAGCATCTAAAGTAGGAACACTACGACTTCGCTCAGTGACTATGGGCAGTCAAGTAAATGGCCATAGCCCATTACGATCTTTTACGCCGCAGTTTCTTCCACGACACTTTCGTTAGATTGCTGCGACTACTTGCCAATAGGCAGCCTGACTATATAGTTGTGTAGTGAAATGCCACAACACTATGGGCGTCAAATGAAAGGGCACAGTCCATTACGCTCTTCTACGCCGCAGTTTTTTCCACGACACTCGACTCGTTCGATTGTTGCGACTACTGCCAATAGGCAGCCTGACTATATATAGTTGTGTAGTGAAATGCCACAGCACTATGGGCGTCAAGTGAATGGGCACAGCCCATTACGCTCTTCTACGCCGTAGTTTCTTCCACGACTCTCGTTCGATTGTTGAGATTATTGCCAATAGGCAGACTGACTATATATAGTTGTGTAGTGAAATGCCACAACAGTATGGGCGTCAAATGAAAGGGCACAGCCCATTACGCTCTTCTACGCCGCAGTTTCTTCCACGACTCTCGTTCGATTGTTGAGATTACTGCCAATAGGCAGACTGACTAGTTGTGTTGTGAGATGCCACAACACTCTTAGTCTTCTACGCCGCAGTTTCTTCCACGACACTCTCGTTCGATTGTTGCAACTACCACCAATTAAATAGGCAGACCGACTATATATAGTTGTGTAGTGAAAAGCCACAACACATGGGCGTCAAATGAAAGGGCTGTGCCCTTTCATTTGACGCCATTACGCTCTTCTACGCCGCAGTTTTTTCCACGACACTCGACTCGTTCGATTGTTGCGACTACTGCCAATAGGCAGACTGACTATATATAGTTGTGTAGTGAAATGCCACAGCACTATGGGCGTCAAGTGAATGGGCACAGTCCATTACGCTCTTCTACGCCGCAGTCGCGTCCCGCTCCACTTCCCACGCACATCCACCACAACACTACTATGCATTATTACCTTGCCAATTAATTTCAGTTAGGCGATATACACGGCTTGGTCAATAGTGTAAGCATGGGGAAAGTAGCTTAACTTCTAAGCACAAAATATTTATTATCTTATCAGAGTATCATTACTGGTTGCATATAAAACCTTCGCTTTAGAGCCTAGAGTCTCACGAAGGCGTTTAGAATAAAACTAAGACGAAAATCGATTTTCTAAAATAATGCTTTGTAAAACTAATTTTACTAATATGAGTAAATAACCCATACCTATACATAATATTATGAATATGCCAGCAAAAAAATTAAATTTTTAGGGCATTTGAATTTCTTTTACGGTTTTCCATAGCAGTTTTTCAGATCCAGTGAATCAACTGCTGCTCCTGAAATACTACCTATAATGCCCCGAGCAAGAGTACTGTTATGGAGATACACTACTTTTCTTACTTATCCTATGTCTACCCTAACTCGGCTTATATCCATAATAGCGTTACTATAATTATCGCCAATTATTGTACAAGAAACTTCTACTACAATTTGTTCTATAAGTTTTGCTGACACAATGAGCTCATGCGTTCATTTAAAAGCAAGTAGGTTGGTTCCGCACGTTTGCTGATGTGGAGTTATAAATAGCCTTCTTATAGTTCCATGTTAAACAAGAGATTTGATAATGTATACTTATAATTGAAGAACATAGATAATGGAGACTGTACAACATTTGTCGGGACTTGTCCAGAGTCCTGGAAAGTTCTGGAAGTTGGGACTCGAACATTCTGGAAGCGAATGGAATATTCTGGATTTATCCCGACCGATCGCTCTTATGGACCGCGCTAGTATAAACAGCAGGACGCGTGACCCCGCGGGTCAGTACCAATTTGGAAATCGAAGCGATTTAATCACATAATATGAAGTATTTGGAGAGTTTTAAGTATGATCAAGTGTTTCAGTTGTGTAATTGCTATTCGTCAATAAAATTCTTTAGGCGTTTTATTTACGTATCCGCAACAATCAGCAAAAAAATCCAGGTCATCAATACAAATACAAAAAATAAACAAATGTAGTATTAATCAGCTTGTATACACAATTAAATCTAAACTAAGAAGAAAATAATGTACAGTCGCGTACGTCATTGTTAATTTGATTATTTGAGAAATTTTTCCTCTCCCGACTGAAAAGTATTACGCATTTATAAAGGGGACTTTTTATGACTTTCGAGTAACTTTTGCACGTAGTTGGCACCTTTACAATGTTGGTGGTAAATGATTCAACTCGGCAACTTTAGTAGTCCAATAAATCTGTTAAATCTGGTGATTCACCATCATGCTTACCGCGACTAACTTATTAGCAACATTCAATTACTCAGTACGCAGAAGATTACACGGATCATAATAACAGACATTAAAAAGCGCTCTTTACTACAGATCAATGGAAACAAATGGAATTAATAAAAAAAAAGATACTGTAGTCTGTAACTCTATGCCTACAAAACTAGACATTTTCTTTTTTACATGTACTTGTTCCGACAAAGTGCTCAGCTATTTATCAAAAGCAACATCTCATCAGCTGTGTAAAATAAATAGTGCATGGAAGATAAGTACAACGGCATCATACGTTTTTTTGCACGTAAGTACGACATTTCCATCAAATATACAAGCGCGCTTAAGTACACTACTTACATATGCTTAAAAAATTCAAATGGCAGGAAACATCCACATCGTTCTTGTTAGCGTCGACAGCGCATCGGAAAACCGACTCAAAGACGGTAATGAGACTGTCAGATAATTGATTAGGATGTAATGATTTCGCACACGACAGTACAAAAAATCCATTGTTAGACTTTCAAGCAGACTAATCGCTTAGTGGCAAAGACGCACAGTGGTTACGATTCACGATTCGAGGTACATACTTTTTAATTTATGAAATCGTAAAGTATGTACGTTTGTTTGATTATGGGAGATTAAATGTGTCGCTGAGTGTATTTATAGAGGTAAATACTATACTTACGCTTATAGCTAAACTGAAAAGGCAAAACACTTGCTGTATATAGTCGACGCCCAGCGCCATAAATTGTTTCAGTGCGGAACTAATGCCCCGAAACGAAGTGAAGGCGGGCTTCTAGTAAAATTATATTCCCCAAGCGATGTTTTGGCAGTTGCGGTCAATCTCAGCGGTCAACTAAGAACGCAAGGTTTATTATAGAGCACAAGTGTGAGCACATATACAAAAGCACTTTATACTCCTTTACCATAATTTGTGGGAAACCAGGGTGACAGCCTAAGATTGGTTGCAAACAGTTTCAGCCTGTTTTCTGAGGCACGCTATGAATACATGGCTGATGAAAAGAAGCAGCAGAAGTTCTAAACTAGTACAGGGCACACTTGGGCCTCGCGAATGCCACCCCACCAGTGGGTGCGGCGAATCGCATCTTAAAGTACGAACCACTTGTGACTGGGATGTCGAAGAAGTGAAAAGTAATACTTTTTAACTAAATATTTTTTAACTAGATAAAAAAATCAACGTTTTTGTTGCTGATCATTTATGCAAAAGCATCTATTTTAGACAGATTTTGTTAATGTATTTTTTATTGTGGTGTAAAAAGATTGGTCAGGGCCTAATTGAAATACGTAGCTTAATAAATCAAAGGTTTATTTGTAAAAGGGATCACAAGGATCGGAATAACATTACTTAACCTAATTTGATTTTATAGCTGTTTCCTATAAACGAGTGCCTTAACTCAATTAAAATGGGATTAAACCAAAATAGGGTCTAGAGTGTTTTGGGGAAGTTGGCTGTTGACAAATTACTTTTCGACGAGTAATTTAATATTTTAATTGGTTTATTCATCTATTGTACTTAGTTTGTTGTTGCTTTATAGATGTATTTATAGTAGTCAAGCAGTACGATGAGAAGAACTAAAGGTAAGTAATCTACAATTATTCCCTAGATTATTTTTATAAAGCTTGCTATAAAGAAGGTTAACTAAAAGTTTTTTCTTTTACATTATTATACCCCAATAGTAACCCCTCCGAACCACCGTGCGCATAAATTAAAATCTATATCTTTTTGCGCCCAGATTATGCCACTAGCGCGCACCGTGCGCGTACGCATCACAGAGCGCCGCTTGCGCATGTGGGCGCTATAATTGCCCTGTCACTTTCCTAATTACCATCGCACTGTCCAGCGTTTCTCTGCAATGTTTGATTTATAGATATCACTTTTGCATGCAACGGTACTTTTTTACGATATGCGCCCGATTGTTTATCTGAAGTTTGAGTTATGGTTACATTTCAGGAGTGAAATGATGTTTCGCTGAGGTAATTTGAATGAGTAAATTAATGTTGAACGGAATATATGCAGCCATAAAAAAACAATTTTACATATGTCGATGAAAACGAAAGGAATTTATGACTTGTTTTTTTTTATCAACAAGCAAATAATACACGACGATCATCTTTTTATCTTCTTTTCTTTTTATTATTGTTTATAGGCTACGCATGACCACAATCAGACCAGATGAAAGCGTCGATAAACATGAGGATTAGCCATCTACAGCAGATTTACACAAACTTATTCCCCCTTGTTTTAAAACGAAGAAGTTAGTTATGGTTTTAAAACTAATATTGTCAATGTCATTTACGACTTTTATAACAAACTCTATAGTTTAATAACGGGATTAATAATAAACGGGATTTTGTTTACAGTTCATATTGATAGTTAGCACCCCTCATTTTTTACCATCTGGTACCTATTTAGTTTTAATAAACGGTCTCCCTGTTCTACATTGACACAGATTTGAAATTCCTGTAGAGAAATTTTGCAGTGCCACGATGAAATATTTCGGTTAAGAGTCCTGTCGCACTAAAATCGCAATCAAGGGTATTTATTCATTTGTACAGTGGCCAGCACATCAAGTTACTACAATCTGTCAAATTTCCTTAGTTGATATTGAACCAAACACGTTTGACATAAAAGTGATATTCGATTGAAGAAATTTGACAGATTGTAGTAACTTGATGGGCAGGCCACCGTACATACATTGTGTTGAAGCAGTCGCCTTCAAAGACATATGACGATCCGGGAATAACACGTTACACTAGTGATGAATTTAAAAACATGTTATCTCGCTTACGTTCAAAGCTATTCGCTTAGCCAGTGATCCAGGATTTGGAGAGGCTGGTAATAACAATGAAACGACCGTTGACTGACCTTCGCGATGGAAACAGGAGCAAAAACCAGCTGAATCATGGTTACACATTCAGAATCATTATCTCCAGTATTGAGTAACTATTAAGCAGGTTCTCCGCGATGTTATTCCTCGCCACTGAGCGACTGGTAAAAATATGCACATATGAAATTTATCTATTAACTGCCCGCCCTCACTTCGTTTCGGTACCTTATATCGGCCAGTACCTACCAATAGATATCGCTGGGTGTCGATTACACCTCGCAAGTGTTTCGTGTTTTCAATTTACCCTTTAAGGGCCTCATTCACCACCTCTGAGTAAAGTGTCAAGTAATTTACTCTTCAATTGGCCCCTGGTCCGCGGCCTAGTTTAATTTAAATGATATTTTCAATACAAATGCCAGGGGCCAATTTTCTTCGAACCCACTTTAATTGACAAGTAAATTAATTGACACTTTACTCGTAGGTGGTGAACGAGGACTTTAGCCTTTTTCAACAACAATGAATTCATTCATGAATATTTTTTTCTTGAATTGAGACAACATATACATTGTATGGAAACCAGAAACCACGAAGGAACCACAAACACCCAGACTCAATACAACAACAAACATTTGTGTTGGTGCGGGAATCGAACCCGCAACCCTTGCGTCCCAATCGGCGCTCAAACCACTGCGCTAATCGGGTCGCCGCGTCGCCCGTAGTTTTATAAACTACGGGCGACGCGGCTACGTGGACTATGAGATTAACCTCTTCATAAGTCCTAGTATAGAAGGGGACAAATATTAATCTTAGTCTATACAATTCCAAAGCGTAGTACCTATGTAAATTAAATTGTATCCCTTTGTGAGGGCAGGTAACCCACTCACTTCTATAACATTTACGTCTCACACCCCAAATTGAAATCGGTTGGACATTACCAGGTTAATTGAAACACTAATTAAAATGCCTTCAAAGGCCACAATGAGTTTGGTATTTATTAGCCCAAATATCAGGTAGGTCCCTCGGGTTCCCTCATAGATTAGGGTCAACGGATCCACCAACAGCCAATTAGAGCAATTGACCTAAAAGTTCAATGCCTACGTTGTGTGACACACAATTGGAAATAGTAATTTTGTACCGTATGATTTCTGTTATTACGCGCCGTAAGGAAGTAAAAAGAGCCATTTCATTACTTAACGAATCCTCGTCTATCCACTACTTGCCTACAACGAGTACTGTGGTGGTTTGATAGTGTTGCACGAAGTGACATCAGCTCAAATGCTTGTCTGTCGTAATGGTGACTAATGGTGAAGGACCAAGAAGGAATTACATCCAACAAGTGAAGGAGAAGGAAGTCGTAGGAAGAATGGAGGATACTCCACCGACAAAAGCGACACTTTTAAATAAGAAGCATAAGAAAGATGACTGGTGAAGTTGAGAGGAAAAGCACTTAAAAGAGGAAAGAAAAGGAGGTCTTAAACGATGGTCGGATCATATAAAAGTACCCTGTGGGTCGGACCTAATTAATGACCAAACAAAAATATCTGTCAGGCTGCTTTACCACTGAAGGGAAGCGAAGTGACATCCGCCAATAGAATCACCAGATTCCCCAAATCCTGAATTACGGTCTAAGCACTAAGCCATATGCAAATTCCTTTTTGATGCGAACAGCCAAGGAATGGAACTCTTTACCCGTCGATACATTTCCTGAACAATATAACCTGTACCTCTTTAAAGCAAGAGTAATTAATATAGGCTTTTCACGGGCAAGCATGTGCCACCTTAGACCTCATCTTCAATCAGGTGTGATCGAGGTCAATTGCTTGTCTGTCGTAGTATAAAAAAACTTATCATGGATTTCAAAGCGACAGCTTTTGTCGGAACGAAATACGAGTGAACGTCTAAACATTATTAATGTATCTCAAAAAGGAAAACTCGATGAAAAACACATCATCTTTCACTGTTTTGAGAACATTAGGGATTACATTTACGGCCGCAATAGACGTCAAAGGATAAGAGCGGAGTCAGGGATACTAAGCGTGTTCGTGCGATATCAAAGCGAGGTAAACATATTCACCTCGGTTTATTACAAAAGATCCCTTATACTGTGGAAACCCTTATAATACTGCTTAAGTGTCGTTGATTGTCCTTTATCTACCTTACAATAGGACGATGTGATTAATAGTTGAATGGCCAGACTACTGTTTACCTTGGAAAAGTATATTTTCTACAGACGAAATACACGTGAAGGCGTGGTGAATTAATTTAAGCCGTTTTTTACGCCCTCATACTCGTATTAGGTAAAACGGATAAAACCCCATGTAAGATCATAAAAATAAGCAAAACAAAAAATAATACCGGGCAATAATGTATGTAACAGTATTGCCTGGTATTATTTTTTGTATGAATACGCTCTCTTCAGGAGTCCCATGAGGGGGTTTTTGCTATATTTTTCTATTTATCAAAATTACAATGCAACTCCTCTACTTTCATTGAAACCTATTTTATATTTAAAAAAAAAAACAAATTTAGTTCGACATTTATCGCTTTTTTAAAATAAACATATATGAAACAAATATATTTACGCAGATATTAACAATGCACTAAATGGATTTGCAGCATCTTTGCGATATTGATAGAGCAAGATAAATCAAGTGTTTTGACTTTTCACTCTAATTACTAGTTACGCCACATTTTCACTACTAAATACATCAACGTCAGCATTCCAGCATTTTAAATTAAACATTTTGATCCATTAATTTAGTAGTACAATGTTAGAGTTTTGTTTTGCAACTGTGAGTGATTAATTCGTTTTTGTCTCATTTCTCAATAGATGTCTAATGATTTTAAAAATACATCCCACATAATTTCTTATATGAATTTCCCTTATAATATTATGTTTTCTATATGTACGGTTAGTTTTTGTTTTTGATGCTGCTTTTGCTAAAAAAGAAATCGATTCATTAAAAGATAGATATTGTTTATTGCACAGAAATAGAATACTTATGTAAGATAGAGCTCTAATCACCAGTCAATTTCAACACCACGTCTCTTTACTCACTTGACGTTGGCAAAATTAAAGTTCCTAGGAGGTCCAAGGCCCAAGCCAAAGCAAAAAAAAAACAAATTGCCCTAAAAATGCATCTTTCGAACATTAAAAGGAAGTAAAAAAAAGAAAAACTGGAATTATCCAACAAAGCTAACACAAAGTTGTGTACACAAAGTTGGCTGCAGTATTTTTAACAAATTACCGTTACTTTTAATGCGTTGGAAAATAGAGGACCATGAAAAAGAACGGCACTTTTTAAATATTCAGTTAGGTAGATTTCAGGAATGCGTGTAAAAGCTCCGACAATTTCAGTTTTACAGGTAAAATTGGGCACTAACATTCCTTTTCCTAGTTTTAAATGGCTAGCGGCCAACCCCTATGAAAGTGTGATCAGTTCTATGCACACTGCTTTGATAACGATAGTCTAATGGTTTAAGTGATTTCGGGGACAGAAGTTCGATTCCCAAGTCGAGCCAAAAATATTTCGTTTTTTTTTTCAAACATAGCTCGGGTTTGTGATCACCAACACGCATTAGGCAAGCGTGGTGATTAAGCCTAATCACATCATAGCAACGATGAATTGATTTCTATGAAGGAGGCCTTTGCCCTGCAGTGGGACAGTATATAGGCTGTTACTTTACTTTTTTTTTGGAAGTAGAAGTTATTACTGATTTTATGATAGTAAGGGACTACGCACTCGCACACGGCTGTTTTAACGGCGCTTACGACGTTTGCGCCGCACATGTGGTGTGTAATATTTATTCATTTATTATTTTTACCTAAGTAAAGTAGTTTTTTAGTCTATATTTTATTCTCCCACGTATATACTTCTAAAAGCTCAATTTTTCAATCAATTTACCTGAAACGCAGTTATCTAGACTCTATGCGAAATTTATTGGACATAAACCGTGAATTATTGCCCAATTGGGACTACGGACATGCTTCATTTGTACAACACTTTAAGTTTATGTCGATAGATAATAAAAATAAAACCTTTTTGAATCCACTGGGATTTATTGACGAAAATCTGCTATGCGAGCAAGATCCCGCATTGCACCTTTTTTACGTTTTAATAAAATGTTTTTTTTTATTTATGGCTTGTACCGTTTCAGGGAGACGGTCAACTCTGCAAATGTTGAGTGAATAAAGGGACAAGTATCAATTAAAATGGCATGATTGGCGTTTTTAGCTGAAAATCTCAAATTAATTGAGTTTTCTTTTTTTGAGTATTAAAACACTATTATATGGTCTGACGCCCCGATATCTACTGGTTTAAGTACCAAGTCATGGTCTCGGGATTCCCGGGTCCAGAAAAAATTATGTATGTTTCGATTTTTACGAACATAGCTCTGGTTTGTGATCATCAGTTCGCATTAGGCAAGCGTGGTGTGGTGATTAACCCTAATCTCGTCATAGTAGCGCAGACTGTTCTTCTATGATGAAGGCCTTTGCCCTGCAGTTGGGCAGTATTTTAGGCTGAAACTTTACTTTTTGCCACCTATAGAGACAGACCATACGGAATAAGTGTGGGAGAGACACGATACCATATAGGTACTTCTTATATCGCGCTGGTGTGCAAGCGCCTTGGACATGGTAGGAATCCCATTACAAACTAATCTAAATTGAAATTTATTGAAAGAATACTTACGTATAAAATCTTAGATATCCAATGTTTTCTTTTGCTATCATACATTACATTCCAAACGCACAACGCATTGAGATAAATTGAAAAGTATTATTTTGTTTACATTCGAGCACGTACGGTTTTATCGAGTTTTGAACAGTAGGGACAACGTTAACCTAGTTTTATGGAACTGAGCGTCACGCCACAACCGAAAAAGGCTTATGTTACTCAGTCGTAGATCATAAAACTATTTTTACGATGTGAAAGCTACGTGATATCCTGACATCGCGAGAGTTATCCTTGAAACAAAAACGGGGACTAGCTTTTGCGACCAGATATTGTAGGGATCACTGCTTCTTTCGTGGTTTATTGTAAAGATTTGAATTGTAGGTAGCATTTAGATAAGATTTTAAAAACGTTTTAGTGGTTCCTTCGTGGTTTCTGGTTTCCATAACTTAAGAAAAAACCTGTATTTGGGACCAGGACAATATATGTGAAGTTCTCTCAATTTATTTATTTATTAATTTAACCTTTGTTTGTTATGAGGTGAAAACAACGTCGTCATCTCTTAAACACCAACCTAACCCGTTAATTGGCGAATGATAAGGATAGCAGTCAAACTGAAAACCTAATAGATATCTAATAATACATTATTGCAACTGGGCGTTCTATATTATTTACTAGATCTAACAAGCTAAAATAATCTTATTTCATCGTGACACATAAGGCAGCTCCGATGTGAATAACTAAATAAATATGAATGTATAACATATTGGATGAATGCTGACCAAGAGATATAACTATTTTTACAATCCTATTACGATTTCGTTTCTCTATCTACATTCCCACTTGAAATCACTTATGTATCTCGAGAAAAGTTCCTAATGGAATTTTCCCCAAGCCACTACAAACCATACTAAAATATGCGGGGAAATCCGACACAAGTGCCATCGAGTTCGAGCTCCGATCCCCGTCCACTCGAGTCCAACCCAACGACATATCCGATCTTTCAGCAAGAAGGATTTAGTGCGGTGTCCTAGTCCGAGTCCGAGTTCGAGTGTTCCGGGATTATTCCTGAGTTAGAGCTCGGTGGCTTGCATTATAAATGTGGGTTCTAACTCACGCCTCCAACTGCCACTGAGAGACAGAAATGGCGAATTCCATTAATCATGCTTCCAAATGATTAAAATGCAGAATTCAGTATTATCAAGTACCTAAATCATCATCATTATCAAATCGAAACTGTTGGGACTCGAACCCACAATTTCCACATACTCGGTGGCTGTTCTACCAATTAAACTAACCGAACCTGGTTTAGTCCGAACCGAACTCGTCGATATGTTTTTTAATGGCCACTATTTCACCAACATAATTATGTCACCAGATCCAAGGGTCGGAATTAAAGACCAATGTTCCCTATAACTACATATAAACAGAAACATTATTTTTTTCATAATACACAGTTGGTACAGAGATGTTACAAAAGGTATCATAGGCACGGTATTCAGCCTGCCAGCAGGCGCGCAATTGATATTAAATTACAAATTATTGTAAAAATAAACCTACCTATTAAGGTACCTATTAAGGTATTAGAATAAAAAATGACAGTGTTTAGAATTTCTAATTCGGTGCTACTAAACACTCCATGTTATGTCCCACTGTTATTGTAGGCCACCTATTTTAATCTCTGATCTTAATAGGTCCAGTAAATAAATAATTTCCGTTTTACCTAGCAGCAGTTTCTAAAAATATTTTAAACCTACAAGACCAGACAGGCCGGTCCGGTCTATTTATGAGCTAACTTTGCCCGTGCACATTCGGACGCTCACACAAGTTTTTAATCGGGTCCCCAGGAAGAGTTTGGCGATAAAACCTGCCGTACATTTATCCTCCTCCTTTACTTTCTTAATTGAGGTAAATAATAAATGCAATAGATAAATATTAATAACTCACTCCATTCCAGTTAATTATCGTCATCTGGTACTCATAGTACAGGGGTTGCCCTAGTTTGAGACCGGGTTGATTGGTGTGGTTGTCTGGCGCATTTATTTATTTATTATTACACGACTTAACCATGGGAGTGCCACACTTCGGCATGAATGGGCCGGCTCGACCGGAGTTATCACTCTGGTCGAACCGGCTCCGGTTCTGTGAGGTCGGTGGTGAGACCGTGGGATACCACGGCCTCACAGAAGACCGGCGTGAAGCAGCACTGGCGCTGTGTTTCTTCCAGTGAGTGAGGGACGGAGGCCTAATTGGGGGGAAGTTAAAGGTTAGCAGCGCACTTGTGACTCTACTGGCGTTGCAAGTGTCTATAGGCGGCGGCATTCGCTTACCATCAGGTGATCCATCTGCTCGTCTCTCGACGAAATAGCGCAGGCGCTGATTCTCGCCGGACTTCTGTGAATCGTGGTATCAATCCGGTTGAGCTGGCCTATTCATGCCAAACCGCGACTATTCCACGATTATCAAGGCTCGTAACTAAATCTTTCAAACATTGTTACTTATTAAACTGGGTCTTCTTAAATTTTCATTAAAATTTTCTAGATCATTACTGGACCCCGTTACCACTTCCTCACAAAAAGGGCACATGTATACTTGATGAACCCATTAGCTCCCGCTCGGGCAACGTCAGCTATCCACGCTTATCAAAACACCGGGCAATAAACCTCAAGTTCCGTGGTGAAGGGGTAGGGCCTTGCCCTCTCTTGTTAAGGCTCGCATCGTTTATATGATGGGTTGGCATTTCGTAGTTCTGTCAGGTTAGCACATTTTTAACAGACTTCAAATTATTGTAGATTCTCAATTCGTCTGTATGTTCTTTTTTTAACGCAGACGTTTCATAATTAATACTTTCTTACGCAGAGTACGCATGGAGCATGATTGATAAGAAGAGAAGACCTCAAAATAGATCGAAATCTACTGAAACCGGTCAATTTTAAAAATCGACGTGTCTCTCTAAACACTTGACATTGGCGGAATCCACACGCACGCGCGGCTGTCACCGTGCGCGGGGACTAAGCCCAAAAAAAAATGACTGATAAGGTAAGTTTATTTAAAGTAAGGCGACTTTGATGTGACAGGTGGCAAACGAGCGAGACGGGTTTTTGACTAACCCTCGGAAGCCAGCTATCAACGGTACAGTACGTAGTAGGTATGGAGGTTTTATGGTTCTTTATTAAATACTAGTGGGCCCCCCTCACTCGCGTCGGGACCGTAATTCAGAATATGATAAATAGATTGGAGCATGTGCTAAATTACATCGCGCAAGCGTTTCGTGTTTTCGTGTTTACCTATAGCCTTCTCGTGGTCTATAGCAGTTCAAGTCTCTTTTATAAACTATTATAGAAGAATAGATAGATAGATTGTACTTCTTGTATTAATAATCAACAAGTTATAGAAATGAATTATTATTAACTTCTTGTTGTTAAAAAGCGCACAAAAGATTAGCTAATTTAAAATGATGCGAAATAAACATAGAATAGAACACCACAGTTTGAAGTACCACTTTGACACAGACTAACAAGACATTTGCAAGTTTTTGCAACTAACCACATTTGGTGCGCCGCGAACGAATTCTCGTGAGCTTTAAATAATTTTCATTCCAGAAAATATGTTAGCAAGAACAATATTTTATGGGCGGAAAATCCAGCCACAGGTGTCCGGGCGGAGCAAAGCAGATAAGAACTTTCAGGTCCACAGACTAATGTTCGTTCAGCTTTTTTGTGTTCATTCTATTACAGCCAGCCAGGCAGCACACCTAGATCCACAAGTTTCGAAATTGGTAATAAAAAAAAATATCTTCAATGATATAAAATGTAATAATTGTGTAAACGTGTAAGTAAGACCGGGGAATGCTCTGAGGAATTGTTCGGATTGATTCCTGCCGCTTCATTTCGCCACCGTTCCACTCGACAACAGTTTCACACCACCATCATTTAGATGCTTGGCAATCTTCAACTGTGCGTTTCTCGAGAAACTTTCTGCCTCGAACTACAAAACTATGGAATGAACTGTCACCAGCGGTATTTCCGAACCGATACGACCCACAAACCTTCAAAAAGCGAGCGTATTCCTTCTTAAAAGGTCGGCAGCGCATTTGCGACTCCTCTGGTGTTGCGGGTGTCCATGGGCGGCGGTAATCACTTACCATCAGGTGAACCGTCTGTTCGTCTGCCCCCTATCTCATAAAAAAAAAAAAAAAAAAAAACAATAATAAAAAATGTATCATATTTTTGGAAAAAGTCCTTTTGGGGGGTAAAACGGGGATTTAATTTTGTTTGAAAGTCCGTCCACTTTAGTGATAGGAATGTGAAAATTGGTATTTAGAGCTACCCTATATATTTTTATTTTGGAAAATCACCTTTACTAGAAATCAAAGGTAAAATGCACAATGCATGCATGGGTAAATGCATGGACTAAAGCTGCGTGAGCGATTATGTGTATAGGTAGACAGAACATTGGCGTCAACTTATGAAGCAGCTGTAGCATATGCTGAGTTTGGACCTTATAGACCACCTATCTGTCTATATATGTAAGCACGTAATGTTTCTTTCCGTTTCTCGTATGTACCTACTTCTTATTATGTATTCTGTGTCTTACTACTGTTGTGTTGTATCTCTTCTTGTGTGGTCAATAAATGTTTTACTTACTTACTACCCAGACAACGACCAATGGCAATATCTCATATCGAAGTCCAACACTCAGTTCGCCATCGAAGTAAGTAAGGCGAGACGATTGTTAACCTCAGTGTGCGGTTGCGCGATACTTTCTCAGAGTAAAATTAGGCTTCATCCCTAATGTACACTCCGAAGTAACAAGAAAAAATTCAAACAAATAACAAACGTAACAGAAATGAGACCGGAGCAATCTAGGCTTTGTTGAGTCATAAATATCCATTAGGTGGTTCTTGAGTTCAGAAAAAATACGAGTGTAACTTACCACATTATTCGTATGAATTTTGTGGGATTTAATACGAGTATGTTCCTTCCTTATATTATTAGGTATTATTATTTTGTTTTGGTGAGACAAGAGTAGGGTTCACATGTTTTTTTTTCTATTTAGGTCTAAGAACGCGCCTTCCACTCGGGAGCTCAATCCGAGTATGCACCTCTGAAAATTAAAAAAGCAAAAAAAAAGTCGTGAGTCAGATGTCACATCAGAAAAAAATGTGAACGACTAATTCTGCGAAAAGTGACCTTTTGCTAAAGTGACCATTTGCATGAGACCTTCTGCGAGAGTAACCAGAGGGGCAATTCTCATTCTCACACAACATTCAAATCTATTCAAATCTCTAATTCGACATCAATGTCTACTGCACGAGAATTGGCTCCCAGATGCGAAATGACATTCTGCGAGTGACGATATGTGTCAAAACCACTTTTAAATCAAATGATAACAAGTTCGTGGCTAGGAAAAGTATGTTCATTCGAATTTCAACGTACTTGTAAATGGCATGACAGTAGAAAATGACATTTAGATGGGTCCTGATTCATTACCTTTCACCGCCTCGTCTCGTACACATGACCCCAACTCTGCATGAATACCTACACAAATACCGGAGTAATCCTGCCCAAATCCCGATAATGATCCGACAACAAAAGCCGACGCGTGAGATTAGGTTTCCATGACAGGGATGGCAGATGAGCCAATACATGATATGAATGGCAGGCATACGTGATATTGATAGGATATTGTTCTTTCTTACTCATTATAACACCTACAGAGATATTGATATCCATTGTTTACTAAGCTCTTGGCTGAGACTCTCATAAATGATTGGGCCCAGTTTGTTTTTATGTGATAGGTGACAGACGAGCATACGGCTCACCTGATGTTTAATTGTTTGATTTGTTGTGAGTTAAAAAATAAATGAATATCAACTGTTAAGATATTTTTGAATCGTTGAGCGCTCGTAAGTTAATACTATCATGACAGTAAACATCTTTATGCGCGTTTTAAAGTTTTTTTTTAATGTGATAGGTAGCAGACGAGCAGGCGGATCACCTGATGGTAAGCAATTGCCGCCGCCCATGGACGCGTGCAACACTAGTGGAGTCACAAGTGCGCTGCTAACCCTTTATCCCCTTCCCCCTGATCCCCCCCTGAACACAGCACGGGAGCTGCTTCACGCCGGTTTTCTGAGTTAAACTCACTGTAAACACTAGATTATTTTTTATTTCATTATAGCGGACAAACGATCAGACGCGACGGCTCAATTGATGGTAAGTGATCACCGCCGCCCATAGACATCTGCAACACCTGATGCATCACAAATGCGTTACCGGCTCTTAACCCTTAACCAGGCAACTAGACATATTTTTTTTCATTGGTTTTCAACATTATCATAACTGCATAAAGTCCAAAATCTGGTGGTCTCATATGGTACATAGCCTGAAGGAACAAATCTTTTTTTTTTTAAGATCTCTAAGTACTTATAGTGATTGAAGATCACTATGTATAGTGACTTCTGCTGTTTGTACTTTAAGCTCCTCACTCTCCTCTCCTACACCATGACGTAGGTGACAAGAATGAGGACTTCATTCCACGGGGTAGGAAATGTCGGAATCCACTTAGGACGCTCGCGGAGGCTCGGGCGCTATCTCATCGACATAACAGAGCTATATCGGGTTACGTGACAGATCCTAACCGCACGGATTTTCCTTTCTTTTGTTAGATTTTGACGTTATCTTTTATTATATTACCTACCTCCATACGCTCGCTTGGCTTTTAATGGACTTCACTTGAGTAAAGGTCGCGTCAAGGTGAATGCTTAGAATCTTTTTTTTTTTACATTATAGCGGACAAACGAACAGACTCCTCGCGATGGTAGGTAAGTGATTACCGCCGACCATGGACATCTGCAATACTTATAATATAACTAGTGTCCCGCCCTCACTTCGTTTCGGGAAAGTAGTTCCACTACCTATCAACAGATGGTGCTGGCAGTCAATTACATCGCGCAAGTGTTTCGTGTTTTCGATTTACTTATAAGCTCTGACGTGGACTATGAGATTAACCTCTTTATAAATAGTATTGATGATGTGTCAATAAAATCGTGAAATTTGTTTTGAGGAACTATTATTTGACATTCATAAATATTCTGTATGCACTTACACTGAATAAAGAATACTTCTCTTTCTATTCCAGTAATCGGAAGTTGAGTTACAAGAACAATACCTTATCCGATAAACCTTGATCCGAAAAAGAATAAACAAAACATTAAACATCATATTCTTTAATCGATTCTAATAATTTACTGTGTTCATCCAATATGGTGATCATCAATATACATTTAACGTCATAACTGTGCCAAATATTACACAAGAATGAATTACAACACCACGTATAAGAAAATGTCTTAACTCACACATTGTCCTTTTACAAAGAAAATCCATTATTATCGAAAACCTTACAAAAGGCGTCAAAAAGGTATAAGTCCAAACAAACGAGCCAATCTGTGCCATACACCCATTTATCTTGACTTATAGCCATACCTTCATACTTTTGCCGGGTTGTTATTACAAAATTTGTTGCTTTTTCCCGGAAATTTATTTCAATAACGAAAACTGGACTAGGGTATGGACTAATCAAAATTCATGAAAGTTTGAGAAACATACTTTCAAACAATTGGCTTTTTCAGTACTTAATTTTTAGTATTGTTATATAAATTACACTACCAACATGTACTGATATTTGCATTTGCCTGTATTTTTAAGAACTCGAGAGAAAAATCATGACGAATCAAGGACTTAACTAACTTGGTAACTAGCTAACGCGGTAAGGTTTTTTTTTTATCACTCCGGTCAAACCCATTCATTTCGAAGCCTAGCTCTCCCACGATTATGGTCGGTTAGTTTAAATGTTAGAGTACCTGGTATGTGGTGGTGGTGGGTTCGAGTCCCACCTGAACCCTATGATGTTATTATTTACTTAAGAACAAATCGCTACACATACCAAAAATAACACCTCCGGAGAAAATAACCCGCATCGCTTTCGGAAGGCGAACTTTCTTATTCACTGAGCTAAATTAATCATTGAGCATTAATTTCTGTAATATTTTGTGCAATAAAGAGTATATATCAATCTAACCGCCCGCCCGTGTTCTTTGGTGAACTAAGTTACAAATACCCTTTTCTACGTAAGTAAATACATACATGTATGTCAATAGATCTTTGAAATAGTTTCGGTCTCCAAATAGAGCCGGCCCAATGAACCCAAACAAAATAGGGTTGTAAAGGGTTGAAAGCAAAAGTTCCCATTTGTGACACAGTTGTGGGTGAACACCATACAAATGTTTACTTACACTACTTATAAGTAACTTGCGGGTTTAACTATCTTCTGGAGAAAGAAAGGTTTGGTAATTTATGATTGCAATACTTTTTCTGTGATTGTGTGAAAAAGTCCGCTAGATGGCGTACTGAAGAACTTAGGTTTATATACGCGGTGATTGGTTATTTTTGACTAGTGGCCCGCCCTCACTTCGCTTCGGGAACGTAATTCAGAAATGAACCAATAGATGGAGCTGTCTCCAATTACATCGCGCAAGCGTTTCGTGTTTTCGGTTTACCTATAAGCCTTGTCATTGTCTATAGAAGTTATCTCTTTATAAATAGTACAGATGTGAGATGTCTAGATGTCACTAAACAACCAATGACGTTGAAGTTGGACCTTTAACAGTAAGCTATCGGATTTTTCACATATTTGTACCTACCTATCTAAAATAAAGTTTTTTCGTTCCATGTCATTCTTTTATTTTATCAAAGTATCGGTACCAAATATTTACTATTGACTAATGATTTCTACAGTAAAGATCATCGGTTGACATCACTCGTACTCACTCTAACGTTACATCCGTCTCATTTATTTCAATTTCACAATTAAGACTACGTTATTAGATAACGAACAAACCGACTTTCACATTGTTCTTACTTATAAATAAGTATAGCGAGTGTAATGTTATCTAAACGCATATCTAATTGTGGGCGAACCTGCGCATGAGCATGAGTTAGAATAGGAATGAAACTAAGAGTAAATCCCACTAGGTAGGGGACACTTGGGTAAATTTTAACAAGAGTAAGAAAAAAACGTTGACTTAAGTCGTATAGTTGCAAAAGCGGCAATCACCAAACACACGGCACGAGAAGAATAAGCGGCCATCTTCTTACATTTTATACGGATGATAGCCGCTTTTGAAACTATATTACTTAATAACATACTGAAGCGTCAATTGTTTTACAGCTATAGATATTTTGAATTTAGAACATAACATCGAAGTCGAAAACAAAATGAACTCGTAGTAATTTATTTTTGACCCCAGTCCATAGCAATTTGTTCTAATTCTAAATTCCGGTATGACAAATAGCGTTTTTAGCGAATGAAACCTTTTTTGGCGACGACACTTTTACATTTACGCTGTATCTAGGGTTGAACTAAGACTACATATTTAATTAGAAAACAAAAAATAAGACAGAGAAGTTGTAGCCAACATCAAGGTTCGGCCTCAGGATGATGCTACAACTTTGGGAGACGCCTTTGAAGTAAAAAACAATAACTACGTTACCTTTGAAGCATCTTATTACATATTATTATATCTACCTTGTATTCAATTTAAAGTTATACTGGTAATAAATATCATAGAATTTTACATGTAACATTTATACTACTACTACTAAAATGAAACAAACAAATAAAACTTGAAAATAATAATTACCCTGGTTTCCCCTAAATGTTAATAAATTATGTTTAACAAGATTTCTTGACATTAACATTACTTAAAGGGCATTTGTATATTTTCTCCATACTAAGTGGCAAGGCGTCCTACACTACGCTCGTAAAAATTGCATGGTAAAAGTTAACGCTAAGAAAGAATACTTCGACCGTGGGAGTGGCACGCTTCGGCATGAAAACGTCACTCCGACTGCGTGATACCACGACTTCGCTGTATTTCGTTGTGCAATTGAGGGGAAAAGTTGGCAGCGCACTTTTTTTTTATACTAGAGGCGGCAAACGAGCAAGCGGGTCACCTGCTGGTAAGTAATCACCGCTGCCCATGAACATCTGCGAGATCAGAGAGGTCGCTGATGCGTTGCCGGCCTTTTAAGAGGGAGTACGCTCGTTTCTTGAAGGTCCCTAAGTCATAGCCGTCAGGAAATACTGCCGCAGCTAAACTATTCCACAAGAATGAGGTTCGCGGGAGAAAATTCCTCGAAAAACGCACAGTGCTAGATCGCCAACCATCAAGATGATGAGGATGGAATGAAAGCCGCTTGTCACTCCACTGGCGTTTCGGGTGTCCGCCCATGAGCGACGGCCATTGCTTTGCTTACCATCGGGTAATCCATTGTTCCTCGGCACCCATTTAAAAAAAAACTTTTAACTAATGGAATTCAACGTTTCAACATTTATGTAGGAGGTACACATAAACAAAAGAAACGTTGCCGTATTAACATTTAATTAAATCAAGTAATTTTATCGTAGTTTTTGTTCACAAAACCACGGAAACAATGTGCAATATTTTACAATACCTCAGCAACTCCCGCATTGGACCATCAAACGGTAACAATTTTACAACGCAGTTACCATCCAATCTTTACAGTAGTTGGTACCGTTGTGTTTTTTCTCCCTTTCCGCAAATTGCATTTTACAAGTGGGAATGGGATGGATGATAATTTATCAGCGGCCAGCATCTTTCATGCGGAAACTCTCCGTATGAGTACACTACTGTTTTTTATTTGCATCGGTTTCATAGGATTTTTGCACTTTGATTCACACACACTAACAATGCAATGCACTTACAATGTTTAGTATGGCGTGCACAACTATACGATAACAAATACCAATAACTACTACTACTAATCATACAGTCTTGTGATCGGGCATCATCTGTCAGTCCACTGCTTGACATAAGCCTCCCCCAATGTTTGCCATTTCACCCTGCCTTCAGCTAGACATGTCGCACATCTGGTTCTTAAAAGAATGTCAAATAATACTTAAGGCATTGTTGACTCAATAGTTAAGACAGTAATGTTACAAATCTTTAAAGACTTATTTGACATTTACACTCTCTGTTAGACATAATCCGGCAACGCATCCGCACTCATTCTGGTTTAGCTGATGTCCATGGGCGGCGGTGATCACTTGCCATCAGGTGACCTTCTTGCTCGTTTGCCTTCCTTTATCCTCGTAAGACCCAAAAGCCTTTTAAAAGGCATAAATTGATTTTCCATTCTGTCTGGACCTTACGACGATAAAATAAAAATATCAAGCAATAAACGGACTAACTGGAGTGCGAAATCAGGCGTCCCTGAATAGACTTTTCTTGGAAAAACATGTTTTCGATAACTCTTCGGCCTCATTTAAAAATTGTTGCTAAAAACCTATTTTCCAAACCGTGACTGTGGACCTATTTTGTTATAAATGTTTTTCCCAGCTTTTTTAAATTAATCCGCAAATATGATTTGCTGGCAAATAAATTTTCATTCCATGTTGGAGACTACAACTCTCCAACTTTCGTAACATACTAAACCAGAAACATTCAGTTCAATTTTATATAGATCCAACGCATTGTATGAAAAATGTAGAGATTTAACACGGAAAAAGATTAATAAACTCATTGAGCATCGTTCTTTTAAATTACTTTTAAAACTACTATTGTTACGATACGTGCTCGTTTTATTTACCGTGTCTCTTAATACGTTTATTGTGGCTGATATTCTGTACGCTTATTTGTACACTGCAAACCGAGATTAAATGATTCTAAACTCTTTATTGTAGATAAAAGAGTTTAGAATCAATTATTCTTGGTTTGTAGTGTACAAAAGCTCTATATGCTAGATGAATAAAATTGTGAAAGTGAGGAATATAGGTTTTTAATGAGAAACTAGTGGACTGCCCTCACTTCGTTTCGGGACTAATGTCCCGACGATGTGTGTCAGAATAAAACTAACGTTTTACTCTGAGCCAATAGATGGCGCTGTGCGTTGATTACATCGCGCAAGTGTTTCGCTCTTTCGGTTCGCCGACCAAGAATTTGGATAGGGAAACAAAGGCATTTTTGTACAGTGGCACTTTTGCATTTACACCCATCATATTAGATTGTGTTACTTGCGTCATTTGCGTGGTGTGTCTGTGAAAAATATGTTTCTACCTATTTATCAAAAAAAAACGTCACCCGTTTTTGGACAAAAAGGTCCGAACGCAGTATTGTAAAAATATTAACAAATAATTGAGCCTATATATAATTTTCAAACGCGCAACGAATCGGTTTAGGTGATAAACCGACCACAAAGTGATAACTGTTCTGTAGGCGCGAGCTAAATGGATGGGTGGTCGGTTTACGCCGGCTCGCTGGGGTTTGCATAATGTGTCCAAAATCCGCAAATCACTGTGTTGCACTGATATGCGTCGAGCGCGATATGATACTCTACTATAGGCCTAGCATGAATTTTTCAATAAATTGTAACGTTGACAATTTATTTCGTCTCAACAAATCATGAAAGAGTGTGTTGAGGAAGAGTGACTTTTTCTGGCACAGGTGCTCCTTGCACTTAATAGAAAATGTCATCCCTTATCTGCTTTATGTAAGTTTGATGAAATAAATTATTTGTATTGTATTATATTATTGTAAGCTAGGTTGTATACGCTAATCCTCAGCCAATACTTTATTTCTTTTGTTTACCCTAGTTTTAAGTATCACTTGAGCTGTAATAAATTAATTTTTCATTTTAAAGTATTGTTCAGAATTATAGTTATTTAAATTTTCGCGTTGCATTATAATTACTATTATTATAGACGGGAATTAACGCGTCGTTTATTTTTAAGCACATAATTTTATGTGCTTAAAAATAATTGTGTACTTACTGCTTGATGTTTCGGCTGTGAACGACAACGTTGACTTGACAGTTCGACTGCTGTAACTCGAACCGTCACATGTCAACGTCGTTGTTCAGAATATTTGGTGGAAGACGTGGTTAAGTAAATACACGTGGTGATATAAATGTTCACAGATACACTGGCTGACGAATAATAGACCTATGGCTTGACGAGAACAAGGATGACTGATCTCGAGATATTCCAACCGGATGCTCCTGTAATCTCAAGCTAAGAGTTGGGCGTGACGTCCGCCGTTCCTTCCGGTGGCGACGTTTTCCATTGGGAAAGCAGCGGGTCGTGTAATTAGTAGAAACGAGAGCGAAGCGATTTCCGAGGCGGATCGAGCGACAATTAACTCGTGTGCGATGAGTGTTAAGTCAAGAGAGGTGTGCGTTTGCGCAGCCTTTTGTCTCGTTGCCGGCGCATGCGTTTCTTCCGTGTAACAAACATAGATTCTTTGTCAGCAGGCAGTATATTTTTGGTGAGCCACTAGTACGCTGGGAATCAGGCACTGGTGGCCAGGGAGAAATTAATGAAAAATGAAATGATGCATTGCGTGCCTTCGTCTCGTGTGAGATATTATGTTTTTCATATAATGCTCTTAATAATATTGTATGAATGTCTCCATGGTTTATATACTTTTAAAATAAAATAACGTCATAATATTTATCACATACGTGGTCACATCTGCCGTGATAGCGATAAAAGTTATTACAAGTTATCTAGTCATGGTTCAAGCATACACTGGCTTTGGACGCAACCGAAAAAACATGCAGATTTTTTTATATCCGATTAATGGCAAACGAGTACGGATCTCTTGGTAGGCGATTGCTGCCGCCATGGACATCCGGAACACCAGTGGAGTCACAAGTGTGTTGTCAACCTTTTCCGTTTCCCTTCACCGTTTTTCATTTGTTCCCTGAGTCCCGAAGCGTGGGTCTACAACGATTTCAATTAGATAGAACAGTTGCTCAGCAGTGTCCGTGGCAGCCGATCACTTGCTCCACTCATTAACAATGTATGGCGGCGCGCGCGCACCCGAGACGGTACGCTACACATTCGCGTTGCGAGCCGACCGCGCACAACGCGGGTAGCACCGCGACACCCTTCGTGCAACCCCAGCAACTTCCACAGACAACCAAAAAAAAGTGTTACGTAAAAAAAAAAAGAAAAAAAAATTTTTTTTTCGTTTTCGAAGTCTCCCAGGGTGTCGTGAGTGGCGTGTGTCAGTGACGGTGTGTGAAGTGGCATGGGGTAAAGATGGGGGCGGGGCATAGCGCGGAAGGCGAGAATGGCGCCTACGCAAGCGACCCGCCCGCCCACGATCGGCGGAAGACGCATTGTAGGAGGCGAAGGTAAGAACTGTTTTTAATTTTTTATTGTTTTATTATGACCTACGTCGTACTCAATATGACGAGACGCTGGACCCTCCGGCGCAGACGTCGTTCTTTATCCGGACCACGATGGTCATTTCACTACTGAAAACGGACTCCGAACGAAACTAATTGGTGACCCCTGACCTAAATGGCTGAACAGACAGTTTTTTGACTCCAATCTAACATGACGTATCAATTTAATGGGAGTTATCTCGTACCTATGAAATATTCGCTAGATTGTACTTACTTTAAGATTAAGGCCCATCTTCTACGGCATTAGTTACGAGTATTTAGCACTTAACTTTCTGACGTGACTAATATCCGCCTATTCTTCTTCCACTATGTAATTTTAAAGGCTTTTCATTTGCGGCGGTCCTTATTATCCTAAAAGGTATACAGCCAGTATCAGAAGAATCCATATAAGTAATCCTCAATTATAGAGAAACACTAGGAGAGCACCAAAATGAATGAAGGATTAACTTTATTACGCTTTCTGCACCTTAAAATGAATATCCATCTTCGAATCCAAGAGAAAATATATCTGTCATCATGACATTTAGTGATGTGATACGTCTTTTAGTGCAGTACCAGCCCATTTATTGTTCTATGCTTTTGTTTAATGCTGTTGATAAAATATTAATCTGACATCCTTCATTAGGACATGAGTAGTCAGAGGACTACAATGTCTAAACCCTTATTATGATACGAAGATATTCAGCAAGTATCTACGATGCGTTATAATATTTTTTAGAACTAATAGTTTAAAATGCTAAACATCGCTCTTATTACAAAAAAATATTGGTTAGATAAAACTGGCAGCATCATTTTTAAAAAAAACTTTAATCTTCGTTTTGTAATAAGAGGGAAAAAGTCGAAGTTAGCTGTAGTCTACTAAAATTTTAATAGACAGATGTTCTAAACAAGACAGAAACTTACAATAATAGTAGTTAGAGATAGAGAAACTGCAGCAGTAGAATCGTGTTATAAGTAGTTGATGAAAATTACCTGTAACAAAAAAAAAACTTAAATTTAGTAACATGCTACATTAAAACTACTTATTTTCCGGTGCGTGTTTCTATTAGTACTTATTATAATAGCGCTAATGTTCAAAATGTAAATTAACTTGTTTAAAAAACCAGGGGAAAGTAGAATGTTTAATGAAATTTCTCTTATGGTCAAGTCCAAAATAAAACTCTTGTATTAGCCTAGCGTTGAAACGTTTTTTACTCGTAAACTGACATAGTAATAAAAGTAAAGATATTCTCGTCTAAACTTTCCAACCCTTGGACAGGGTAACCATACGAATGGTTTCATCTTGAGTATCAATATCTCAACAATATCTATCTTCTTCTATACTATTTATAAAGAGATAACTTCTATAGACAACGACAAGGCTTATAGGTAAACCGAAATCACGAAACGCTTGCGCGATGTAATTGTGCACAGCGCCATCTATTGGTTCACTTCTGAATTACGGTCTCGAAGCGAAGTGAGGGCGGGCCACTATTATATATATTTACAACTAGCGGCCGCCCGCGACTTCGTCCGCGTGGAAAAGTAATGATAATTCTCGCCGTATAAAACCATCCTTGAACTTCAACGAACATTTAAAAAAAGATTTGGCCAAATTGGTCCAGGCGTTGTTGAGTTATGCGCTTACCAACACATTTTGCGATTCATTTTTATATTATAGATACACAAGCCGATCAGTCGTTCATTAAATCTTAGTAGACTACTTACAGACAATGACTATAAGCTAAATATTAAAGAGCCAGCAACGAATTTTGTCCACCCGATATAGAAAAAGAAACTACTATTTATTTAATCGCAACGAATTATGTGCAAGCGCTGGTGTTGCGAATATAGCACTAGGTAAACGAGGTCCAACTTTTTCCTTAATTGCCAATAAACGTAAATCAAAACTTTATCGATAATTATCAATCTTTGATAATAAACAATAACATATTTATAATAAACAGCTTGAGACCGGTGCTTAGCACAGAGGGATTAGGCGCAACAAAGTCTCAGCTATCGACAAACTTAGCCGCTCACGCCTCAATTTTGGAGGTATTCCTCGAAGCGCCCAAATTTGAAACGCTCAAAACGAAACGCCTAAAAATCGTTCCGCGAAGCGCCCACTTTTTGAGCGTTTGAAAAATAATAAAAATAAATTAAAATTTGGTTCCTCCAAACGCTCAACTGGTTAGGGGCCAGCCCCTGTCCAGATAGAGATGGGTAAAATAGTAAAAAGTCGATACAAGATCTGGTTTAGACCAAATAAGATAGTATATAGAACAGATTTTTTAAACAAAGCGGTCGCGATTTTCCCTCGCTTGCTTGTTTTGCTGATCTATGTATCTCTTTTTCTCATGCACGCGCTCGGCCACAGACCACGTTAAGACGGTGTTATACTAAAATGAACTCTACGCTGATGTAAATAGATATGTTTGTTTATATCAATTTTCTAGAGGAAACGGTATTGTTTACAGTATTAATTTATTTTTAAAACTAAGTTTACTTCATTGTTTTATTCAAAAGTACCAGGGCACTATGAAATACTAAGAGGTAATTTTTTATTTTCTGCTTATTTTCTTTCTCTGAAAAATATACATATTCAATAGTACCAGGCTACCAAAAAGTACTAAGAGGTAATTTTAATTTCTGGATTTTTCTTACCCTGTACATGTATTCAAAAGTACCAGGCGGACATGAAATACCAAGTGGTTGCTTTTTTTTTAGTAATGGGGTGGACTTGCCATGCAGTTATTAGTATTATTAATGCAAACATGTTTATTGTTTATTTCCCCCACCACTTACTTTAACTAAGAGTTCAAACAAATAGTTGAATTTTAAAGCCTAGTAAACAATATCGTGGCGCTTAAGCGTAATTTTCTTTTACTATCGATTATATTAAACTATGAATATCTTCATGCTCCTCCCTACTGTACACCGTTAGAGCGTTTGGAGGAACCAAATTTTAATTTATTTTTATTGTTTTTCAAACGCTCAAAAAGTGGGCGCTTCGCGGAACGATTTATAGGCGTTTCGTTTTGAGCGTTTCAAATTTGGGCGCTTCGAGGAATACCTCCAATTTTGTCCTCCTTGCTACCGGCTTTAGTATGCATTAAGTCTACGCCTGCTGCTACGATTGTCATTTATGAAACATTTAATATGGCAGGTGTCCCGTTGTCTCGTCAATATCCCGGCAACCAGTCCAGCAATATTCCCTCCATAGTCCCGGGTTAGTAGCAGCACCTGGGTGCCATATCTGGTTATATATTTTCAATAATGCAAACAGGGGCAGTATCCGCTAGGTGCCCCCTCATTTTCATTTTTGTGTCTCAAAGGGGCCTCTTTGTGTTGGATCTGTATCCCCACGTACCCCTTCAAAAGGACTGGCCTCCGCCGTTATTCCACGCAGGAGATATAATTATGTTTGATGCTTAGAATGCTTAGATTGATAAAGAGCTTCTCTTTAAACTGGTCGATTTAGAGAAACCGCTCAGTTTGCCATTATCCACGGCACCTCATTATTGGCAATTAAGGTAACACAATATGTAATAACATAGAGAGTAAGCTAATAAACGGTCTGCAAGACACTATGAAAGACTATAATATGTGCGTATGCACTGAGTGCTATGTGTCGGGGAAATGATATCTCATCTCTTACGACTTACTTCTTACCTAAGTATTCCAAACTTTATTCGGGTGAGGAATCGTCGAAACTAGCGCTGCCAATTATTTATATGAATGTTGCGATTATAATTTTTTTAACAACATACTTCTAAAAATACTAAAACGAAAGTAATCGGATGTTCGGCCGCTTATTTACCTCTACCGCTTATGTATCACTAGTTATTACTAGTTCCTCTACCGCTTATTTATCACTAGTTATATAAAATTGGTACAAGTGAACACAAAATCTTTACTATTGCCTTGAGTGGCCGCTTTTAGCAATTTAAATTTTTTTGTCACTTGTCTCTTTAAATCTTGTGGCCTCTTTATTGTCCATGAAATCTAATAAAAATGAAAATGTCATGTCGAAATTCTGATAGCAAAAACATAAAAAAATGACTTCTTATTTGAAACAATGCTCGAGAATAAATCAGAAAGTCAGTCACCAAAGAAACCCTGGTGTAAAAATAACACATTGTATTGACACAATAGGCTCAGTAGCAATTTGTCGGGACCCTATCAATCCAAGGATAAAAGACTTTGGCCTCAGCCCAATGATATTGCGGGATGAGAAGAATAAACATGACAATTTGCGGGATGACAAACATTGGAGGTTAACGAAAACAACATTATTTATTTCTTAAACAAAAAATGTACAAGCGGAATTTTCGAAACAAAAATGTAACGAAAAATGTTTATAGATATTTTTGAGTAAAGGAAACACTTATTTGGGCTTCTTTCTTCTGTCTAGCGTCAGTCAACCAAAGTGATTTATTTTAACACAAAAATACTAATGAAATTCAATTAAAACGTTAGGTTAATTTGACGGCTTTTTAATTTTGCATGTCACAAAGTTTTTTCAGTTTATTATTGTTTTTTTTTGCAAAAATTAACAGAACAGAAATGCATGTATGTAAACGACGGAGATGCATGTATGTATTTAAAACAATCAGAAAATATAACAAAGGACACTAAGTTAAGTCAATAATTCACCGAAAACTTCATAAAACGAACATACATTTTTTTGCCGCATCAAAAGCTGACGCATCTGAATTCCTTTCGATAAGCGAATAGGCTAACCAGAAATAAAGTAAAGTATCAGCCTAAATACTGTCCCACAGCAGCGCAAAGGCCTCCATCATAGAAAACAAGTCATCGTTACTATAATGGGATAAGACTTTATCACTACGCTTCCCTAATGCGAATTGGCTCACCAATAAAATAAAAAAATCCTAATCCTATCGGATTTCGTACAAACGACTAATCAGGGAATCCCCGCCGTGCCTATCCAATCGTGTAATTCTAAACTCCCAAATCTGTGCCCCAACGGAGCCCGGAAGCGTAATTATGGCAATTAATTCAAATGATGGATGCTTTTGCTCGAAAATTTGTCATCAATGGATTTTCAATTTACAATCCTGATCACAACATAATTAATACCTTGGAAATAATCATAGATAAGTATGGTCATAACACTGAATTATTGTAGAATTAGCGGCCGCTCGCGACTTCTTACGTGAAGAGTTAGTTATTTGCAATAAGGTAAATACATTTTTAAAAATTGTAGCTGATGTGTTATGTATAAGCAATAATACTGAAAAGCAAGAGAGTTTCCATGGGCGGCGGCAGTTGCTTACCATCAGGTGAACCGCCTGCTCGTCTGCCACCTATCACATAAAAAAAAAGAGTTTTGCGTGAAAGAAGAGCAAAGATCCACCCATCCAAGCGCCATAAGTGGGATAGAATTTAAATTAAATTTGACACAAATAATTAAGACCTATTCATTTTAGATAACCAGGTAAGGTTTTTTAACTGCTGTTTTTTATCCTTCTTTATTTGCTACGTTAGAAAAAAATGTTAACGATGATGGACGTCGGAAGTCATCCTAACACGATTTCACCTATATTCCATTGTTGTAGAACATCACAATAAAATATAAACTAAAGTATATAAGATGAGTGTATCTGTTAGCATATAACACGCATCCCTTAAACCACACAGTATACTATGACATAGTATAAGCTGTTCGACGTATGTTATTTTGTAATTGATGCATCTTGTCTTGGGGATGTCAGCAGGGACCAGCACATGTCTGGCTGGCTGCCTAACTCTCTCTACAGCAAACCTCAAAATCTGTTCAGGTTTAGCTTGCATGTATAACTAATGCGCTTAAGATAACACAGATTTATCGCCTCAAGCACATAGTGTTAGTTTGCCCAATAGTTGATCTCTTGATAATTGTGTATAGGTACTAAATACTGAAAGTGTTTGAAAAAAAAAATGCTAACAACACTGTTATTAGTGGTTACAGTTAAAGATTTTGAAGCTGTCGCCACATTTTATTTTCGACCCCAATTCCTATGAATTAGGGTCGAAAGTAAAATGTTACTGGTAATTGGATATTAACTCCGAAAGTGCCAAATAGCGCTCTTTTGTGAATGGCGCCTTTGTTGGCTGCGACTCTTTTTTTTTATCTATGGGTTACTACTACATGAATACTTGGTACACTTGAATACTTTTACGTGTGGGTGTCCGTACAAATGCAAAAACATACATAGGCCTAGTGTATGTATTTATCGCTCAATATTTTCGATGTGTCCAAAACCCTAAAACAAATGTTTGTCTCATGATTCTGGCAACATCGAGATAACATAAAATAAATACGAGTAGAAGCTGAAAACCAATATAGTTGTCGTGGCGGATTTAACCGCATTTTCCGAGGATCCGAGCTGCAATATTCGCGTGGAACTGTTACCTAGAAAATACTCGGGTATTTTGAGCTTTTGAGGCAGCCTTTTTGGCTAAATTACATGGTGGTAAAACTATCTACAAGTGAGTAAATTCTTGATTGCCATCTATCTATACTATAATACCAATATTCAACCGTATGTATAAGCAACTTAAGAGTCTTTTTACACTTTCGCACGAGTTTCTAAGTGTTTGGACCCCTAAAATACTAAGTAACAATTAGAAATGATTAAATAACTAATAAATAGATCAATCTTTGTTATTATAGTTATGTTTTTTTTTAGCCTACATTATCCCACTGCTGGGCAAAGGCCTCCCCTAAAAGCCTCCATTGGACTCTATTTGCAGCAATGGTTTGCCAATAGACGGACAAGTGTTCTAAGTCATCACGCCATCTTTTCCTGTTATTTAATTATGTTACAGAGGGCTTTTTGTGAAGTGTAAAAATCAAATCTACGATAAACAATTTACCTTTGATGTTTTGTTTTTTGTGTTTGAATTTACATTTATTTGAATTGACCAGGGATACGTCTCGTATTCACCTATTTAATTAACTTAATCATACTTGTACATATCAACACTTGAACTGTGTAAACGTTTTCACTATAACAATGTTTATGACAATGATTCTTGTCACTCCAATCTTCAAGTTTCATCGAAAATGGGCTTAAAACAGCGCGAATAATTCCAAGTAAAAACCCATTCCCTCTGGGAGTGTCTTGAATTTTTTAGCAAATTTTCGTTGAACTGACTAAATTACTTTGTCAAAAAGAAAACAATTCAGCCCGAGCAGCTGTGAATTGAAATCATGTTTTACGTAAAATTACTTTTTCTATAACGTTACAGTCAACCTAATTTTTGTGTCAATAGATTAAATAATTGTTGATTTTTATCCCGTAATAAACATTTTAACAGTAGTAGAACCGATAACCGTCCTTTTTAGCACGAGTTTAACACACTTTGTCCACTCCAAAAGTGCACAAAACGTCTCAGTAAATGTTAAGGTAGCCATGTGAAGTGACGATTTGCCCAAGATGGCTGACAGACAATGGATGCTGGAAACCGAGGATCGATGATAAAATTTTTTATGCAAATTTTCAAAAGTCGAAGAATAAATGTTGTTCAGAATGGTTGGTAGAACACGAGGTTAAAGGGATGTAAATGTTCACAAATACACTCCTGTATATAACCCATATGTCACCACTAGCAACAAATGTTTTTTTAAATAATCCGAATGAAACCGTCGCGCCTCAATAGGTCCAACCTTCGTAGAACGAGCGTCTACGAGATTTGCTACGAAGCGTTACGACATAAGCCCTATGCTACGCTCTACATGTTGTATGGGTCTTTCATAATCAAATGGTTCTCAAACTGATACAATATTTTATTCATGATTTTTTCATTATTAAAAACTGTTGTATGTACTTTATCAAGTATCTAGCTACAGGTGTCTCAGATAAGGTAATTATTGGAGCATTCATTTCGGACCAACGCGTTTAGTCTCGGATAAATATATATTTTATTCAGAGTAAAATTAAAATAAATATGGGCAATAATTGGGCTATATCCGGGAGTATTGCCCCTATTATTTTATAATTTTCTTCTTTTATTCAATGTTTTGCCCGGCAATTAAATGAATAAAAGGGGCAAATACCCATAAAAGTTTGAAAATAAAGTTGTTATCTCCGATCACCCGCACAGTTGCGTGTAGAACCACTTCAACTTTTATTTCGACAATTTTCGTAGGTATACTGCTAACAAACATATTTCAAAAGCCTCGCAACGACCTGGTATTTGAACGTATTTGATAATCTAAACAAGTAAATGCATTATGTTTTAAAATAATGATTTATGTTTAGTGCTTTCAGTATAATACGACACACGCGAGTATGAAATAGTGTTGCGTAAACAAATTATGTCGATTAAGTATTCTTGTTTGGTAATGTCGTGACTGATTAACTCTTTCTCATCGCAACTGGAGCCATCTGAATTATTCCATTCTGCCCCACCAAATTAATTAACCCCCTGCCCCTAGTACCAGGTTATTTAAAGTTGGCACAGTATTGTAATTTTCTTCCATATTATGTCCTCCTATTATTCGTGGTCAAACCATCCATCCCTTTTTAGTCATGTCAATATGCACACAATCCTTCCATCTCTATTTCGGTCTTCCTATATTCCTACACCCATTTACATTAATGCCCATCGCTCTTTTGGTTACATGCATCTCCTTTCTTCCCGCACTAAAATGGGGCAAAGTGGTCTCTTCCCTAGATTTGGCAGAATTAGACATATTACATTGTTGTCCGTTACATATTGTGATCTGTTCGGTTGGTAAGGCTTTATACTTAGTCCTCTTCTGTTAAATTTATTAAAAATTAACTCCCAACAACTTTGTACGTGCTCGTAATTGGAAACTATAAACTGTATGATGCACGTATTATATATTAGAAGTTTCCTTAGTTTCAAAATGTTCGTATCAGTCGGAAAATCTCCGGCGATAACCAGACGAAATATTATAATTGAGGTTTAGCGGCGGCCGGCGCGTTTCGAAACATTACATTGCAAGGAGTTTGCTGCAACATGTCACGAGCCTCGGTATATGAACACTCTTTTTAAGATTCCTTGCCCAAATGGATAAAAACTAACGGATTGCCCATACTTTTAACACAGACTTTAAAGTTTTTTTTTATTTAATAAAACCCAATATTAAATAGTTAGCGAAAGACAGTTCCAAAGTAGTAAAATGATTATACGATCTGGCAGCGCTACCTTGAACGAACTTGATATAATGTAATTCTAGTAATGTGTTTTTTATGAATGAATGAATGAATATGCTTTTTATTGCACACAAAACAGAGGTATAAAACTTAAAACTAGTTTATATTACCTATTATCAAAATGAAAAATTGTAGTAATCATAATTTGAAAAGAGTAACTAACTACTGAGAGTGTTATGTATGGACTTAAACTGATTAAATAATATTTCTATCGTTTACGATCATCAGTCTAGTAAAATTGTGATGTCACAAGTCTGATAAAGGTCGTGGGTATGTAAGCCTCTGGCGTAATCGCTCCCACTAGCTACTTCCAACCCTACACTAAAGTTCGAAGCAAGGTTTAACGGCGATATTCTGAACTTGATAATTCACTTTACATGTCTCCTCCGACCCCGCACGGCATACGCCCAATATTTAGTGCAGCGCTAACTTTACAGACTTGAATAAACAAGATCTAAAGTAATTTTGCGAATCGCTTAGGGAAGTACTCAGACAAGTGAAACCACAATAAGACACCTTAGTTCTTTCAAACTTCTACCATTTGAACTTGGTAAAGAGAGGACATAGTTTTATTTCACTGAGTGTATGTGATTTATAAAGCTTGTAGTTTTTGGAATAGCGACGTGTGCTAGCGATGGAAGTACTCAGATAAGTGAAACCACAGTAAGACACCTTAGTTCGTTCAAACTTCTACCATTTGAACTTGGTAAAGAGAGGACATAGTTTTATTTCACTGAGAGTATGTGATTTAAAGCTTATAGTTTTTGGTATAGCGACGTATGCTAAGCAGTCTGCTAAATATACGATCTGGGTCTTGTGAAAGCATAAGATGAGAATTATCTGTGTATGTATATGTGGTGTTGTGATTTAGGCTACTAATGGTCTCAGATTCGGTCATCGTGGGAGCGCCACGCTTCGGCATGAAAGGGCCGCTCGGCTTGTCCTGCGCTGTGTATCTTCGAGTCGTGGAACCGGAGAACCAATTAGGGGGAAAGGGGGTTAAAGGTTGGCAGCACACTTGTGACTCTACTGGGGGTGCAGATGTTTATGGGCGCCAGCAATCTCTTACCTCAGGTGATCCGTCTGCTCGTCTGCCACCTATCACATCAAAAAAAAACCCTAGATAATTTAAAGTGTTGCTGCCAATGAAGACTCTATTCGCAAAAAAGCGCTGTTTGGCACTATCGGAATTAAAACCAATTACAATGATTGATTAGGGTAGACAACGATACTCCGGTCGAGCCCGCCCATTCATACCAAAGCGTGGCTCTCCCACTGTTAAAATGTAAGGTTCCTATGACCGAAGGCACCATAACTCTAGACCAGACACAGACCTCGCGTGACAGCACCAATTATAGCCATAACAGATCACAATCTAGCACATGACAGTAACTCAGCCGTCGGTACACTAGTTTTTACCGCGGAGTGTCTTCACTGTTGTAATGTGTAACAAACGCTTTCACCTGTTGGCAAGAGGCCTTGTTGAGGAAATAATTACTGTGTCAAGTAGGAAACTATTAATCTTCTAGTGGAGGTAGCCAGGGTTTGTAAAATTTGTCTAATTTAGTCAATTGGTATTGTTACTTAATGTGTTTGATATTAAGGTTGAGAGTCGACTCAATTATACAGATTTGTACCTAGGTATAATGTGTTCAGAAAGTCACGACCACGAATTTTTGAGGAGCTAATCGAGTTCCCATGTTGGGCTACCATACTCGATGATGGCAATGGCGCCATCAAATTTATTTCATGCCTTTCCTGATGCATTATATAACATTATCAAGAAATAACTACTTCTGATTGTATTCGCTATATAAATCCATACTAATATTATTAATGAGAAAGTAACTCTGTCTGTCTGTTACTATTTCACGCCAAAACTACTCAACGGATTTAAATGAAATTTGGTATATAGATAATCTAGACCCTGAGAAAGAACATAGGCTACTTTTTATTGCGAAAAGGGGGTTGTAAGGGGTTGAAAGGGGGGTAAAAAGTTACTTTTCCACGCGGACGAAGTCGCGGGCGGCCGCTAGTCGTTTATAAATATTACACATAGGTATTAAGTATTTTAGTAATTCTACGGACGTCTTTAAAAAAAGAAAAATATTTGTATCAATAACATTTTATTAAACCTTTTGTTTTAGCTTCAAATTAGAGGAGGCTCTATTTTTTTTATTGCTGAAAAGTAGGCAAATGAGCATGCGGCCCTTCTATATAGGCATCTGTTGGTAATGAAACCGCCGCTCATAAATGTTGAACTGTACTTTGTTTTTTTATTAATAAAATTTCTGCTTTTTTATTAGCAATATGAGATAGACACTCAGCATAAAAAGGGCTTTTAGAAAATCCTATACTCGGCATAAACTAGATGTAAGATTATTAAGGCCACCTTTATGGAAAATCAATATTGTCCGACAGTTGCGCGATCGAACAATGCTTTATTTATTGCTGAGTCAGCAATCACGTTTGACGCGCTTCAATTGTTCCAATTATTGCATTTGCTGAGTTGCAGTTGCATGTTGTAACTCTTGGCCGAGATGAGTTAACAGAGATTCAGCTTTAATACGATTTATTGATAACTGTGGACTGCCGTCACTTCGTTTCGAATATTAGTTCCAAGTAGTACCAATAGGTAGTTCTGGGAGTCGAATACGTCACGCAAATGTTTCGCCTTTTCGGTTTACCTATAAGGCTTTACATTGTCTGTTGAAATTACTTCTCTAGAAATAATGTAGAGTATACATAGAAGATCAGTTTCTCTTTGGCGTTGCCTGGAATGAAATATTGATATCACATTTTTCATAATGAAGCATTACTAACGGTAAAGGAATTTCAGTAATATAAACGAATATTTTCGAGTCACGTTGTCGTGGATTTTTTTGTGAGAAATTGAAAAGCGTACAAGCTTATAACAAGTGTGTAAGTGTAAACTCTTGATTTATAATCATGTGGAGTAAACTGACAGATGTCAATGTGTCATCCCCATACATTATCACTCAATTTGACTGATGCAAAATGTCAAAATGTATAGAAACTTGACATTTGCATCTGTCAGTTTACTCCAGCATGATTAAAAATCAGAGCATCTTTTACCGATCCTATTTTCGCGACTTCTCTTTTTGGCTACAAACTAAATAACGTAGATTGACATGCACCGTAACGACCTCTTTACTCCCCTGGAGGCTTGTCAATCCTTGGGAAGACTTTTTTATGACGTCACGTACTGCAACTCAATTCCAAACCGAAAGATCAAACGACAACCACCATCCGCAACATCAATATACCTGCGTCGCATACGCATGCAAGAACGGTACGTAGCTCGTTGGAATAAGGTTCCAATTGGTTTGTTAGGCTATTTGTTGCTGTTGCCATAACTGCCCTACGGCAGTGGGTTCCTTATCATCCATTATTAATAAGCATCAAGTGATAACGGAGGCAGCCGAGCGGGCAGCTGCGCCACGCTCCAGTTGCGGCGGTCCCGTTGCGATTGCACATCATCTCCGTAAGATACTGGCTAGATTGGGAATCATGAAAGGGCGTAAGTGATGGCTAGAGTCGATAAGTTGCAAAATGTTTAATAAATAAATTCACAGAACATACATACATTGACCTAACTCCGTATTAAGTACGTACAACCCACACATTAAAGTACACAAAACTGCTAAATTTCTTCAATCGAATCTGGTCTAACTGTCAAACACATTGAGTTGAATTTCAACTGAGGAAATTAGACAGGTTGTGATAACCTGATGAGTGGCTGTGTCTTAGTTCGGGACCAAGACAATATATTATGTTGTCCTAAATTTATTTATTTTCATTAATTTTTTGGGAAGGCAAGGTCTTTTCACCAGCTTTCAATAAAGTTCATAAAATCAAGTAGTATACTTTTTATTTAGTCTTTCGTTCTCTTTGGAGACAATTTTCGAACCAAAACGAGGTTATATTCTCCCCGCGGATGTATGATTGCGTATGTTGGCTGCGATCGTTATAATAAATGTCTTTTATTTTCTTGAACTTAAGTGGGTCGTAGAAAATCTTCTGACTTATTTAGTGTTGTTTTGGGACTAATATGTTAAGCGTGACCAATAACTATTGCGAAATAAGTGAAATTGATTTCAGATCAACAATGTGTAACCGCGACTGACTTGACTGACCCAGCCCGATTTCGTATTTGGTAGTGAACCTGCCCCATACGCTAAAGATCGTGTGTTCGATCCCCACCTTGGACAAACTTTCGTTAATTCACACCTCATATATTGACCTGACTCCGTTATAAGTAGCTTAAGCACTTGTGTTACAGATATCATACAAAAGAAGAAACACAAATATTATACTTAAATACACATATAACAGACACTGAACAAACACAAGTATTCCTCACACGAATGTTTGGCCGGGGTGGAGAGCGAACCTACGACCTTTGGCGTAGGAGGCAGGGTCACTACCAAATCCGCCATCCGGCCAGTCCCAATAAAATGCACCTACCAGGTTTATTAGTGTTGTATGGGTTATCGATAAAGAGAGACCAGTTGATTGGAAAACATTATCATAATGGCATGATTATGGAACAGAGACAACGCCATTTGAATATGTAGATGAGACCTCACAAACGCCAATCAAAGAGCTAATGTGGTCGGACTTTTGAACACCCTTCTGGTTCAATAACAGCAGGATTCATTAAAGAGTACCTTGGCATAAGAATACGACTTGACTAGCTCGATGGCGCATTTGGTAGAGAGACTCTCTCATATGCCAGAAGCTTTTTTCCGATTTCAGAAGGTTCGATACCCACAGTACTCATAAATAAGCATTCGTGTGATGGACACTTATGTTTGTTCAGAGCCCGTCCAGTTGCATCCAAATCCATCGTTTCGGAACCTGGCTACTCTTGGTAAGTCTAGTGATTGTATTGTAGCGACTACCATCTGATCTTTGCAACCATTACCCAGGAGCACCGGGTTAACTGGATCTACAGTCAGATTATACTTGATGGTCTGGATCAAGTTCAGAATAACTGAGTTACAATTAAGCAACTATCTGAAAATGCACGTTTCCTAACTACGTTTTCCCTCAATGTCGAGCAAATGATAGAAATACGCACTTAGATTAATAATCTGTATATAGATGCACTCTCCGATTCGAACTTAGGACCTCCCCTTCGGAAGGCATACATACGTCCATTAAGCTGACATCATTCTTTACAAACATCTACTTGCAATAAATAGTAACAAATTAACAAACAAGATGAGATAAGCCACATGCCTGCGCCTACGCCGCCAAACAAGTCAAGATCGTTTGAGCTGTTAACAGGCGCAACCGCTCGTATCAAGAGTATTGTGTTCTTATATTCAAATGGAAGAAACTCGAACAATTAATTGAACTTTTACAAATAGCTGCATATTTTATTGATATCATCTCTGACATGCTTTTCCAAGACCACTGTGTTGTGACTGGTTGCGATCGTTATCGTTATTATTTTGAAATCATTTCTATTTATCTTAAATCGTTACGCGTATAGTTTTACTGTGCGTAAATACTATTTTCACTAATCCACATCCACTAATCCAAAGCATACGTAAACACAGGAATCCCTTCTATGCAGACGGGAACGGCGACGGGGACGGGATTAAGAGAACCTACTGCCTGGGGAGGGACGTTAAGGTTCGTCCCCCGTACTCATGTCACGTCCCCCCTCTGGTGATGAGGGAGCATCGGATAAGTCGGTATACCTCCAGCCGCCACCAGAGGAGAGCGCGACATAACCTGCTTGCCTCCTGGCAGATGGGTATGCGTAAGGAGGCATTCCCTAGCGCCAAAAGAAAAAGGTAGTTGCTACTAGGGCTTCGAGAGACATTCAAACAATTCTAGATGTTTCTCGAAAGATCGATAGCTTTCCATTCCCAACGTGTAGGTTCTGGGGTCGACTGTGCTTATGTAACGTAATGCACAACGGAATAATAGACCTTACCCATTATAGATAAGCTTTATTTTCGTATGCAGGGGCACACAGTCGTATCTCTATCATATTGGACCTACGTCTAGTATGTATGCTACTCTTAGTTGAAAATGATATTGATGATGTGGCTTATTTACATCACATAAGTCACGCTAACTACAATATTATGCAAATAAAAACATTGCAATGTTTTTCATTGGCAATAACGGATGCATTTATAATACAAAAGTGCAACGGAATGTAAAACATCAATATTCAAGGGTTATGAGAATGTGACTAAATTAAACCAACATTACTAACCTAACTAAACATGTATGTATTAATAACTACGTGGTACCTACATCCTCACATCAAAGTATACAAAACTGTCAAATTTCTTCAATCGACTCTCATCTTACTGTCATACATATTAGGTTTAATATCAGTTGAGGAAATCTGACAGGTTGTGGTAACCTGATCTGTGGCTGACTGTACAGTCGCCTGCTATAAAAATGTAAATACCTTGAGTCTAATACCGGGACCATAAGGTTTATATTTGAATGACGTTGTATACATATTAGTGCTATCATCATCATCATATGTTCCTCTTGTGAAGTACTTCATTATTCATTTTAATAGGAACATTATGAACACCTTTGGTGACATGTGTATCCTTTTGTCACACAGACTATATTCATATACTTAGGGTTCTTTATCCTTGAGCACTCGATCTAGGGGTTGGTTTGGCAAAGGCTCGGATCAGTGGAGTACCCCTGCACTGATCTGCCTGTACAGTCAAATATGAACCTTATAGCCCTGGAATAAGAGTCAAGGTGTTTGCCACTGACCACATACCAGGATTTCTCTGCTCTATGATGCCGATACTACACAGTATATATGACAGAGTTACTGGTTATGTGAATAGACAAGCTTAGGCCTGACATTTATCGACCATGTTGACAAAAATGTAGATTATTTGGGCTGGCGGCCAATCTTTTTATTGAAGTTGTTATTCCTTTGATGTATCGCAAGTAGGGCTGCCAACTCTCTCGGTTCTACCTGGACTCGATTAAGCATCTTTTTCGAGTCTGACTGGGTTTAGCAATGTCAGTTGTCAACATTTAGTTGTTGTCACTTTCGACTATAGGAGCAAGATCGCAAATATTGAGAAAGCCATCCAGATCCTTTCGTTAAATTGAAAAAATATTTATAAAAAAAAACACTGTTCATCCTAAGAATTGGCAGCCCTAATCTCTATGATATAGAGTCTAATGCCAAGCTTTTACTAAAACTGCTTTAGATATAATAAGTGAATAAGATATTAGCCAACACAACATTATTAAAACTTCTTTGGTATAGGCAAAACCATTCGAAATGTACTTTGTAACTACATACGAGAATATTAAAGAAAGTGAAAAAGAAAGTTATTCGGCTCAATTTTATCCCATGCACACATGCTTGGTTACCTTTGTGGGGGCTTCAGGATTGAAACGACTAAAATTAAACGGTGTATAAAGTATTTACATATCACATGCGCTTCGTGTATATGTCGCAGTCATCTGGTTTAATCAGCTATTTGATTGGATGACTAGCGCGTTCATTGTTTTAATGAGCACCAACGCCGCAGTGGAAAAAAATTAACAAAATTACAATCATCTGACTGATTTTACGTCCGCTATGTTCAAAGAGCTATGTTACAATCCGCTTCTTTGTTGGACGTTGGGAGAGGCATGTTCATTCAACGTTCGGCCTAGTCATTCAATTAAACGTCGCTATTCAATAAACGCGCTAGTCATCCAATCAAATAGCTGTTTCAACCAGATGACTGCGACATGTATATCACATGCGCTTCGTGTATACAAGCAATAAACTTTACAATTCATAGCTGCTTGTCAGATAAGTTTCCACAGATTACTGCAAATGCACTTAGGCACTTACGTGTCGACAGCAAACTTACATGGGCTTAGGAATTTGCTTCCACTTCAGTGATGGTCTAACCACAGCACCTACAATGATACCGTTCCGTAACGAACGAGTATACCTATCGCATTCAAACCAAAGAGCGCGAAAGGGATGGAGATTCTGATTCAGTTGAGAATTCTGTTTCGTCGCAGGCTCTCAAGTTTGAGGTCAGAAATCTTGCAGCTTATGTAAATACTACGGCTTTGCGGGCAGCGCTTTCAGGAATTAGTTTTACATTGTACAAGAATGGTCCTGCACTAGAGTATAACACAGTGTTTCAACTGTATTTTCCACGATAAGCCTTTTTCAAGAACTCATCGTAGTACGAGTAGTAAGATTTTTTGCGATGTCATATCTTAAGATCAAACAATTTGTCACGAAGAAATTTCCGTATACAGTAGTCTAAGCCTTTATTTAGAACTAGTGGCTCGTCCTCACTTAATTTTAGGATTGTTCCAATTCTATAGCGCTGGGAGTAGATTACATCATATGTATGATGGAAGTTAGCACTTCACACGACGAAAGTATGACACTCCCGAAGAAAATAGCACTAGTTACGTTTTTTGTCATCTCACAAAACATACAAGTCGTACTGTACGCCTAGCTTACCGAGTTCCGCACTGGCTAGGAAAAGTTATAGTTACACTTACGATTGACAGAACGGACAACATCGAATGAATCGGATGACTAGCACTATTAGTGCTAAAAAAACATTAAATTAAATCGAACGGCACGCAAAAACAGTAAACGTACTCATAAAATCTACAGACGCGGATAATCCACTTGTCAGCGTAGTGATGCGACAAGTTACTTTTACTCGAGTGACTTCAATAAAATATTCGAATAAAAAAAAACATTCGAGTTTACTCGGACTCTATTGAATTTGTTTTCACACCACATATCAGTTGTATCGTTTAGTATTGGAATCTATAAGGCAAGGCAGCCTAAGATCCCACTGCTTGATTTTGCATGAATACCTTAGTTTTTTTAATGAAATTAATCTTAAATTAATTATAATGACGTAGTAAATGGGTTAGCAGGGTGCCTATATTTTTTTTATCTTAATCATAGGCCTAATCTTAGGCTATAAGGAATTAATACATTGAGTGTTGTCGTAAAAGTGACTTAGACATAGACAGGTATACAGACTGATGATGATATCTAAGCATTTTTTCCCGGTTTAGGTCCCAAGCTATCACCACGGAGTATTCGGAGTATTCGGGCGTAAAAGTGTCGAAAACTTATTAGACCATCAACTCAAGAAATAATCGAGTGAAAATTTAAAATTGCTCGTACACATCACAACCACATCACTGTCGCTGGCACCGCTTGACCACGTAAAAAACAGCGCAGCGGAGCGTGCAGCCTCTCTCGCATTTCTCCACACGGCATTTCTAGATGACACACATGTAAGCGAATCGCTTCACGCTAGCCGTAGTTATGGAGAACCGGGGCGCGGCAAGAAGCGAGCCAGTTGCAGCTGTCGATCACACGTGGGGCTCAGATGTTGCGCTTTTTGTTTTAACCATGATGTTCATAATAGATGCTTGCTATATTCTCCACTTCCGCATGCATAGTAGCTTCCGTGATGATAGCAGACAAACTACAGGAGAGTCGCCTACGCGGTGGACCCGATGGTGTGTGGACGCGATGCCCTATGGGAACGGTAGAGCTGCATGGGCAAATGCCTTACTTTACCATCACCGTTGGGTCCATAATTTACTTAGTCTTAAACGCCGTTAGGTCGGCTACGTGGGTGTAAATAACCTCTCTGCTGCGGAATACCAAAGATCTTGTAAATGTAGAAGATAAGTGGAGACTGGATTCCGAAGCGCCAGCTAAGAATGCAACCGGGAAAAAACGCCAACGGATTGATTTCAAACCACCATAAGAAAACTCATACAACGAAACACTAATCTATTAGTCTACAGTACACTAATGTATTAGCAATCTATTGCTTGTTTCCAAACATCAATCAATCAACCAATCTGATCCTAAGCAGTCTGCTTCCAACTCATAACCCTTCCTTCTCAATTCATCAGTCCATTTTGTAAGTCTATCTTCACCAAATGAAAAGCACTTAGCTAAACGAAGAGAAAACTAAATAGGTCCGAGTAGTATTAAACCTAACATCTATTCGTAGAAGGTAGGCGAGAACGGCTAGCTACAGACACAAATCTTTGACAGACACAGCTTAATATTCTTCTTTGATGGACGTAAACAAAAATTCAAATTGAGAAAATGTGCAGCTATAAAATGGGATTCTCTACGGATATGAACACACAAAACCCCAACAGGATTACGCTAACGCTGGCAAAAAAAATATATGACAAAAAAACTGTTGTAATTAAAAATCCCATCAAACAAGAGCAAACGCGCGACCGTAAAAGATATTAATTTACCGAACCCTTAGGTGCGTGTTTTCCCACCCAAGCATTTGTGGCAAACACATACGGTACGTAGGTTGAAATAATATAAACAAATAGGTACGTATTTACGTTCCGTAAAGGGACCCGATATTAAATTCTCGAGCCTTAATCTTTGTTGAAATAAAGCATTTGTACATATGATATCTTGGTTATTGCTTTTGATTTATGTTTTTCGTGCTAATATTACTAATATATTGGGATTCTTGTGGATTACAATATAGGCTATTATAATCTCCAACAGAGGTTTAGGATATTGTAATCTGACAATTCCCTCCTGCTCGTATTGTCACTAACACTTACGATATATGGTATATCTGCCAAGTAGTAAGCAATGAAATGATCTGATAAAAGACTTGCCAAAAGCCGTCTTAATATTTTGCGCAGATTTCTTTCCAATTTCTGTTTTTGGCAGACCAACAAACTAGCAAGAGTATGAAAAGGATTTTCAACTTTCGTCACATTGTAATAACGTTAAAATTTCTGTCAAATTGCTTGTCCCAATTTTCGATAAAGAAAAATATATCCAGATTTTTAAGTTATATTACCATAAATTCTAAGTTACACGATCGAATGTATTTATCAATTATGCTAATTTCCGAGAAATGATTCATATAAAAAGCAATTTTTACCTGACTAAGCCTAAGCAATAAAGAGGGTTATGATTTTTTTAACAGCAAATGGTTCTCTGAAAGCATAATAACAGCAAATTATGTGCTTCCGCTGAGTGCCGATTCTATTTCACTTTTGCCGATGCAAATAAGTATCGATTACATGCGACCTTGATACGAATTAGTCTAGAAATAGAAGTATCAGAACTAGACATTTGAAAAAAATTAAAAATGTAGGTAACCTTGTGCTAGTCATAAGATGGAGGTAGTCCACTTTCAGCACCTATTAATATTTTAGGCGGGTGCTGAAAGTGGATACAAATTTATTTTTAAAAATGTATGGAAATAAGTTAAAATGGCTTCCATGGGTAGGTGGTATACAGTGTTTTTTCTTGTTTTAAAAATCACATCTATTGCGCAGCTAGTTGCCCAAAAGTCTTAAATCTTCAACCCTTGCCATTATTTTCAGTCATTTGGGCTTTAAATCTAATTACGTTTAGTATAATATCCAGATTTTATTAAACCGAGGCAAAATATTGTACAAGTCTCTTATCTACGCACGATCACAGCCCCAAACCGATTGCAATCTTTACTGCATACTGTACAGGGTGCTCTAATTGAGGCAAAGTTTCGGAGCCGATACATGACCCGAACTAGCCTTTTCATCGGGGTTCGGACCTGACATGGCCTCTTGCGACCAATACAAGTCCAGACAAATTTAGTAGCCACGTGTTCACTTGGGTAGAATAAATTTTGAGATATTATTTGGAATTTGGGGACAGTTTACCGCTCCAGACTGCATAGCACCCATGCATTCGAGGTGCATTGCCCTAATAGAACAAGCTATAGGCTGAGATAGATAAATAAATATTCTTTATTGCACACAAACAGAATACATGAGTGAAATAACAGCAATAAACACATTACATAATTAGGCGGTCTTATCGCTTGTAGCGATTTCTTCCAGACAACCTTACTAGAGGAACCTTACCTGAGGATATTATTCCTTACTAGATATAGACTTTAATGTAGGAGAGTCACGCTTCGGCATGGATAGACCGGCTCGACCAGAGTGGTGCCACGGCCTCACAGAAGACCGGCGTGAAGCAGCGCCTAAGCTGTGTTTCGTCGAGTGAGTGAGGTTTCTGCCCAATTGGGAGGAAAGGCAATCGCTTACCGTCTGATGATCCCGTCTGCTCGTCTGCCACCTATCACGCACTACCCTGATAGAACAAACTCAAGGCTATAGACTGAGCTCTCGATACTATTCCTTACTGTTAGATAAACCACGCCTACTTATATAGTTTACCAAATTTCAAGTGCGAAGAGCATCCTAAGGTCGTTTGTTCTCAGTCGCACAATAAATCACAATAGGCGTCATGTTTATACGGAAATTGTGTGTGGGCAGACGCAATGTGCTGAAGAAAGATTGAGCTAAGTCTCACGCCTCAAGCACACAACATTTGTGGTATTGTGATTTACGACCACAGAGCCTTATATTCCTAGGAAATATACTTTGCAATATCAAGATAAGGCCGGAATTTAGTATTTCTATCATTTGTATAAATTAACCCGTAGTATTAACATATGAGAATGTTGAGATAGACGTGTGGCGTGACGAGAATGGACAAGATAAGGAACGAGTATATCAGAGGTAGTACGAATGTGGCATCAATCACCAATAAAGTAAAAGAGATTTTGCTGGTATAAAGAGAGGAAGATAATGTAACCAAAAGAGAACAGAAGACGGCCGAATAAGACATGGATGGATTGTGTGATGAATGACAAGAATGGAGAGGGGATGGATACAATGACGAATGGAAGAAGAAAACATACTGCGCCGACCCCAGTTGATCTGGGAGCAGGGCAGATAGATAATGATTACCATAGTTTATGACACAATAACGACTACCCTAAAAGTCCAGGGGGTTGTCAAGTTTATAAGTAAATCGAAATGCGAAACAGTTGGGCGATGTAATCGACGCCCAGCGGCATCTATTTGACTCTGAATACTCTTGGAAACGAATGTCCCGTAAGGAAGTAAGGGCGGGCCACTAGTCTTCTATACTATTTATAAAGAGATAACTTCTATTGGCAACGAAAACACTTATAGGTAAACCGAAAACACGAAACGCTAGCGCGATGTGATCGACGCTCAGCGCCATCTATTGTTTCATTTATGAACTACGGTCCCGAAGCGAAGTGAGGGCGGGCCACATTTTTTTAATAAAGAGAGTAGGAGTGGCCTTCTATCGCATATTAAAACATCTTAGTTGCGATATACGTTTACATTACATCTAAGTAGAGTACCCTTGCGTCGCATTCGTAATAGAACTCGAAATAGAATAAATTACACATTTTATGTAAATACAAGCGGGCGCTGCCGAGAACAGTCTAGGCGCGGTTTTCACTTTCTCTTAAATTTTAATTGCCTTCTCGAGGTCGACGTACTGGGATGTGTAACTTTCATTGAATACTACGGGTGCTCTAAATCAGGATCAGCCTTCATCATATTCAAACCTTCATGTGGCGCCCTATAACAAGCCATTAACGAAATAGAAAGAAATTGGTACTTTTTCCCATCTTATGCTATTACGGATCGGATTTGGGTGTACAATCATTGACGAAATCTTAACATGGACTGGATTGATTTAATGTCCGCAAAGTCACCTGTAAAGCCTGTTTAATTTTTCCGGTCGGTCGCTTTTGGCAACAATCGTTGCCTCACGTTAACTAGTACGAGTAAGTAAGGAAGCCAACAGATAAAAACTTCAAATTATCAGTTTTGCGATTTCGTCACTTATTTTTTCAACAATGCATAGTACCTATTTCAATATTTTTTCGAATTACTAAAAATACAGTTTTGTTTACAAACGGTAGCAGTTTATTGCACATCACTCTACTTGAATATTAATTTTTAAGCCCACGATTTGAAATTGAAAACAAAAAAATTTTTGACTTCGGTTATTTGATGTAATCACCGAATTGTAAAACGTGCGTGTAATAGATTGCTCGAAAGAATCCAATTCTCCAAAAAAATATGCAAAACACACACACAGTGGTATTGACTGATGGTGTGTAGTACGAATATTTGTAGGCATACTATACAGACAGATCATCAGAATTAACGACCATTATAGTACGCCAAAGGTTGTGGGTTTGATCCCCATCCTGGACAAACATTTGTGTGATTAACACTTGTGTGTTATTCAGTGTCTGGGTGTTATTTAAGTATTTAAGTTTTATATTTGTGATCCTCTGTAGTCTGATATCTGTAAGACAAGAGCTTGAGCTACTTAGTACGGAGTCGGGTCAATGTATGAAATGTCCTAATTTATTATAATGATGATGATAATCTCCTAACCATTTTCAATGTTTTTTAGCACTTCATGTTAACAACATGACATTTTCCAAAGTACTCATATGAAGGAGCAGCGTAGCTTAGCTTAAGAAACATAAATTTTCGTGAAGGCTTCATATTTCTTAAAATATTTTAGCATTTGGTGTTTTGACAGACGCCATGTTTGATGTTGTTTAGTATAATATACCTAATGCAAATGTTTACAAAACGACGTTTTTTCTTGTTTTTTTATTTTAAATATATTCATCGCTTAGATCAATCACACGATAAATAAAAACATTTCATAAAAATAGAAAACCTTCGCCTTTGATAAGTGTTTCTCCGAACTTCATCAACTTTTCGAGTTTCTCGCATCGGATTTTATTTATTTAGTTTTGAGAACACGGTGTGTTTACAGTGTTTACAGATGTAAACATTTCCATCCCGTGTTCTACCAATCATTCTGAATAACGTTTGTACTATGACTTTTGGAATTCGCATAAAAAAAGTAACTTCTCATACATAGTCGATCCTGAGACTTGGTAATTAAAATTATGTATGGGTAGTCGAAAAAGCTGTCAAAGTCGTTGAACAAATATTGTTCGGAATGGTTGGTAGAACAAGTAGTTAAAGGGATGTAAATGTTCACAGATACAACCTGTAAGTTCTAAAGTTCAATTAAACGCTATTAGAAGCTTCCTTTCCGAACTATTATTGATGTTTAAATAGGCAATTGAATCTGCGGCCTAATTTGGTTATATGAGACCCAAGGTATACAATTTTATGTGATAGGTGTCAGACGAGCAGACGGATCACCTGATGGTAAGCGATTGCCGCCGCCCATAGACACCTGCAATATCAGTAGGGTCACAAGACAATAGACATAATTTATTAATGAAACGATAAATAGGTATGAGTCGTGTTAGCTTTAGTAAATAATCAAATTCAGAAGTTAATGATACTGATACTAAAAAAGTACTGTTACTAATAAGTAATGATTAGTGGATCACGATATGCACTTCTATAATCATCCACTACAAAAAATATCCATTACAGACGCTGGAATTTACTCTACGGCTAACTGTTAGTATACACGCTATCTTTGCTATGGCGAATTGGCCATCCATCATCATCAGTTTAAGTGTTAACAAATAGCCTTAAAAACAAATAAACATTTCACACAGTACACACGTAGTTACCGTAATGATAAAAAGCAAAATAGCGTAATGATAAAAGTTCACACGGAAGCGCAATTAAACCTACTCCTTCTTAAAAGGCCGGCAACGCATCAGCGACCTATCTGATCTCGCAGATGTTCATGGGCATGTTCATGGGCAGCGGTGATTACTTACCAGCAGGTGACCTGCTTGCTCGTTTGCCGCCTCTAGTATAAAAAAAAGGCTAGTAAAATTCTTTTGATGATATTTTGACTTAATTAATATCACATACTGCCAAGTTAATGGCAGAAATAAGGACATAATGTAAAGCAAAAGTATCAACCTACACACTGTCCCATTGCAGGGCAAAGGCGCCCATCACAGAAGTCAAGTCATCGCTACTATGATGGGATTAGGCTCAATCAACAGGGTTGCCTAATGCGGATTGGTGATCGATCACAAACCCAAGCCATATAAAATACGCACATCTATACTAATTATAAAGAGGTAACTTCTGTAGACAACGACAAGGCTTATATACGTAAACCGAAAACACTAAACGCTTGCGCGATGTAAATTAGACACAGCGCCATCTATTGGTTCATTTCTGAATTACGGTCCCGAAGCGAAGTGAGGGCGGGCCACTAGTGTGTTTTATAAATCCAGAGGTAGGTACGTGCTCGGATTCGAACCATGAATCCCCTATCAAAGGTGCGTACTTGATCTCTGAGCTATCATCGCTCAAGGTCAGGGTCAATAAACGGATCAAGTCTAATTTGTAAACACAACTAATTTGTTAGTTAAAATTGTTCAATTAAATCATCATCTCAACACCTGACACCAATTACCTCTTAAATTTAGCTCAAGCATCAAAGCAAAAGGTTAATAACCTATTTACATAAAAGTTAAGAGATACTCAAACAAAGAGTCTCTCAACATTAATAAGTAAGTCATGTTTGAGTACAGGGCCAGGACTTGAGTGTCCTACTTGTTGAATGCTGAACCGGGGTCGAGTTCACTTCGGCTTAGAGCCTACTTATAAGTCTTTAGCAGCCATTGTTAGACAACTTCAAAGGGATAACTTAGAAATAGAGTTCTAGATAAGTTACTTGTTTACATCTTTAAGAAGTCATTTTGGTCGAAAGTGCCAAGGGGACGTCCCTTGCTCGTTTTAATTTTGAGTGGTGGTTGACAGACGGGTTACGAGACTGATGAGTTAACAGCGACGGGCGTTGTATGTTTTTACTTTTTAGTGGGTATAAATGTGGGTATCCTTCCCAGAGAGTCCCACATTCCTACGAATTGACGGGACAGCACAGGACTGGCAAAGAATTTAACGCTTTTAAAAAATGGCGAAATGACCAATGTCATAACATGGCAGAAGAGTAAGGTGCGTGTCCGTGCTGTACTTCACGAATGCTTGTTTGATCTATTAGCGTCGCTATTTGATTTTTATTAATAGTGAGAATATCATGACTTTAAAAAAAACTCATTAACTGTTAAAAACTGTAACAAAATAAGAAATTAGACAAGAACATAAACGCGGCAATAGAAATCAGACAAGAACTAGACAATAATAAGAAATAAAAATGCCTTTGGCGATAACACATACTGCCTGCTACCTATCACATAAAAAAAATAACAGTCGTAGTAACTAGTAAAAGAACGCTTCGACGAATTTCAACAATATTCTTGGTAAACAGTGCTAATTGTTAATTATGCTTTATTATTAGTAAACGATCAATCAAATGGAATGAGTTCAAATCGTACGCTCCGTCTAGTGTATAAACTGTCTTAAGCAATGCAAATATAGAAGCATTTGCGTGAATTACGAACGTTTTCGACTAAGAAGAAAAGCCGATGTTTGTTCAGGTTTTTCGGTAAAGGAATATAAATCTTTCTTTGTATATTTGATCAGTTTCAAGTGCGGACATGCGACCCTGCTATTTATTCTCTTTCTCTCTTATTAAAAAAGAGATTTATCTGAATTATCTTCAAGCAATCTTCATAAAACCTATCTTTGACATGGAAATTTGCCTAATAATTATATAGCATACTTATTGTGGAGGACGCATTTATTATTATTTTATACACGGTTTGGGTAGATTGTCGAAGTCTCTTTAACCAAATAATCTCTTACTAGTTCTCACTAGTAAGAGAGTTCTCACTAGTCTTAGACTATCCATTTTACCAAAACGTCTTCGCATATACCAATTCAGCATTCGCTTGACCGTACCTGTAACAAAAAAAAACCAGTAATAAGTAGGCGTACTTAGTTTGTATTAAGCAGTAGTCAAAAATACATGCACACTTTATATGAATCTAGTACTTGAACTTATTGCCACTTCCAGATAAAAATATTCGACATCAGGCAAGAACGTTTTGCGTATGTGCGAGGGATACACATACTTTGATCTCAAGACTACAGACACAGGATATATCTACAGATCTTAACACACATGTTTGCGGCAAAAAGCTTTTTTTATCCCTGAGTAAATATGTACGGTGGCCAGCACATCAAGTTACTACAATCTGTCAAATTTCTTCAATCGAACCTCACTTTTATGTCAAACGTGTTTGGTTCAATATCAACTGAGGAAATTTGACAGATTGTAGTAACTTGATGTGCTGGCCACTGTACATATTATATTAGAATGGTATAAAACTGCCAGTCAAAGACATTACATTGTTTATATTTAAAAATGTTGAACTAAGGCAGCTAGGGGCGTCTCCCAACTTACCCAGACCAAAGCCATAATGAGAAAAAAAACTCTTCTACAAATTGACTCGACCGCGAATCGTATCTTAAGCACTTGGCCACATATCGTAGCCACTGCGTCATCAGGGTTGTCATAGATAGATAGATAGATACTCTTTATTGAACAACACATTACAGAACTTAATGCTAATAGTAATTTCCAAGTACAATATCGGCGGCCTTATCGCTTCAATTCTAATTTGAGTATGTAGCAATAAGATTAAAATATTACCGCCACCCGTTCTGAAAAGGAAAGAGCCAAGGATACTGTTATTAAATTTCAGAATCCAATAAGATACTTAAGCTCAGATGGAATCTGGATTCTTCGGAACTTACGGCTTATTTCTGGCATGGCCACTTGTTGCATTGACAAGTTCGTTGTTATAAGCTACCTTCGTTTTAATCTCCAATATCTATCTGAAGGCAGTTTTACTTTCTTTATAACGACTGTGGCAAACAAGCGTTAATCCTTTACTATGGCAACGGATTAGCTCAGCCTTTAACTTTTACCATTCCAGAGGATTGCATACGCGTTACTGACACTTCAAAAACCTTTAAGACTTCGTGATACTGTACAGAGCTGATCTAGATTGTCTTAAATTGAAAAAAAAACTACACAGAGTTCCTACTTAAAATTTAAAGGCTTAATTAATGACACATCTAAAAGCCACTTAAATATAGGTAATACATACTAATTACGATTTTAAAGAATTCTATGGAAGACGAGAAGGTTTATAAGCAGTTCAAAAAGATGCAACATTTGAATAATAGAATCGGTATTCAGCGCCATCTATTAGTAAAGTTCCGAACATCAGAACTAGGTAAAAGCGGGTCACCGTTTATATTTTCTTCAACATCAATGTAATTTCCTGGAGCCCAGAATTAATCCCTTAATCAAGTAATGAAGACCGAGCTACAACTAATCTAGAAAATGCAGCTCTCACTGTCTCAGCTGGGATTAGCACAGTTCCGAATATCCGTATCCGCGAATATCCGTTACTTTTTTGCAGATCGTTAAATTATCTTTTTTTTATTGATTCTATCAAGTGCTATGATACGTATACTTATTGATCAAAGTGCGATTCGACCAATGTTTTTCCGACAATAAATCTGTGGTACCTATAAGGCTGTCATACCATACAAATCGGAGTATTATATCTACCACAGACTTATCCTCGTGACCACAGACTTATGTCTGAATGGGTTTTAATAAGTCGTTAAAACCCATTCAGACATTTTTTTATTCTTATTTTCCATACCTTTTTATACTCGATGTCGTCACGTCAACTATAGTTTTACGGTCTCTCACGCCAACTCCGATCGAGTCTTAATAGAGAACAATATCCGCAGATTACATTTTTGTGATCTAGCACATCACTAGCCTCGAGTGATGGAATTAACCCAGAAACGATTCTTAGAGGTCACGGCTAATTTGTCGTCACTTGTTACATGTAAACGGTTTAGGTAATCCATTACCGTGATTAGTTTATACATTATCTTAATCTATGTAGAGGAAATGTATTTTTTATTACACAAAAAATGTAGAAAACAATAGTAAAATTTCTTTATGATTAAATAGATGCATCTAATGAAATTTATTTAGGGAGTCATGTCCATATCAGTCTTTAGTGTTATAATTTTAAAGTTTAGGTGAATAAGCGCTCGAATTTCCGATCACTGTCGTCGGTGTATTCAATGTTTGTTTAACCAAACTAACACTACACTACAACAACACTTCACTGTATAAAAAAGTCAAAACATATTATTTTCACCGTGCCTACACAGAAGCATCAAGTGGCTTCATAATACATTAATTCGCGACCGGGGCAAAACCGGACGTAACATGTGACACGTCGGGGCAAAACCGGAAGTAACGTGTGTAGTAGGGGCAAAACGATCCATCATCCGTTGTGACTGCCGCCTTAAATCAATTACCGAAGATTAGATCTATGCTTTTTGTTACGCGTCCTACCTTCATCAGTATTGTAATTGGCAATTACTTACTTACTAGGTTAAATTATTGGTGCGTTGTTTTACAATGAGGTATTAAACGAATATCAATTGATGCAGACCTTTCTAGATTCTAGAGGAGGAAAGGAATGTTCTAGAATCTAGAACATTCCTCCTTTTTCCTTTACGATTTGAACGAGAGTAAAAATCAATCGTACTAGTAGTAGTAATCTATCTGTAGTGTGTAATTTTTGGTTGCGTCCAATGCTGTCGCTTCGCAACCCGTGTTACAACTACAAAAGACCATATTTCAGGATAAGGAGTCTGATAATAATTTATAGCGTGTACCTAATTAGGAACGACTTAACATTGAGAGAATTTGTACCTTAAATTATACAAGCGCAAATAATTTTACGATTATCTTAAACGTAAACAAATAAATTTTAAAGGTTTATCTTAGTCGAGTAAATCTTGAATCTTTCTACGGGTTGTTGTTACCAGATCAATCGATCATCAACGTTGATCGATCTAGTAACATTTATCAGCAACTGAGTGAGTTGTTTCGTTTTCCATATCCCATAACAAATATGAGCACTAAAATATAGTAAATGAACACTTAATAAAATTGCATGCTCTATAAACATTTCTAATAACGAGATTATTAGCAATTAGTGTCAAACTACAAATATCACACTTATTTATGCATGTAACATAAGTGGCAGCCCAACCGCCACCAATTCTAAGAACAAATTCTGTCGTGACTTAAAAGATTAGTAAAATTGTCACGAAATAAACCTGCAAAATGCCTTAACTTGTTTAAAAGCGCATCAAGTGGTTGGCTTGATACCTGAATTCCTGGGAAGGCTGTTGTCACACTGGGCGACTAAAATAAAATAAGACTTTCAGCTAATATGCAGTTTTACGGCGCCGCTGACGTACGTCGACTTTTGTCTTGTTTGGTACAAGACAAGCGCATATTCAGCATTTATAATAGTTGTTGTCAACTGTACGTACAGTCAGCCACACATCAGGTTACCACAAACTGTCAAATTTCCTCAATTGATATTCATCCTAATGTGTATGATAGTAATATCAGAGTCCGTTGATCTCGATGAATGAATCGGTTGAAGTATGAAGTCATGAACGGCCACAAATATATTTAACATATCCGTGGGGGAGCCACGCTTCGGCATGAATGGGCCAGCTCGACCGGAGTGATACCACGTCCTCATAAAAGTGAAGTAGCACCTGCGTTGTGTTTCGCTGAGTGAGTGAGGGTGACGGAAGCCCAGGCGGCTAAAGGTTCGTAGTGCACTTGTGACTCCAATGGTGTTTCGGGTGCCTATTGCCGGAGGCAATCGCTTACCATCGGTGATTTGTCTGCTCGTCTGCCACAAATCACATAAAAAATGTAGTATGTACTATATTTCGGGACTCCGTACTATATACTGTTGAAGAAATAACTTAGTACGCTACCATGTATGGGAAAGACCAAGGAAGCATGCCAAATTGTCGGCATGTTGTTACAAATCAGCAAAAATACTTCATTTTAAAGCATTTGAAGTTTCATGTGGCATAAATCAACATTAACTGCTTGGTCAGGCAACTCCGAATACCACTTACCTAATGGTTCATGTCACGGAAGTAGAAACCGTGAAAAGGGAGGTTATACGAATGAATGCTTTCTAGGTTCGAAAACGTATGTTGTGTGAGATCGTATTACTTTGTTTTTCATATAACGTCGGTGGCAAACAAGCGTGCGGCTGGCCTGATGGTAAGCAAGAATCGAAGCCTATAGGGCGTTTGCAACTAGTACCTATACAATTACTATAAACCTACTATGACAGACTCATTAGACACTTGGTTCTTTTGTGCCTATCAACCTCATTTTTGGATCTCACGGCCGCTTACCATCAGGCGGAGTGAAGTCATCTTGATTGTCCTCATTATAAAAAAGGTGCAAAAACGGATTCAAACTGGCGACCTTCCGATTACATGGCGCACGCTCGTGTTTATTAACCCATAGCTACGGAATGAATACGATTAGAAGGCGCAAGTTCGTATCCGCACGTTGTGTTAACTCATAGCAACAGAAAGAATAAATCATTTCGAAACTTCAACTAGTGCACTACTAGTAAAGAACATTTTGAAACGAAGCCATATTTCTTCAAAAAGTGTATTCATAGCACTGCACCATCGCAAAGCAATACCAATATTCGAAACATGACATACAAAACACTAGAAAATTGTTAGTAAATAAGCGGATTTTACAGTATATTGATGACAGTGAGACAACTTCGTTTTGTCATGGAAAGTATGTAACAAGTGCGGACATAAACTTATGATAACCGTGCTGTGTGAAAGTCATGCTTCGGTATGAATGGGCCGGCTCACCGGAGTGATACCACGCCCTCACAGAACACAGGCGTGAAGCAGAGCCTGCGCTGTGTTTCGTATAGGCGGACTTGTAACTCTACCGGTATTACAGGTAAGATAAACTATGATTCGAATGTCAATATTATTTGAAGACGGCACCCTAAAGACATTTTTATGAGAATAACCCAGGGTAGGGTCAACCTATGAGGCAGGGTCACTACTAAATACGCCATCCAGTCAGTCGCGTTTTGTGCATTTATACTTAACATTTTATGGTTGACTTTAAATTTTGGCGATTAATTAAAAAGAGTAACTGGCAAGTTTCTTGCCGGATCTTTTCGTCAAAATCAACTTTCCGATTCCGGTGGTAGAATCGCATTATAACTATAATTTTTTAGTATATCTTATGTATCAAGATATATATTTAATTACATTTCAATTATAGGTACATTATCTAAAAATATAGTATTTTTAAATATTTTTTTAATGTATGATGATTTGTAAGTGCAGTGTCGTGTTGTGATGTCCAATATAATAAATATTTCTATTCTATTCTATTTAAATAAAGAATATTTTGACTTGCCTTGTCATAGTTGAAAAGCTATTTTCTACTTCCTTACTCCAATCACAAGCACTGTGGTTGTTATACTTTCTATTCGCGCCACGTTGCACCAGCGAATAAACTAGCAGATTGCGTCGATGCTCTTTGAGTTGAACCGGGCGGCGCCGAGAAATACTTGTACAGGGTGTATCTGTGAACATTTACATCTCTTTAACCACGTCTTCTACCAATCATTCTGAACAACATTTTGTTTTACGACTTTTGAAAATTCGTCGAATTTTTACTCCCCAAACAAAAGTAACACGTGACCGAATTCGTATGAAAAGTTGCATATTGTAATAAAGTTGCATATGTATTTGAAATGTAGCTATAAACCTTTGCATACTAAGCAGTATGCAAATAAATACTTGGATACTTGAACATTATTTGTTCTATGAGTGATTGGTAGAAGACGTGGTTAAAGAGATGTTCAGAGATACATCCTGTATGTATGCGCCCGCGTGCCACCTGCCAAAAGCTGAATAGGCGGGACCTACTTTAGATATTGCAACTGATTGCTTCGAGTATCTTAAATGATGAAGGTTTAGTGGATAAAAGCGCGCTTTCCATACGGAAAGGTCATGGTTCGGTTTCAAGCATGCACCTCTGGATGTTCAAAATATATGTGCATATTTCTACCATTACCTCGGCGGTGAGGGATAACAACGTGGAAACATGCGCATTTTCTAAAACGTGTCAAGCATGCACCTCTGGATTTTTAAAATCTATGTGCATATTTCTACCATTACCTCGGCGGTGAGGGATAACAACGTGGAAACATGCGCATTTTCAGAGACGTGTGACGTATAACCACAGAGGATATGTACGTGGTATAACCATGGGCAAGTTCTCTGATTACATGACATTGATATCTCGACGAAAGTGAAAAAGCTTGTTCAATCATGTACCTAATATTACGCCCTTTGGGGTATACTATACGAACTAAAAGATATTTCCTAACAAGAGTTTAGCAAACGCGTATTTAGTAAGTAAAAACATTTTCTCCGTAAATATAATTAATTAATAAACGTAGAAAAAATTAAGAGAAATAATAAGACGGAAAGCAGTTCGCCAGGAGCCATTAGTAATAAAAAAACTTAATTATTTCTCCAGTCCTTATAAAGAAAACAATTAAACGTTAATTTATTCAAAAGGTAATCTTAATCCTTGTTAAGCTAAAACAAGACATAGAAGAAGTAATTGAACATGCTTAAATTAATTGTCTGCAAAAACAATTTTAGAAAGAACAGAAAGGTAGACGTATGGTTGAAGAATTTTCAGTGTATCAGCTTTAGGCGATAATCGCTTGCAACACGAAGCGTGGTGGGTGAATCTAATCATTGCGCTCACGCATAGCAAGCAAATTTGACGGCTAACTGGAACACCTCTTAGTTCGCTGACTGTACCTACCCTACTCATAAACGTAAGGCGGTAAGACCCATACTCATTTCCTCCTAACCATAATATGGCTATGGACGGCCAATCTCAACGAACAGCTATCGACGCAGGACATTTATAGCGCACAAGTGTTTGCGCTGACACAAGTGCACTCTGCTATTGAAGTTTTGGACGCAAATGATTTTCACATACATTGACTGACTCCGTACTAAGTACATTGCTTAAGCACTTGTGTTACTGAATCTATGGCACCACAATACTTAAATACGTCCAGACACTGAACAAATAAAAGTATTCATCACACGAATGTTTTTCCAGGGTGGGGATCAAACCCACGACCTTTGGCGCATGAAGCAGGGTCACTATTAAATGCGCTATCCGGCAAGTCCAAATGGAAATGACAATCTCAGACAATCATAACAATTAGCATTGAACACAATCGATAACACTTATGATTCTACGAGTCGAATCAGGATTGCTCTCCAGTTAATGATTGGACGGTGTGTAATTAGACAATGCCATTTGATCCCGTGGCCGCAATTAATTGCTATTTCAGACTAGCGTTTAATACGCGTAGAAGCTCTTTTTTCTTAAGCGCGTTTTGGCTGCGTTTCCAACAGACATACGTATGCGTTGCGAGAGATGTGTTTGTTAAGAGACAGCTAAGGAGAGAGCGAAGAAGGAGACAGCGAAGCTAAGGAAATGCGCGCTACCATTAGTTCTTAACTAAATCCCACCAGACATGCGTATGCGTTGCGCGAGATGTGTTTGTTAAGAGACAGTTCTGAGCGAAGCTTAGGAAAATGCGCGCTACCATTGGTTCTTAACTAAATCCCACCAGACATGCGTATGCGTTGCGAGAGATGTGTTTGTTAAGAGACAGTTCTGAGCGAAGCTAAGTAAAATGCGCGCTACCATTGGTTCTTAACTAAATCCCACCAGACATGCGTATGCGTTGCGAGAGATGTGTTTGTTAAGAGACAGTTCTGAGCGAAGCTTAGGAAAATGCGCGCTACCATTGGTTCTTAACTAACACATCCTTCACAACACATCCGGGGATGTGTTGTGATCATCATCATCTCTGGTTGAAACGCAGCATAACAATCGTACGAGTTGACGCGCTTCATGGCTCGTAGAGTAAACAGAAAAACGTTGCTATGGAAACGTCATAGCAATTGGGTACTTCTCAGTTCAAGTGAACACGCCGAAATGCGATCGTATACGGTCGGTGTTTTTGTAAAAATACGCTAACCAAGATGGTTTCAGATTGCGATACGATGTTCACGTGAACCGAGAAATACCTAGTTACCATAACATTTCCGTAGAAAAGTTTTTATTTTTTCACGACCATAGAAGCGCGTAAACGTTGTATGACTGCTAAAACGCGCTTCAAAATACGATCTTCTACGCGCGTATAAAACGCTAGTCTGCAACCGCACTAAGAGGAATAGAATGTTCGCACGGATAAAAATAAACCTCAGGAACAAAAACCGGCTCCGGAACACTTTGCGCTAAACTGTGAGCTAAATTCCTGAATAAACGCTCTTCACTCAAAATGTAGCAAAGGGACCACCGTCACTATGCAAAGCTTGCCCTACATGTTGTAAAGAATATCTAGGTCTATACTCTGATTCATAATCATGTAAAGTAAACTGACAGATGTCAATGTGTCATCCCCATACATTATCACTCAATTTGACACATGCAAAATGTCAAAATGCATAGAAACTTGTCATTTTCATCTTTCAGTTTACTTTACATGATTATGAATCAGAGTATAGGTACAGCCAGCTTCATTCATAAAGTTACAGCCACTATGTCCAAATACCTAGCAACCTTCACGCTATGCAGTAACAGCAACACAACCAACGTAGCCAAATTAAACGGAACATTTACTGTGGTCGAAATTGTCGGAACAATTAATTTGATACATTCAAACCTTTTGGAACCTATTAAATAAATAAATAAATAAATAAATAAATAAATAAATAATTTGGGAGAACATCACATACATTGTCCTGCCGGGCTAAGATGCGCACCACGAGATAATTTTGTCGACACTCGTATTGCGTCATCGCTAGTTGCTTCTCGCTCACCTGACAGGGCGAGGAGCGGGATAGAAGGATACGCTCTCGCGAACGAGAGTTGACAAAATTTTGTCGCGGTGCGCATCTTAGCCCGGCTGGTCCCAAACTAATGTTTTCCCTTGTACTATGGAAACCAGAAACAAGATTAGGAAAGAACATTGATTGACGTTTACAGTTGTTCCGATATTTTTGACCACAGTAATGCTCTGTATAATTTGGCTACGTTGGTTGTGTTGATATTACTGCATACTGTGAATATCACTAAGTATTTGGACATCTTAAATGTAAAAATACGCTAACCAATATGGTTTCAGATTTCAATACGATGTTTACGTGAACCGAGAAATATCAAGTTACCATAACATTTCCGTAGAAAAGGTTTTTTTAATTACAATACGAACACAGAAGCGCGGTAAAGCTCGTCGGACTGCTAAAACGCGCTTCAAAATACGATCTTCTACGCGCGTATAAAACGCTAGTCTGCAACCGCACTAAGAGGAATAGAATGTTCGCACAGAGGGTCAACAATTACGGGTTAACATACTAGTAATTGTGATTAGGCCTGATGTAATGATTATTACATACCTACCAATAAGTTAGTCCATGGAGCGATAGAAACTCGCGTTTTGTGACCAGCCGAAGTTTTGTGATCAGCCGACCCATCATTTATGCGGACCAAGAGTGGAGTCCACTTTACAGTACACTAGTGGCCCGTCCTCACTTCGTTTCGGGACATTAGTTCCACTGTCTGCCAATAGATGGCACAGGGTGTTGATTGTATCGCGCTAGTATTTCGTCTTTGCGATTTGTAAATAAGGTTTGTCAATGTCTATAGAATTTATCTCTTTATAAATAGTGTAGATGACGATAGTATCGCCCTGGGTGTAAGAAAGCGCCTTATAGGTATACGGATTTGATCCCGAGCATGCATCTTTAGATGTTTCAAATACATCGTTAATTTTTTTCATATCAAAAACCAGACTACGGGAGCTGGTTCTTTCACACATATTTCCAACAATAACATTTAAGTAACTGAAATGTATTTTCCCCTTCAAAGAGCTTAGCTTAACTTTTCGTAGGCGCGAATGTTCGCAACGGATAAAAATAAACCTCACGAACAAAAAGCGGCTCCGGAACACTTTGCGCTAAACTGTGAGCTAAATTCCTGAATAAACGCTCTTCACTCAAAATGTAGCAAAGGGACCACCGTCACTATGCAAAGCTTGCCCTACATGTTGTAAAGAATATCTAGGTCTATACTCTGATTCATAATCATGTAAAGTAAACTGACAGATGTCGATGTGTCATCCCTATACATTAAGTTTCACTCAATTTGACACATGCAAAATGTCAAAATGCATAGAAACTTGTCATTTTCATCTTTCAGTTTACTTTACATGATTATGAATCAGAGTATAGGTACAGCCAGCTTCATTCATAAAGTTACAGCCACTATGTCCAAATACCTAGCAACCTTCACGCTATGCAGTAACAGCAACACAACCAACGTAGCCAAATTAAACAGAACATTTACAGTGGTCGAAATTGTCGGAACAATTAATTTGATACATTCAAACCTTTTGGAACCTATTAAATAAATAAATAAATAATTTGGGAGAACATCACATACATTGTCCTGCCGGGCTAAGATGCGCACCACGAGATAATTTTGTCGACACTCGTATTGCGTCATCGCTAGTTGCTTCTCGCTCACCTGACAGGGCGAGGAGCGGGATAGAAGGATACGCTCTCGCGAACGAGAGTTGACAAAATTTTGTCGCGGTGCGCATCTTAGCCCGGCTGGTCCCAAACTAATGTTTTCCCTTGTACTATGGAAACCAGAAACAAAGATTAGGAAAGAAACATTGATTGACGTTTACAGTTGTTCCGATATTTTTGACCACAGTAAATGCTCTGTATAATTTGGCTACGTTGGTTGTGTTGATATTACTGCATACTGTGAATATCACTAAGTATTTGGACATCTTAAATGTAACTTTATATATGACGCTAACTGTACGTATGTCTAAGTTAGGTTTATTTTAGGCCTCCTGGTTTTATAAACAGTTTGATATTAAAATGTTATTTGTTTCCAAAACAGCAAAAAATGGTTGAAATCTTAAGTAGAAACACGTTTTGAGAATCACTTAAATTCAATTAAAAGAGCAGACTCAGCGCACTGACGCTATTTAAGCTCTACATTACGAGCTAGATTTTGTTAAGAGTGTTCTTAAGAAAGAAAAAGGTACAAGTGGCTTTTACGCCACCCTCACCCAACGGAACAATAATAGGGTGAAACGCTTTTAATAAAGTCGAATACGTTTTTGAATGATGAAATAATGAGTTCCAAGAAGTACAAAGAGGTATTCTTTCTTTGATGTAATGGCCTCCACTCAAGTCCTTTGGATTTGCAACTCATCTAAACCTAAAGAATGATGAATGCTTGAACATCTCTAGTTTGTGATGTTAATAATAACGGGAATTTAATTTTTTTTAAGTAGGTACATAATCATGTACTTAAATTAACGCGCCATTATTTTTAAATACATAATAATGTACTTAAATTAACGCGACACTACTTTTAAGTACTTATCGCGTATTTAAAAATTAACGTCGCGTTATTAAAACATTAGTTACTATGAAACGCGAAAATCTAAAGAACTATCCCTAACTTATGTTTGTTATACCGTCAAAGTGGGCTAACTACCTACATATTTTTATGAAAATTACTACATAATAATTATACCTTTTTGATTTACAGTACCGGGCCGCGTTCCGATTCCCGGGTCGTGTAACTGCACGATTCAAATTTTCCAAATAATAATTGCACCTAAATAAACACGCCTCCGATTTTCGAGCACAGCACAACAAACCATACTTTATAACTTATCAAGATTCAGAAAAGGGCTTCATAACCAAGCAAGCATTTGTTAGCTAAAATAACTTTCTTTGTTTCATAGATACTCACCAAACAGTAGGGCCAGGATGAAATAATATTTGTTATAGACAAACAGTCCCTTTTAGTAACCGCGATGGGTAACATTGAACTCGAGAAAACATTTTTCACACGTGTCGAATAAGCTCCTATATTTACAGACATTTTAGGTCGGTAAATTACTTAATATTTGACATTCATAAAATAATGTTTGTATAGAATTACACGTGATTAATGGGCAGCCTCCAAAAAACTGCACCTATACTGCCTATACTAGCAAAAACACATGATAATAACCGGAAACTAATAGGTAAGTATAGGTTTTTGTTTGAATAATAGTCCACTGTAATTTCTCTTCTCTTGAACCAAACTATACAGGAATTAATCGGAAAATCTTACGGTGCATGTAGGGTTGCCAAGCGTCCGGATAAAGCCGGACATTGTCAGGCTTTTTGGTTATATATCCGGCTATTTGTGTAGTTTAGACGTTGTCCAGCCTATCAAGATTTTGTAAGGCTTTTCAAATTCGAACTTTTCCTCTTTCGTTATAAGGTGGCTTTCGAAAAGGTATAAAAATGACCGGCTTTTTACCCAAATGTCCGGCTACTGTTGGATTGTCCGGCTTTTCGTTTTTATGTTCTGGCAATCCTAGGTGCAGGTAGTCCTGGGAGTAGGTAGGTATCAACAAGTTTCATCATGTGATCAGTGACCGAATCTTTGACTCCCTCCATGTCACACGCGATGTGCTATTGTTGTTTGGACGCGACAACATTCTCGTTCGTTACGGGACGGTTTCGCAGTAAGCCCTTCGCATCTCTACGAAGGAAACATAAATCCATACACGCGAAGCCAATAAAAAGCAAACGAGTGGAACAAATAACAATCCATCCAAGAAACCATCGGCAGGAATTGAAATTCATCAAACCAGGGAGAATGCATTGACAGGGCGCTTTACGGCGCCCGCCCCACTCGTAAACTGAGTTACGTTTATTATAATAAATTGACACTCTCTTTATGGCGGAGACATCCTACTCGCTTACATATAGTCAGTTACGAGAAGTGATGCGAAGCGATATATCGATAAAATAAATTAGGTCTTACTTCATCAACACGGCATCAATGCAAATAAAATACGCGTGTCGTTTTAAAGACCTCATCCGTTGTTTTTCGTTAGTTAAAGAAAAAATAAAATAGAATGAATCATTTTTTTCTTTCTGATAATTTCAACATACATTTTCTGCAGCTAACATAGAGCTGAGTATAAGAATAGGGGTGTTATACACTCAGTGGTATTCGAGCCCACATACTCCAGTTTCATTGAAAAATACCTGCATGTCGTTCCCGGTCACGTCCAAAGCTGTCACCTCAGAGCCCGGCGCTTGTTAGTAATTCAAAACGAGCAGGTTTCTCGCGATGTTTCTTTCGCCGCCGAGCAAATGGTATTAAAACGCATATAGGTTTAAAAAATCCAGCACAGGGTGCTCGGATTTGAAAAGCCACTCTCATTGAAGAGGCACATTCTAATCCACTCAGCTACCATCACTCGCCAATCGCAAAGTGCCAAAGCCACCCTTCAACTCGAATGGGCCGAACCAGTTCATACGAAGATCTTGATCGAAAATTGGAAAGCAAAGCTTGCGCTGTGTTTCGCCGTGAGTGAGGGTATTCTATCTCGCTTTAAACCTTTACACATTTCGTAGCCTGTGCGCACGCGCAGTAGTAGTCAGCTGATTGGCACAGCTGCTCAGACGTTAGGTACGGCAACTAACAAACACCGTGTATCGCCGGCAAGTTTTTTGCGTTATTTACGTCTTTCACGATCACAATCTCACTGATTTATATACAAAGTTCAGCAGCTCTTTACTTACAGCAGCTAGCTTTAATTTGGTATAACTTTTTTAGATAAAGTTCGAAGTTAAACTTGTTTTTTTTTTTCGAATATAATTGATATAGTAAGTATATAGACGTCTGACGTTGCGCGAACGAATGTTCGACTGAACGAATGAACGAAAATATCGATAGTCATTTGACAACACTAATTATGAGCAAAGTAATGCGTTCTCCTGCCGTTATGACATGTAGAAGGAAAAATAACACGTCCTTCCTTAATCTTGGCCTTGACCAAGGCGTGGCTGGCGAGATAACAAGCCATATAACCAGAGCTTGCTCACTGGGATCTAATTAAGCAATTCCGTGTAAGCTTTCTGATCCTGGTTGTATGATACCCGAAGTTCGTAGGTCAAATGTTTTCAGGCAGCGTAAGTAGTGAACTAGAGACGCCAATTGATTGAAATTGTTAGCGAAACTTAAATAAACTGAATGTAAATTTTAGAATTTCGACACTTCAAGTCATCCATTCGATCTTTCACTTCATCAATATCGAATCGATTGTCAATCGATCGGGGGGGAAGGGGATAAAAGGTATCAGCGCACTTGTTGCATGTGTTCATGGGCGGCGGCAATTGTTTACCATCAGGTGATCCGCCTGCTCGTCTGCTACCTATCACATAAAAAAAAAACTAAAATGTTGGTAAACTTTGGTCTACCCAAACGGTTACTTACTACAAAAAGCCGGCTTTTACAGGTTTGCAAATATAATTTTTTTTTTGTTTTTACGTCTGGATGCAGAAGACAACTGGATGAAAAATCCCGTTTGTAATTTTGGGCAACTAAAGATAAAAACTCAATATTTAAACCTGAAATACTTCCATCTGTATTCTAACAGTGTATACGTACCTATCGGTTCCGGGTATCGTTTGTCTTCCATTCACAATGCGCTCTGATGATAAATCACCCAACCAAAATAGATGAATGTTCATCGTCAAAAGCCCTTTGATCACAACATCAATTTATGCATGAAAAATACAAGTCAACCGAACTATAGACACAATCATCACGCGGATATTAAATAAAAAAAATCATGACAGAAAACCGGCGTGAATCCGTGCTAACGCTGCGATTTCGTAGAGAGTTCTTATCGAAGGCCCATTACGGAAAAGATAGATAGATAACGTTTATTGGCCACAAAAGCAAAAAACAAAAGAAACAAATTACAGTATAACATTACATTAACAATAATAGTAGGTACATACAATGGTATTACAAATGTGTGGTGAAAAAGGTGGTTCAAATATTGGCAACGCATTATTATCACATACATACATATTGTCACATACTTCATTACATTAACAACATAACTTAGTAAATATTTAGGTCTGACCCGGTAAAATCTATACTATTTATAAAGAGTTAACTTCTATAGACAACGACAAGGCTTATAGGTAAACCGAAAACACGAAACGCTTGCGCGATGTAATTGGACACAGCGCCATCTATTGGTTCATTTTTGAATTACGGTCCCGAAGCGAAGTGAGGGCGGGCCACTAGTCTAAGCTAAAGATAATTGTGCAGAAGTTGTTTTATATAAGACCAAATTTTGTTAATTTTCTTTCAATTTTTATTTATTTATTTATTGTAACTCCACTAGTATTGCTAGTGTCAATGAGGGCGGGAATCGCTTACAATGAGGTGATCCGTCTACTCTTTTACCGACTAAACATAAAATAAAAGTTGCACGAGTTACCTTACTATTAGTTTTTACGCGTAATAGTAAAAGATTTTCTGAGGTTAGGCACATTTTATCCAATGTCGGCCATTACAGCCGCCTGTGTTATTAATGGCGTGTGATCTGAAAGGAATTTGCCAAAATAATAGGAATTTACGATTTGGGTTATCTGAACTCTATCCTTATTTGCGCTGAACATTTCTTACGATATTCTACCGGCATTGAATCAAGTCAAATATAAAAGAAGAAAAGTTAATCTATCGGAAAGTAAATAAGGATCACGAAAATATAATCATGTCATTAAATCTTAACATTATTTCTTTCTTAAACTGAATACGCTTGAATTGAAACCATTCGATTTGAATTAAAGCTGCAAACTGGTGTACAATACGCCATATTAACAGTGTACAGTCGAGTTCAAAAATATATATATACACTTTAGAACCTTGTCGCAATACATATTTGTAAGAAAATGGAAGTCGTTTTCTTATACATATGTACTGTGACAAGGTCCTAAAGTGTATACATATTTTTGAACTTGACTGTACCTAAATGCATACCAAACACCAGCGTTGTGTATGTTTTTTTTATATGTGATAGGTAGCAGACGAGGAGACGGCTCAACAAATGGTAAGCGATTGCCGCCGCCCATACACACCTGCAACACCAGTAGAGTCACAAGTGCGCTGCTAGTCTTCAACCCCCTTTCCCTCCAATTGGCCCACAGTACCCTCACTCACTCGACAAAACACAGCGCAGGCACTAAAACAGCACTGGTCTTCTGCGAGGCCGTGTTATAACTCCGGTCGAACCGGCCCATTCATGCCGAAGCGTGGCTCTCCCACGGTAAATTCATTACCGTTGGCTTCGGTCATAATACGAAAACCATACAGTACGAAATAATCTATATCTATACTATTTATACAGAGATAACTTCTATAGACCGCTGACCGGTTGGCGCAATGGTAGTGACCCTGCCTCATACGCCAAAGGTCGTGGGTTCGATCCCCACCCTGGACAAACATTCGTGTGATGAACACTTGTGTTTGTTCAGTGTCTGGGTGTTATATATGTATTTAAGTATTATATTTGTGATCCTCTGTTGTCTGATATCTGTAACACAAGTGCATAAGCTACTTAGTACGGAGTCAGGTCAATGTATGAGATGTTGTGTGAAATTTATATTTATTTATATTTATTTATTTATAGACAACGACAAGGCTTATAGGTAAACCGAAAACACGAAACGCTTGCGCGATGTAATTGAGCACAGCGCCATCTACTGGTTCATTTCTGAATTACGGTTCCGAAGCGAAGTGAGGGCGGGCCACTAGTGTTAAATAAGGCGCATTGCAGACGGCGGAGCAATCCGGTCAATTGTACCCGACCAGTCTTTTCATGATTTAACCAAGTCATGTTAGATCAATCAATATTCCCAATTCCCTTGTAATGTAACCAGTAACGATTAGTTAGCACCGATCCCTTGTCTTTTGCAGATACCCCACGCCCCTTTGTCTGTTTAGTCAATGTTGCGATGTGAGTACTCCAATTTACGCTACTGCTTATAGCTATTCATCATCAATCATCATCTATACTATTTATCTTCTATAGACAACGACAAGGCTTATGGTAAACCGAAAACACGAAACGCTTGCGCGATGTAATTGGACACAGCGCCATCTATTGGCTCATTTCTGAATTACGGTCCCGAAGCAAAGTGAGGGCGGGCCACTAGTCTATTAATACGACGATGTCTGAAGGTAGAGGAGAGAAAAAGAAATATTTTTTATTCAATTTAAGTCCATACAGAACATTTAAGAATGTAAAATATTATGTTAATTTACCGATGATTCGGAAAGTCGATTTCTACCGAAAGAACCAGCAAGAAACTCAGTAGTTAGTTTTTTCAAATTAATTACTATTAACATATATTGATTTTGATAACAATCTAAAAAACACTATTAAGATTACATACCATATGAAAAATCTCTCCCTAAAATTTATCTGATAGAAATCACGCTACTAGCAATAAGACCGCCTTATGTATCAACAAGCTATTTTGCTATTATTTGTTGGCCTTTGAATTCTTCCTTTATTTTGTGATGTAAAGAATATCAAAAATGTACACATATCATTTAAGCTTATCATTTCCGGCTTAGCATACTACTCTCGCTTCGGAGAAAAAAACTAAAATACCGATTTCAATTAAGTGCCCTATGTGTAAGAGGTGTGGCAGGTATCTATGGGTAGCAATAATCGCTTACCATCAGATGATCCGTCTGCTCGCCTGCCACCTATCACATAAAAAAGTGTAACCCGAAAATTCTAAACACTTGCGCGATGTAATAGACACCCAGCGCCATCTATTGTCAAAGATGGAACTAATAGCGTAATTTAGTCCCCCAACGAAGTGAGGGCCACAATTTTCATTATATCTATACAATTTATAAAGAGATAACTTCTATAGATTACGACAAGGCTTATAAGCAAACTGAAAAAACGCTAGCGCGATGTAATCGACGCCCAGCGCCATCTATTGGTTTAGTTTGGACTATTGTCCCGAGACAAATAGAGGGCAGACCACTAGTAAAATATAGAAGTACTAGCGGCCGCCCCGCGACTTCGTCCGCGTGGAAAAGTAACTTTTTAACCCCCTTTCAACCCCTTACAACCCCCTTTTCGCAATAAAAAGTAGCCTATGTCCTTTTTCAGGGTCTAGATTATCTGTATACCAAATTTCATTTAAATCCGTTGAGTAGTTTTGGCGTGAAAGAGTAACAGACAGACAGATAGACAGACAGAGTTACTTTGGCATTTATAATATTAGTATGGATGTATAGTAATCCTAAACTGTTTTCCCTTCCATTTGATCTTCGATCGCCTGTTTTTCCCAGATCCCCTTTACCCCCTTTGTTTAATCATTGTTACTCAACGTTTCACGAATTACATTGCATCTCTGACGCGAATTTTGCCTGAATTATAAATAGGCCTTCGTCTTACAACTCGCTTGTGTAAATATAATATAAAGCCGACTGTACTTACGAGAATTTAAAGGCTTATATTGTATGTAGGCGTATATTTATTATTGAAATGTTATTAGGACAACGTTGCCTAATGAGGGTTTTTGCAAGAAAAATCAGATAGATGACGTTGTGACGTTTAGTCCAACAACGAGTGGATTGTTTACATTTTGAAGTATCATGTCAAAATTACGAAGTTACGTACAAAACCAATGTCATCAAAGTTGGACCAGTCGTCTACGTAACTCCATGTTATGAATCGTATTTTTAATTATGGTCTTTCTAATCGAGAATTCGAGATGTAATTACTTTAAAACTATATTTATAAAATATCAAAACAGGAATTAAACGACGTTTATTTGTAAGTACGTTGTATTGTACTTGTAGCTGGAGGCACGAAAGTATAGTGATGACCGTTATTTTGCGCACTTGTAAAAAAGAAGACTTTCTATCAAAATTGGTTTCTGCGCACTCAAGGTCATAACTACACTTTCTTGCCTCGGACTATACTGCTTGACGTTTCGGCTACGTTGCAGCAAGCCGCAGATACTGATGTAAATTTTGAAGATATATGGGTTTGAAGCCTGCCACGGCAATGACATTATCATGAGCATAACTCTTTTGCAAAAACACTCATTAATAATACTTCATTTACTTTATGTGATAGGTAATGATGGTAAGCGATAGACACTCCAACCTGCAACACCATTAATTCATTTGCTTACGTTTTACACAGCGCTTACGAATTGTTAGTACATAATTGTATCTTACAGCATTGCCAAACGTTCCTGCATTTCGCGGGATATATCCTCTGTTTTGGGCCAAAAGGGGTCCCTGAAAAGCGGAACTGGAGCTAACAGGATAGCTACAGTTCCGCTTTTCAGGGATTTGAAGTAGTGACCTTTTTTCCCGTCATTCAACGTAAAGTTATGACTGCGCGACGTCCCGCTTTTAGCCTTTTTACATCATTGAAAGAACAAGTTATGACTTTTCAGCTCATTTTCGTGATGACCCATTTCGGACCAAAAAGTTTCTATTTTAGTCAGACCTTCCTTCCTAGAACGGCAACGTAGGATTGTTGACATGATTGAGTCCTTTTGATTTTTTTAGATCTTGGTAAAATTTCTTCGATTAAACAAAAGAAATTGGGGCTAGGATTAAAATTCATCATCATCATCATCAGCAACCCACGCTCGTCCACTGCTGGACATAGGTCTCCCCCAATACACGCCACCGCTCCCGATTTTCGGCCACTCTCATCCAGCTCACTCCAGCCAGCCTTCGAATGTCGTCATCCCATCTTGTAGCAGGGCGTCCAACACTACGTTTACCGAGTCGCGGTCTCCACTCAAGGACTTTATGGCTCCAACGGTTGTCAGTTCTGCGGCTAATGTGACCAGCCCTCTGCCACTTCAGTTTGCCAATTCGGTGGGCTATGTCGGTGACTCTGGTTCTCTGTCTAATTACATCATTTCTGGATTAAATTATTTTTAACAATCCTAGAGGCTAACCAAAATATTTCATGTTATACTCGTATGGTAGTTAGTCCCCCAAACTACCATATAACATGAAATACTTACGTTGAATAAAATTAGGTTTTGTGCACCATAATTAGGGATGGTACGGAGGATACCATAAAATCATACCATGTTCGTAGTTATGTACATACCTGTAACAAAAGAAAGTAACACATTAGTTCAAAAATCGTAATCGATACTATTTATAAAGAGATAACTTCTATAGACAACGACAAGGCTTATAGGTAAACCGAAAACACAAAACGCTTGCGCGATGTAATTGGACACAGCGCCATCTATTGGTTCATTTCTGAATTACGGTCCCGAAGCGAAGTGAGGGCGGGCCACTAGTACTATATAAACGTTGTTACGAATTACGAAAACTGTCTAGTTTATGACTTTTGAGTTAACATCAAACACAATATTCGTAAAGACGTTACGAAAACAGTTATGATTATTGAGTAACACCGACGAAACGTCACAGTAAATAAAAATTAATAAGGCAAATATATTTTACGACTAAATTACGCACATGCCGTCATTGCCTTAGTATAGTTATTTTTTTAATATCAGTACTAGTATGTAAGTAGACTTACTACGTTACGGTTATCAAACAACAAAAGAACCTGACACATTACCTACTTAAATCTAAATGTAATCTTCTTCTAATTTAAATCTACACATATCTGCGAAAGCTGACTGACTGATTGATCTGTTAACGCAGGGCTTTATTTATAAGGGTTGGAATCTAGAAATCTTACCCAGGGATCCTTTTTTATGTGGTTTACCTTTACTGCGTCAGCGTCACAAAATTACACACAGAAGGTAGACTCAGCCTGATTTTGAATTTAGAAGAGTTCGTTGACATAGCATAGGGTTGTTGCCCGGCATGAGTACATGTATAAGCGCGCGGCCTCTACCACAGACCTCGACAGTTCGACAATCTTATGTCATAGGCTAGGATTAATGAGTTCGAAAAGGCGTATTTCCCCGTTAGCGCACTAACTGCGTGAGTACATGACACGTTTTTAGCTCTTAGTGGGCAGCCTACTTTCTGTGTGTAATTATTTTGTGTCAGCGTGATGATTAAGCAGCACCCTAAGTGAAAAAAGCTATTGATTATTCAATGCTTAAACACGCAAAGATCCTAAAATAAACCATTATAAAGCTAAACAATACTAAAAGCAATATTGAAATTCCTGTAAACACAGATTTATTAATCCTGGTCACACAGGCCGCATGTTTTCACACCTCCCCATTTGTCAAAGTGACAGCAGCTGTCATCTCTGTGAGTAAACCAAAGCGTACGGAATATTTGTCACATACGATGTATTGCTTCTCATGAGTAAACAACAAAATTAATATGTTTAAGTACATTTACGATTAATTGCTTCAACAGCCGGAGATTGCGTAAAACGAGCGAAACATCGCTACGTGAAGAAATTAGGGCGATTTGTTGAGAAAATTAGGAGCAGGTTTATGAATACTGAACCATTCCAAAAACTCATTTGTAATTTTATTAATAATTAAATTTAAAACGTCCTTTATTTCAATGGTACTTTTTACAGTTTTTGCATCTAGTTTTCCTAGTCAGTAGTCATAGACACGTGTATTACGTGTATACCATTTTAACAAGGTAAGTGCATACCTAATGTAGTTCTTTATCTTCATAATATCGAGAATTTCTTGTCAGAAAAATTTGGCCCAATCTGGACTTCAAAACCAGAGCATCAAGTGCAGACGGCGCTTTAAGTGCGACCCACTAGTACGTACATAATTATTACACAGGAGGAAGGCTGGTTAGGCGAAAACTCGCCCGAAAAAAACTCGCCTGAGAATTTCGATTCTTTTACTATTTCTACTACACTATTTATTTTATACTAATCAAAAAACATTGGTGAAGTTAGGTTAGAGCAGTGACGACCAAAAAATCTTGAAATTCGAAATTCAAAAAACGGCGAAATCATTGTAAGCGCGCATGCATGTGTGCGTAGCCTGTTTTTATTGCAATCTGGGCAGCCATCTTTCTGTGAATATTTTTTTGTTCAACTAGCCACTACACCTATACATATGCACGCCTAATATCTATGTATTTGATAAACATATAATATATGTACATACGAGCACTAAACTGATTTTTTATTTCCCTATTCTGCGGATATATCATTCATCGGTCTCATTAATAAAAGTTACCGTTTGTGGTCTGTAAAACATTACCCTTTTAGTCAGCTCAAAATGTTTTATGGAGGAAAACACTAAAGAGATTAAAATACTGCTAGTGTTCTACTTTATTAAATTTGATGTATATGGCTTTGACTCGCTATTTTTCCGATTTCCTATGGGAACCCGATTACCTATTTTAATCATATAGGTACGTAGTCTAATTTCCCTTGTTACTTGTTGGATTGGACTGCTACCTTCAAGGTACTGCTGGTAGTGAATTTGTGTAGACAGTCTGGGATATGATATCTGACTTTTAAGACGCACTAGCACTCAAGATACTAACTTTTTTTATTGGTTCTAGGCTAACGCTTGATCACAATCGCTATCTTATAAGATCTTACGCGTTTGCCTAGAAGATGCCTTTTATTCTTGCCATAAAGATATCCAATTTTTAACGTTAGTAGTGACTCGATAAGGCACGGATGGTAGACATCTATGGTGTAGGTAGTGTTACAATGAGGTGGAGGCGGTATTGTTTTGAAATATCCTTTATTGCTTTTCTGAAAATAATAGGTTACTTTATGTTCTAACTACCACAATCTGGGAGGACACTACCTCCCGAGCCCTAGAATAACGTGAGGTCTGGACCTTCCTTACTCTAAATCCACGCGGTACCACACCACTTATTAGCTCGGAATACGCTCCCGAGAGCGTGTCTGTTTATTTTTCAATGCATGACAGATTCTCACTATAAAATCAGCCATAAACGGCGGCCAGTATCAAAGGAGTTTACCATCGTTACCGTAGACGCACGCCTATTCAGTGGTGGATAGAGACAACTGCTGAGTCTACTGATAAGAATTAATAGGAGAGACAAAGCGCAACAGAGTTCTAACTAAAACCTCTATATTAACAAACATTAAATCAGAGCTCATTATAAATTTCTAAAGCAGGAAAGTGGTGCGTAAACTTTATTATGTTGTTGTAATTGTTTGAATATTCATGTTTCTGCCACTGAAATTGTTTAAGAAAGTGTACCTTCAAATTTACTTAATTTTTAATGACGAATAATGAGAAATCATAGATGATCATTTTTCTTGGAAAAAGTACGAGAAAAAGGGACATTTTCACTTTTTTTCTTTCTTTTGCTAAACTTATGATTTTATCTTTGTTTGTGTGATATTGAGCAAACAAGCAATCGGATCACCATGGTAAGTGGCTTCCACCTGGGTCTATTAAGTAGAATGATGTCAAAGCCATATAAGTAGCTTAAAAAGTGTAGTTCAGAAATCGAAAATTATAAGCTGTTCCTATTTAAGAAAACAAAACTATACATTGTCTTTTTTAAGGTTTTAATTTTTTATGCAGAAGCCTTATTGATAAGTATCATGAATAAAGCTGATTTAGCATGTTAAAACATCAAAATAAGCAAAATAGCCATATTTGCCCCATATTTTGTTGAAGCATTTTCTTAAACCTGAAAACATCCTTTACACTTCCACAAGTTGTCAACAATAAACTGAAGTGTACAAATACTGACGTACGTTAACTCCTTACGGGCAATATACGGCATGTTATCTGGATTAACGAGGCCCTTTGAATAGGATTGCCAGGCGTTCGGATAAAGCCGGACGTAATCAGACTTTTTGGCACGGTAGATGTCAGGCGTATCCGGCTTTCTGAGTTTTTTTTTTTTTTTCACTTCAACGACCTATCCTTGCTTAGTACAAAATGCGAGCAATCTGCAGTGTCTAAAAAAGTGTTTCTGCACCTACATTATGTCGTATTTTGTCTTGTGTAATCCATTTACACAAGACAAAATACGATGTTTGTATTTTTTCTTTGTTGCCAAATAAATAACTTATTTATATTAGACTTTCCATTGAGTTTCCGTATGTTTGAAATTGTATTTCATTGCGGTAAATATTCATCTATCGATTAATTTGTTGATAATCACTTACAATCGGGTTGCCTCGAAACCACTTTCTCGTGTCCCTCCCCTTCCCCTAATAATTTTAAGGTGTGTGTTCAGCATGATAGTTGGCACACGAGCGGCTGGATGACTCATATCCGGATAATCTGATATGTCTATCCGGCTAATCCGATGACAGTCCGACTAATCCACTGTCCAGCAAAGATATGTTTGTCCGGCTGAACTGATGTCTGTCCGGCTAATCTGATAAATTTGTCCGGCTAATCTCTTATATCTGTCCGGCTTCCTGGTTCAAAACCTGGCAACACTACGGAAGGGCCCGCTGAGGGACAAGGATTACCCGCATCCGCATTGCGTCTCGTCTGGGACCGTTTAATCTTTGTTCTGTCTTCAGCTTACATGGGCTTGTTACTATTGGCATACGCTTCTACATTTTGATATAAACGGGACTAAACGCGAGGATATTTAAATAAAAGTACAGTCAACTCCAAAAATATGCATACACTTAGGACCTTGTCACAATACATAATGTATATGAAAGTAGAAGTCGTTCTTATACATATATATTGTGACAAGGTCCTAAAGTGTTATAACAATTTTTAGAGTTGACTGTACATTACAGCACTGAGGCACTACTTGACTTTTCGACCGCGTTACAAACGGCCGTGGTCACAAGCGGACTGTAGGCGCACGGCATAGTACAGTCAGCATTTACATGTTCTAAGCGTTCAAACCTACCAAATACATTATGCGTTTAAGCTCCTAATTATATTACTGTTGTCTCTCTCAGACGATACGTGATTTTGCTCAGCATTCACATTTTCTTCCTGCGATATTCTGTCTCCAGAGATATGGAACCGCAGGCTTCGCATATTCCGCACGAAATGCCACGTGGTCTACATTCAGCAAGTCATTCACGTCACCGGTGCTAGGGCTGTGACAAAAATATTGACTGTTTAAAAAAAATCACAAATTGCAAGACCTAGCTTTTATATCAGAATACCGGTGATTATATCTCGCACTGTGGGCAGCCCTCACTTCGTATCGGGACTTATTTCCCTATTAAGTCATAACTTTACCAATAGATGGCGTTGGATAGCTGGCGAATGAGCCTTGTCGTCGTATATTTAAATTTCCCTATCTTTCAATGATATATAGTTTCTTAATTTACTAAGGATTTCACAGTAAAAACATCTCTGTAAGTAATTCATGTTTCAAAATTAGTAAGAACTTTCACTTTTCTTATTGCTTTAAAAATATTATCGATTTAAGTAGTATGTTACACATCCCTATCACCTTACGTTCCCTGCTGGCATTCATACTCGCTGAATAGGCGTCACCATGTATATTTGAACGATCTCGCAGTATACAGGATGTCCCGGGGCAATTCGCGCATAAGGACAATAGTATTGTGGGTATAAGCTGTGCACTCTTCAAGCTCAGTGTATGATCAACTCTAGCTTAGGAATAAACAATCGAACAGGTACTGGAAAGAGAAATGGATCCTGCTATTGAGGCTATAAGCTCTGCAGTGCATAGTCTGCACTCTTCAAATGTTCTGCAGTGTGTAATTAAAACTCTAGTTTGAGAATGAGGAGGGATAAACGATCAATCCGGTTCTTGAGAAAGAAAAAGAATCCTGCGAAGAAGGCCCAAATCCCTTATTACAAAACGAAAATTAAAGATAGTCAAGATTAAATCATGCTGTTACGTATAGTTTAAACCAAGAATAACTTATACCACATTTAAAATAAGAGGGTTAGCATTTAAGGGGTTTGTTTAAACCGTAACTGAATTGAAGGAAAAAAAATTCAACCTTTATAAAAAACTAGTGGCCAGCCCTCACTTCGCTTCGGGACCGTAATTCAAAAATTGAACCAATAGATGGCGCTGTGTCCAATTACATCGCGCAAGCGTTTCGTGTTTTCGGTTTACCTATAAGCCTTGTCGTTGTCTATAGAAGTTATCTCTTTATAAATAGTATAGACATATATAGTAGTTTAACTTAGTTTACCAAATCAGACAATGTACGATATATTGCATCATACATTTCTAAATGTTATAATATTTATAAAGATATTACTATAATTATGAGAAGAAGTTATGAAATGCAAAAGCACCTGAACAAAAACACCCTGTACCCCTGAATTCGGAACACAGGAACCACGTTCATACGAGTCTCGATAACAAGGAATCTTTATTGTCCCTGCTGATAACGCAATGGTGCCGATTCTCGATTACGACACCGACAGCAAATCGATTATGTATATTCTTTGAAATAAGTTGTTCTTTCACCTCACGTAAAATAATAGTGACTTGGGATTGTGTTTAATATTTTGGCGCCCACCGTGGGGCAACTTACCAACTCTCATACGAGTTTCTAAAAGTAAGATATAATTAAACTGTATAGAAAACAGCTGTCGCTAATCGCAGCATATCTTAATACTTTTAACTCATTTGTTAACGGTACACTGATTACGGTTTAACGGTATACGGCTCACATTTGGTTACAGACCATTTTAAAGAGGCGATGATAGTTTTTTTTTCCACTGAATATTTGTTATGTAACATTAAAATGCTGACAATCACTTTAGAGTCATTGTTTGAATGAAATAAACGAAAGTTACCTCAAAATAAAAGACACCGGATGATATCGATAAATATAATCAAAATTGTTACCCTCCTTTTCACTTCCCCCCTTATAAACAATGTTGCTGAATTTCAATTACCGATGCTGACGGCGACTCGATTATGTTTGCAGATACCTTTGAAATAAGATGTTCTTTCAACAATCGCTCAAAGACAATCATAGGGCTATTGGGCTGTTACTTTTAATTTTACGCTACGTCTATATAATGCTAACAGTAACATTAACAAGTAACCATACTCAGACATTTTTGTAGCACTTGTGAACTCTGTTGTAATTTTGGCGCCCAACGTGGGGTCCCTTCATCGTCTTTTCTAAAGAATACAATCGAAGCTTTGTTTAATAATTCCTTCATTCTTCATGTTGAATGATAAATGTTAGTATAAATGCGAACACTCACATTGACACTCTTCTAAACTAATATTCCCCTTGCAATTAAAGCAGTCTGTTGCACGGAGTTGTTTGCATAAAAGGACTAGTGGCCGTTCTCACTTCGTTTAGAGACATTAGTTCCACTCGGTACCAATAGACGACTTTTCGGTTATATAAGGTTTGTCGACGTCCATAGAACTTATCTCTTTATAACTTGTACAGAAGAAGATATGGATTAGACATTGATTTATGCTGAGCCTCCTCTTTTTTGCTCACTATTTACTAGACAATTCAATCGGTTCAGGCCGTCTGGAAATGCTGAATAGACTCGTTGAATAAGAAATACAATTTACTACTTTGCTTTTTTCTTTTCCCCTTCAGGGGATATCTACAGTTCAGCTGTATTGTTAGAATAAAATCCTTCACAGACTTAAACTCTTTGTTGAAAAAGAAAGATGCTGGCCATGGCGATATAGATACACATTCTATAATTTATGCGTTACTAGTAGTATTAGAACAAGGTATAGATATTTTGTAATTTCGAACATGTTTTTAGAGGTAAATAACAAAATTAAGTATTTTATTTTCGACCCTAACCTATAGTAATAGGTTTTAAATTCCGAAAATGTCTCTTTTGCGAATGGCTTTTAACACGTTCACGCTGTAGATATCTATTATCCAAGATGCTGTTTTGAAATTTTTCCATAAAAACGTACCACCATCTCACCCTCGCAGTTTCTTATTAGGACGCAAATATTTCATAGGGATTTAGTTGCATTATTGCCTGAATTCGTTGCTGCCGCTAAAACTACCAAGAAACGTTAGCCATTTTAAATTAAAAAACCCCGCACACGTACTCGGCAATTAACCTCTTCACTCCTAAATGAAATAAAAATGTTTGTGTACAATTTACAGTGTTTTGTCATTTACACGAGAGTTTAGCTAGAGAGCACAGAATTTTTATAACACATTTTTCTTGTTGAGTAAAGGCTAACGCTTGAAATCTTGAATACAATTTATTAAGTGTTCTCTATGGACCTAAATTGAACCAACTATTTTCACTTCATTTTAATCTCACCTGATGACTTATTGGAGTGAAAATGAGGTCTAGAATCTCTGTCAAGTGTCAGCCTATATACAAATCAAGACATCGCTAGCAAGATGAGATTAAGTTTAATCACCACACGCTTGCCATTAGGCAATTATTCCGCATTAGCGGAGTGGTGATCACAAATCCGAGCTATGTTCGAAAATTTTGAAACATATTTTTCGCGCGACTCGATCGAACCCGGAACCCTAAAATCACGGCCCGGAACTTTAACTTCTAGACCAAAACGGGGTGTTAAAGAATCTTATATGGGACAAGATAACACAGAGGAAACTTAATGAATATAAATCCTTACTTATCATATTCCTGTCGCAGTATTTATTGTACTAGGGCTCTCCAGCCCTCTTTTTAGTATTGTAATTTTTAAAATAATATGTAAGTAATCGTTTTATTCAAATCAAATACAGAGAATTTTCTTAGTTCGCATAGCAAGTAAAACTTTAACGTAAAGGGTCGGTTATAATTTACTTCGTCTGGACTAATTGCCTAATTTATGCCGTAACTTCGGCCAGAGATGCTTTAAGAAATTCGAATGAATAGCCTGTTAAAGCCTTTTAACCCTCAATTAGACGCGGGGTCCAAGGGACTTCGTTTGTTAATTCAAAAAATAAAGTACTTACCTACGTGTACGGTCAGCATCAAAATTAGCTTAACACTTTAGTGCCATGTTAGTAACTGCCCAGTCAGTTTCTAAGGGGTATGGACTACGGATAAAATGATACTTTGACATGGCATTAAAGTGTTCAACTACTTTTGTCTGACCGCTTCTGCTAACCGTACTTAGATATAGTATTGTCACAAGATTCCCACAAAAAACTGTGGTACAAAAAATGTAGGTATAGAACGAGCAAAGACTAGACAAGTGCAGTAAAACAAAACAATAATAAATATCAAATTACTTAAAACATAAACAATATAAAAGGAGCTTGGTCCAGCCGTCGATCCTTAACAGATACCATATCCTCGTAAAAAATCTTATATCACAAAATGTTCACAAAGTATCTTTTAATGTTGCGAGTCATGTCCCTTTGGGGTGTATTGCCAAATAATTTCATAATTCATAATATTCTTGGCCCGTTACACCCACATATAGTTTTAGCAGACATAAAATTATGGATGTCGCCAGTCTACTAACCTATTGACCAATAACCTCTTGCGTTTTTGGGTTAACTTGGACTACTTTGCTATGTGTAAGTACATAATTTTTGGCTCAACAGACCCGCAGTTACGCATTGCAGATTCTGGCGCGGTGTTTTGGCTCCATAATAATTCAACCAAATTGTCGGATATACTCGTAAGGATGGTGATATTTATATCAACATTTATAGGGTTTTGATATTTTATGGAAACTGAAACGCCATGTAATCTAAAAGGATGGAATCAAATGGAAGAGCGCACAAACGCTGTCTATTTAATTTAAATTGATGATTTAAAGTGTAAAAAGCTAGACCCTTTAAAATGATTTTTTACATGTTCAATATTATCGGTCATATCAATACACAATCTCAGTGTGTTATTGCGTATAAAGCCATTGATTCAATGTTTTGAAGCCCGTGGTACGCTTGGACCATGATTAGGTAATTGTTCAGACAGGTAATTAGCTTGAAGTTGAAGTAGCTGCCGTCGTCCGACCTTCAATACCCTTTAACATAAAAACCAAACCGTTCATAAAGTCAGTAATCGTGGTAACTCGTTTCAGAAATAATCTGAAACGTGCAGGCATACGATATTTTCCGTCAGCGAATGGTAGAAATATTCACATAGATTTGAAGAAGATGTGCATGCTCCGATTCGCATCTGATCTCCCGTTAAGATAGCACACTTTCTTATCCATCGAGCCACCACCGCTCAATCAATACTATCTTAACATTTTTGCTTCAACATCGATTATTTCGACGTTATCGATATCGTTCCAGCCCTAGTCGGATAGCCAGCGGCATAGAACGCAGAATAAATAATACGTCGAGTAATTCGCTTCCTAGCGCCATTTATTGTGTTCGGAAGTAGGTTTATCATGCATTATCTCTTTCAATGCAGTTTTGACCTATTTACCGACTCAAATTTTGAACATTACGAAATTATAACCTAAATACTTCTGGCGTTCCATAGTAGGTACAAGAGAAAATCTTATTTTGGGACCAGGTAAATGTATGGTTATGCTTGTCTCAAATAAATTTACTTAATGTTGCTATATATTTCGAATAAGAGCTTACCCGTTGTAGGTTCAATTTAAACCCTAGGAAAATGGTTTTATAACCATCCAATTCAATTCAAACAGAATTGCAAGTGACCTTTGAACATCAAACAGTGGAATCCCACCTCGGAATCGAATCGGCCACAGAGCTCGTCAAAGCTTGCATTTATAACAGAACAGCTGCACGAAGCACAGCTAGAGAGGAAACATTTGTATTTTTGAGTACTTTTATTTACTTAACAATATTAAATGAATTCTACAAAGAACACTCGTGACGACTCGTACATGACGACCGAATGAGGGATTTTGCAAATGCAAAATCCGATAGATGGCGTTACGTTGACGTCAAGTCCAACGAGTGATTGGTTACATTTTGACGTTATATGTCAAAATTGTAAAGTTATGTTATGAAACAACCAATGTCGTCAAAGTTGGACCTGAAGTCAATGTATCGCCATCTATCGGATTATGCATTTGCAAAAACCGTCATTGAAGCCAAGGGCGCACGGAAATCAGGATGGCGGAATCACATTGCAGGATTATCAAATCCGGGATCAGGTGGCTTACTGAAGCCGTACCGTAACGAATGAGAATTTAAACTGGCCTGATGGCGCATTTGGTAGTGACCTTTTTTTTGGTGACCCAGGAGAAATGCGTTACACATACGGGTTATGTCGGACTCCCACCCGCATGACGGCGGGGGGTATACCGACTAAAACTTTTGGGACTCTCGATCATCGTCGCTCGCGGGAGATATTCGTAGGGCAACTAGCTCGAAGACCTAGAACCACGACATCACATCTCCCCGATTTGGTAGTGACCTTGCCTCATACTCTTCTATTAGTGCATTAAAAAATTGGTGCGCATGGAGAAGAAAACGGAAAAGACTAGCTCCTTTTAATTTCCGTAAAGATAACCCTGCCCGTGAATAAAACACGGATATTGCATTTTTGCGAATGCTTACCCAGTGATCGGGAAAGTTGTGAGTAGCTCGTTTAGAACACGCTACATTTGTAATGTAAATAGTCACATTCTGGTAATTACTTACATCATTCATTACAGTGATGACAGTTAATATTGCGGTTAATGTAGGCCTTTTTATTTCACATGAAATATGGTTCTTAAAGGTTACAGGGTTGTTAAAATTTTAAACTACATATTTCACCACTTTAATCCGATCACTGATGATTAGTTATCGAATTTTATTGCGAAACTTAATATTAATTTAGAAAGAAATATTATGGAAACGGTGGTTAAAGATTGGCAGCGCTCTTGTGACTCTAATGGTATTGCATGTGGCGGCGGTAATCGCTTATCTTCTTCCGTATGCTCGTCTGCCACCTATCACATAAAAACACTCTGAATAACTAAAAATAATGTTTGATTTTGTTTTGTTGCAGGTAAGATTCTAGTGTTTTTGTGGTTGCTGAATTGGAGGTTATTCTTAGACTGCTAAAAGCTACTAAACATTATGATAAATAACATTAACACAGTAAAATATTGCTGCTACAAAATACTAATAGCACTGTGGTATAATAAATCGCATAATAACGTCCATAAATCATATTGCATTTAACAACGATAAAATATAAGTACATCTTCGCCTGTAAATGAGCAACACTAATGTTACAGTATTAATTCACGTGTCAAAGAACCAAAAACGATTTAACTAGTTAACAAGAACCATTCATCACGACTTATTATGTGAAAAGTTGTCAGGGAAAAATGGTTGACGCTAATTCTACAAGCAAGAGATAAGTCATGTGGAAAAATAATGGGCCGGTGTGAGTTGAAGAAACTTTATAAAATTACTTGGTAATTGCTGCAATTTATCAGCCGAAATACTCTTGTTTTACAAAACTGATTAATTGATTTTAATTAATAATTAAAATTTTAATCTATCTATACTATTTATAACGCGCCCCGTTGGTTTAGTGGTTTAAGTACCGGGCCGTGATCTCGGGGTCCCGGGTTCGATTCCCGGGTCGAGCAAAAGTATGTTACGAAATTTTTCGAACATAGCTCGGGTTTGTGATCACCAATACGCATTAGGCAAGCGTGGTGATTGTAGTGTCTGTGGTATTATGTCTATGGCGGTTGTCAGGGTTACTTTGTTGTGATTATATTTTGTAATGGCCGGTTAACGAAGTTTTCTTTATTTCCCCAAAAATACTTCAATGGCGACGAGATAAAACACAATTATTGCGGAAAATACAGCGGAAAAAGACTACACAAAATGTCAGTCGGAAAAATCGCGGAGTTTAACGTGAAAAGTGGGAGTTGGTCTACATACATTGACAGGGTAGATATGTATTTTGTTGTCAATAACATTAAAGAAGAATTTAAAATGCCGATATTAATTGCCTCTATGGGTGACGAAGCTTACGAAATTTTACTAAACCTAGCGAGCCCTGAGAAGCCGGCGGATTTACTGTTCGCTGACGCGGTGGAACTGATGCGGCAACACTTACAACCTACACCCTCGGTTCTTGCGGAACGTTTCAGGTTCAGGCATAAAATCCAAAATAAAGCTGAATCTATCGGAGATTATGTTGCTGAACTAAAGAAACTCTCTCAACACTGCAAGTTTGGAACGAACTTAAACGAAAATTTAAGGGATCAGTTCGTATGCGGTTTAAGGAGCGACATCATCCGCCAGAGACTATTTGTCGAAAATGACTCTGTAAAATTCAACCAAGCCGTACAAATTGCCACATCCTTAGAAGCGGCAGAAAAGGACGCGGCCGTGGTCGATCAAAAAAACGTCCACGATGTGGTTGGCGAGAAGACAGCGGCGGTGTTGGCAGTATCTGCTAGCCGCGGAAATTCCGAGTGCGACTCTCCACAAGCAGGTGGCGGGTTACGCGGTAATGAATATCGTTACAGGTCTTACGAGTGTAGCAGGTGCAGACAGGTGGGCCATCTGAGACGAGTGTGTCCTAGACGTGGTTACAGTAAAACACGGCAACCAAGAGTCCACTTCGACGACACGACTGCGGGAACCAGCGGGAATGAGGACGAGACACTCGAGGCCCAGGAAGATTTTCACCTGTTGAGCCTAAACGATTACCGTGCGGTGAGTTTACCAATTATGGTTGAAAAACAGATAATAAAAATGGAAGTTGATACAGGCACGGCCATTTCCTGCATAAGTACGGAGACTTATAACAGGTATTTCAAGCATCTGGCGATGGAAAACAGCAACTTGACATTACATTTTTATGATGGTTCTAAAATTAGGCCGGTTGGTATTATCAAGCCAACGGTAACCTATGAAAATGTTTCAAAACCATTAGAACTTTTTGTTATAGGAGGAGGTACTACTTCGCTACTAGGGAGACAGTGGTTAGCTGAGTTAAATATTAAAATTCCCATTTTATCTAAGTGTCATAATATTGCTGGCGGTAAAAACCAGGTTCCTTTTGACATCGAGGATTTGTTACGCAGGTATAAGGATTTGTTCAGCGGAGGCCTGGGGCGGTACACGGGAGGCAAGGCGACGCTGCGGGTGCGCGCGGGCGCGACGCCGGTGTTCCAGCGCGCGCGGCCGGTGCCGTACGCGCTGCGGGAGCGCATCGACCAGGAGCTGGACGCCATGCTGCGGGACGGCATCATCGAGCCCGTCGACTGCTCCGACTGGGCTTCGCCGCTGGTGCCCGTCAACAAGGCCGATGGTTCGTTGCGGATTTGTGCGGATTATAAAGCGACTCTTAACCCTGTATTGCTAATTGATCGATATCCTTTGCCTCGTATTGACGATTTGATGGTTAATTTTAATGGGGCACGCTATTTTTCTAAAATTGATCTCTCCCAGGCTTATAACCAAATTGAGTTGGACGATACCAAGAGTTATACAGTAGTGAACACACATCGCGGCCTGTATAGGTATAATAGATTGGTATTCGGTCTGTCCTCAAGCCCCGGGATATTTCAGCGTATCATGTGTAATCTTTTAAAAGGTATTCCTAACGTGGAGGTGTTTCTTGATGACGTTATAATAGGGGGAAAGACTAAAGAAATCCATTTACAGGCTTTAGATGCAGTTTTTAGTAGGCTGCAGGAGCACGGTTTAAAGTTGAAGGCTAGTAAGTGCGTTTTTCTAGTGGACGAAGTCCACTATTTAGGTTACGTGTTGAGTAAACAAGGCTTAAAGACTGATCCAGCTAAAGTAGAGGCTATCACAAAGATACCTAGGCCGACTAATGTTACAGAGGTACGTTCGTTTTTAGGCATTATTAACTTTTATGGGAAATTTGTGAGGAACATGAGTAACAAGTTAGTTCCGTTGTATGAATTGCTAAAGAAAGACAAAATTTTTTATTGGTCTCCGGAATGTGAAAAGGCTTTTAAAGAGATTAAGTCGTCGCTGTCAAGCGCGGAAGTTTTAGCTCATTACGATCCGAAGAAACCGTTGTTTCTTACATGTGACGCGAGCGGGCGCGGGTTGGGCGGCGTGCTGTCGCAGCGCGGCGAGGACGGGCGCGGGGAGCGGCCGGTGGCTTACGCGTCGCGCACTTTGAGCGAAGCGGAGAAAAACTACTCACAGATTCACAGGGAAGCGTTAGCTATTATTTTTTCGGTGCATAAGTTTCATCAGTATTTGTACGGACGTCATTTTACCTTACGCACAGATCATAAACCATTGGTATCAATCTTTGGGCCCAATACGGGTATTCCGACCATGGTTGCGAGCCGCATGCAAAGGTGGGCGATTATTTTGTCAGCTTATACGTTCGACATAGAGTATGTTCACACGACTGACAATGGTGCGGACGGTTTTTCGCGCCTTCCAATTTGTAAAAGCGATCATGTAGACAAGGTTTTGCCAGAACAGACGTATTTGCATTTCGTAGAAGAATCTCTGTTATTAAATCATACGGAAGTTAAGAGGGAGACCAGTCGAGATCCAGGTTTGTCGAAGATTTTAAGCTTTATAAGGGATGGTTGGCCCACTCATTGCGAGGAAACTACTCTGAAACCCTATTTCAATAGGAAAAACGAGCTCTATGAGGAGATGGGTTGCGTTATGTGGGGGCATAGATTAGTAGTGCCAGGAAACTGTAGAGAAAGAGTGCTCAAAATGATTCATGAACCCCATATGGGGATAGTGAAATCTAAGGCTTTAGCTAGGAGCTACGTGTGGTGGGCCGGAGTGGACGAGGCGGTGGAGCGCATGTGCCGCGAGTGCGGCGTGTGCGCGGCGCAGGCGGACGCGCCGCCGCGGCAGGCGCCGCGCATGTGGCCGTGGCCCTCGCGTCCCTGGACGAGGCTGCACCTAGATTTCATGGGGCCAATCGGCGGGAAAACTTACTTGGTCGTTGTTGACGCAATGTCTAAGTGGATTGAAGTTTTCAACGCCACTAGTACTACAACCGCGTGGTTGATTGATAGGTTATGTGAATTATTCAGTAGGTTCGGGTTCCCAAAGCAAATAGTGAGCGATAATGGTCCTCAGTTTATATCACAGGAGTTTAGTCATTTTAACAAGAATAATGGGATTGAACACATCTTTACGGCGCCTTACCATCCTTCTTCAAATGGTTTAGCCGAGAACGCTGTCCGCACTTTAAAACAGGTCGTGAAGAAAGCAGTTCTTTCCAAGGAAAGGGTAGACAGAGCCCTGTTAACATTTTTAATGCACTACAGGAATGTAGAGCACTCTACCACAGGCCAAAGCCCGGCTATGCTTCTGTTAGGTAGGCGGATACGCACAAGGCTAGATGTGCTTAAGCCGGATAGGGAAACACAAGTCTCCAGAGCGCAGCAGCGGCAGGCGGGAGCTGCAGGAGGCGCCAACAGGGCATTTGATAAAGGGGAGCAAGTCTGGTATAGACAGTTTTCGGGGGCGGCTAAATGGGCTCCGGGGCACGTAGAAGATAGTCACGGCTCCAGTGATTTTAGCGTTTTAGGCGGGGACGGATCGGTCAGTCACAGGCATGTTGATCAATTACGCAAACGGGTCGGCAGAGGTGGTTTGTCGCTGGCGGCGACCACGCCTGCCACGAGTTCGCTAGTCGTCGGCACTGATACGCAGGGAAGCAGTCAGGTCGCGGAGGCTATCCGCGGTGGAGACCGGTCGGAGGGGCCGTCGGCTTCGGGGATGTCGTCGCGAGCGGAAGCGTGCCAGCCGCGCGCGGGTAGCTCCACGAGCACGGGGGCGCCGCTCGCGCCGGAGTGCCCGCTCGCCTTGCCTGCCGCGCCACCGCCCCAGAGCCGAACGCCACGGCCTCTAAGGCAGTGCCGAGTTAGGAGCCAGCCTAACTACAAAACGTGAAATTATGTTTAATTATGTTTTAGTTTAGGGTTTTTAATTAGTTTGTATTTTATTTATTATTTAGTATGTATTGTTTTAGTGTGGAGGAATGTAGTGTCTGTGGTATTATGTCTATGGCGGTTGTCAGGGTTACTTTGTTGTGATTATATTTTGTAATGGCCGGTTAACGAAGTTTTCTTTATTTCCCCAAAAATACTTCAGTGATTAAGCCTAATTCCACATGGTAGTGATAACATGATTTCTATGATGGAGGCCTTTGCCCTGCAGGCTGATAAAAAAAAATACCTAGAACTTTGTGAGTTATCCACATTCCACATATTATTGTATGTATAAGTTAAGTAAATATGTTAAATTAAATTTACTACGACCTTTTCGTATCTGCAATGTGGACATTGTATGCACATATTATCCAAAAAATACCCATCAATAATTGGAAAGGCCACCAAATGTACGACCTGATAAAATATGAAAAAGCAATTTTTGGCGGCGCCGCTTCCAGCGAGGTTTTAATAACCGCAAATCGGCCTCGTGTCATGATAGGACTCTGCGGGAAATATGTCGACGAGTAATGGCGAGTGATAGCAGATTTGGTAGTGACCTTGCCTCATATGCCAAAGGTACAATCAATCAAATACAATCTCCACCCTGGACAAACATTTCTGAGATTAACACTTGTTCAGTGTCTTGGTTGTTACACACTTATTTTTCGGAACGGAAACGGACTGCAAAAGAAAATAATTGCTAATCTATATATTATAGTAAAGGATAAATTTATAGACAACAAGAAGGCTTATAGGTAAACCGAAAAAGCGAAACAGTTGCTATTGATACAATTTGGAACTAATAAAGTCTCAAAACTAAGTGAAGGCAAGCTCTAGTTTTTACTATAAAGTTACTATGCAGGGTGTATCCGTGAACATTTACATCCCTTTAACCACATGTTCTACCAACCATTCTGAACCACATTTGTTCTATGACTTTTAAAAATTCGCATTCGCAAAATTTTTCATTTTTCCATACAAAGTCGGTCACGTGACTTGGTCATTTTGTATGTGAAGTCAAAATTTTTATTCGAAGAATTTGGAAAAGTTGCTGAACAAATGTTGTTCAGAATGATTGATAGAACACGTGGTTAAAGGGATGCAAATGTTCACAGATACACCCTGTATAAGTAAAATTTTCTAGAGTGGTATTCTCTATTCTAGTTTGACTATAAAGTTACCATATCAATAAAATTCTAGAATAGTATCACTTGTGATAGTATTCTCTATTCAAACTGACTATAGACAAATTCAATCTCAGACCTAACCTTCAAGTAATTTCATTATGATCCACTCGGAATAATTTGTCCCTAATACGCCACAAATCTCGTCGTAAACGCGTTAGCCCTGAGTGGCAACAAAGGCAGGATCTATTGTTTCCATTCCACTAGTCAGTGATTGTGTGTGCCAACCTAGCAATTTTAATGCACATTTAGAAATATATCAGATAATTGCTCACGAAATCGTACATATGAAATGTATCGTAAAATAGAGTAATTTATTACTTTTAATACAGAGATACAATTTTAAAATAGAATATGAATAAAAAAGTACGAAAATTTAACTTTCAAAGTAAACAACATTTACTCCACGACTTTAATTTTTACGAAACTATTTTTTTACAGTAAATACACATTTCTAATAACAATGGCAATGGTTTTACAAAGTACACTGCATCAAACATTTTTTTACAGTTCGCTCACTGTGTTGCAAATAAATTAGTTACAGCGCATTCGAAACAATGTGGGATTGCTTCTGTTTGTTTCCATTTTAACTCTAGTTAGCGCTTTTGTCTACGAGCGAAAACTCACACACTTGCACCGGTTATATTGGTTACATTTTAAAAATGCATTTACAATGGCAGAGAAACCATCACAACTCAATATACATAGTAGGACACGATAAGGTCTCTCCGTGATATTGACAGGGAGGCATTGTACACTTTATTTTTATTATGGTAATAATTATGTAAAAAAAACTGACACTGTTAAGGGAAAAAGCAGTTAGTTTTGACTTTTTCGGGAGCCAAATAACCGCAATATTTGGTACCTCTTAAAAATAAATTCACTAAGAAAACGGCCAGTATCATTGACACCCAAGATTAAATAAGTAAAGCAATGACATTATGTCATTGAAGTAAAGCAACACACTGCCACAAAAGATACATAATCTCACAAGAACACAATCAATAGATAGCCCAGATAAAAGCAAAGCAGCAAACGCCAACAGAAGAATAATTAAAGTGATATGTCGGCACAAAGATTGTCAGCAGAGTGGTTGAAGAGATGATAAAGAGGAACAAAGTGCTTGATGAAGTTTTCTACGGCTATTACCTAGATACAGGCAATAACTGAACTAAAAATACAGCATTGCCGAGATAAATTTTGATATTAAAATGAGAGTTAAATGACAGCCGTCATAGGTAATATTATTTTCTTTGCTTCAATCTACAGACGCGATGTCGCAACAAAAAAAAATAATTTAAAATAAAAAAGTCAAAAACTTGTAAATTAACTTCTTTAGATACAAGGTCTCATTGGTAGGCGTCATTTCAAGTTAGTATGAACATGATGATGATGATGATGATGATGATGTAGTCCGGCCGTTTTCGACCATGGCGACTGCTTCAACTCCTGGCCAGTTGTCGTTGGTGTGCTCGCATATGGCTTACGTACCCAATCCTCTTCACGAAGTTTCTCGCACACTGTGGGCAAGTGAGCACACCACCAACATAATTATAATTTATAGCCGCGGGTGGTCGGGCTTTCAACTCATCACGCTTAGAGTCAAGCTCACGAAGCCGCTGTACCTCAAAGTCTCGGACTTTAGTTTTCACCAATGTCCTCCACTCGGGTCGCTCAGCAGCTTGTTCCTCCCAGCGTGATGGGTCTAAATTGCAATTTTTCATATGCCGCTTGAGCACATCTTTGTACCTGAGGAGTTGTCCGCCATGCTTACGCTTGCCCCTCTCAAGTTCGGAATAAAAGATGCGCTTAGCCACTCGCTGTTCCGACATTCGGGACACGTGCCCACTCCACCGAAGCTGTCGCCGCATGAGATATGACTCAATGCCACTCACATTTGCTCTACGCAGCACTTCGGTATTCCGCACATGATCAGACCACTGGATCTTAAGTATTGCACGCAAACATCTGAGGTGGAAACGGTCTAACATACGGATGTGCCGGCGGTACACAGTCCAGGTCTCAGCTGAATACAATAAGTTGGGTAGCACAACAGCCATGTACACTGAGATCTTAGTAGCCAGTTTTATGTCGTGTGAGCAGAAGACCTTTGCATCCAATTTACCAAACGCTGCAGCCGCCGCGCCAATCCTGCTGTTAATTTCCGGATCAAGGTCGCACTTAGATGTGACAGTGCTCCCCAGATATCGAAACTTATCGACCTGCTTTAGCTTGTCCTCACCGAGTTTAATATTTAGTGTCTCGTGACCGTTGATATCCAAAGACATCACTTCCGTCTTTTTGACACTAACCTTGAGACCGAATTTACGGCACGACTCGTTGAAAACCGACATCAGCTTTTGCAGGCTATCTGGCGATTCTGTCATAAAGCACAAATCATCGGCGTACAAAATCTCAGAAATTACCGCATGCGATACCTTTGTGCGGGCTTTTAATCTGGCTAAGTTAAAAATACTGCCATTAGTGCGGAATCGGATACGGACTCCTTCAGTAGAATTTTGCAGCACCTCTTGGACCACTACTGCGAAGTATAGCGAGAACAATGTGGGCGCTATGACACACCCTTGCTTTACCCCACAGGTAACAGGGAAAAAGTTGGATTGTTCCCCATCAACAGCAACGCAGCACTGCATGTCGTCGTGCAGAAGCCTTAGGAGCCTTACAAACTTCTCTGTGCATCCTATTTTTCTGAGAACTATCCAGAGTGCTTCTCGAGGCACGCTGTCAAAAGCCTTTTCAAGGTCGACAAAGCAAAGGTATAGGTGACGCCCTTGTTCTCTGCTCTTTTCTTGCAATTGTCGAACCGAGAAAATGGCCTCACAGGTGCCTCGCTTCCGGTCGGAAGCCAAACTGGGTCTCTGGCAACAGTCGCTCCGAGAGTTCGCGTAGGCGGTTCAGCAGTATTCTGGCAAAGACTTTTCCGGGGACCGAGAGAAGCGATATTCCACGGTAGGAACCACAATCAGCACGGCTACCCTTGTTCTTATATAGGGCCTTGATGCGTGATAGTTTAAAAGTTAATGGAACTTGCTCATCTTTCCATATACGATCAAAAAGTTCCCAAATAACCGAATGTAGCTCCTTGCCGCCGTACTTGATTAGCTCACCTGGTATAAAGTCAATGCCAACCGCACGCTTGTTCTGCTGTTGTTTGATGGCTAAAATAACCTCGTCCTCAGACAGTGGCTCATCCAGATTGATATCAATGGGGTATTGGGGAAGAGACAGAATATGTTCTAAATCTGCTGATCGGTCTACATTGAGCAGCGTGTTAAAGTGTTCTGCCCATCGCCCTAGCACTTCATCTTTGTTCTTTAGAAGGCCTTCACCGCTTGCAGGTTTAAGTGGAACCTTAGTTATGGGAGTTGTACCAACCAACCTCCGCACCTCACCATAGAATTCCCCTAGCTGGTCTGTGTCCGCGAGCCACTGCATATAGCGAGCCTTATTCTGCCACCATTTATCCTTCGATTCTCGAGATAATCTGCGCAACTCCTGCTCACTCTGTCTAATCTCCGCAATACTACGTCGGCTTGCACCCGATACTTCTCTATGTTGCCGAAGAAGGCTTCGGTGTTTGTCGATTGCTTCCCTAAGAACTTTGTCGTTTTCGTCAAACCAGTCTTCACTTTTACGATCTTTTACACCTACAGTGAATGCGGCGGTATCTAAGACATGAGTTGACAAAGTCCCCCAGTCAACAGTGATATTACCCGTCTCAGTGTCAACGGATGGTAGAGTTGCTTTCAGCGCTCCTGCATACTCCTCCCTTGTCCTGAAGTCTTTCAGCTTGTCCACGTCTAGGACTTCCTGCTTTGTTCTTCCGGATCTAGAAGGACGCCGGAGACGCAGACGCAACCTCGTGACTACAAGTCTGTGATCAGTCCAGCAGTGTGCACCACGCATGACACGAGTGATTACGACCTGGGAAACGTCGTTTTGCCGCACAATGGCGTAGTCCAACAGATGCCAGTGCTTTGATCTAGGGTGCATCCACGTAGTTTTGTGCTTGGCGGGGAGTCTAAACATGGTGTTTGTTATTGCCAGGTCGAATTGAGCGCAAAAATTAAGCAGCAGTTGACCGTTATCGTTCATACTGCCCACTCCGTGTCTTCCCAGAACTTTAGGCCAAGCCACAAAATCTTGTCCTACTCTGGCATTAAAATCACCCAGTAGGAGTACCCGTTCCGTTGGACGTACGCTTCTAATACAGTTAGCAAGTTCCTCATAGAATTTTTCCTTAATGTCATCAGACTTGTCCAACGTTGGGGCGTAGACACTGATGACATTCAGGTAATTGTCATCGTCCAGGTGGAGACGCAGAGTGGTAACGCGGTCCGAGATGTGTATCGGACACTCTTGCAGTTTCTTCACAAGCTGATTTTTTATCGCAAATCCTACGCCTGATCGTCGTGGTTCAGATGAAGCGAGTCCTTTCCAATAGAAAGTATAACCGCCACCGTTTTCTACTAGTTCCCCTTCCTCGGCAAGATGTGTTTCGCTGAGCGCAGCTACATCTACATTATAGCGGGAAAGTTCCCGAGCGACGATGGCGGTTTTTCGTTCAGGACAGGCGTTTCCATTGCGATCAAGGAGTGTTCTTACGTTCCACGCGCCAAATATTAAATCGGATGTTCTGACATTATATTTCTTGCGTAGTCGACCACGAATTTTAAGATGCGGAGGCAGCCGCGGTTACTACCTTCCTGATGGGTTGGGGTGAGCATTTGTTTAAGGCACCTTTTCTAGCCCCCTCCCTGGCTGAGCAGGGAAAGCAGTGCTATCCCTGAATAGGGCTGCTTTGTCGCCCCAGGTGCTGCCGGACCCTCTCTGTCACCCTAATGCAGAGAGGAAGCGACCACGATGTTGTATAACACCCCTGGGGCCGCCTGTGTGCAGGCCTCAGACAAAGACCGGCTTACATCAGACCGGACCTCTCTACCTCGGCCCATCGCCACGGGGCTTTACGTTTTCGGAGTCCATTTTCGGAAGCAGTCATCTGCGCAGGAATATTTTTAGTGCATAAGCGGGCGCGCCGCCGCAGATGCCCTCTCTCGTCCTTACCCTCCGTTACCCAGTGGGACGGAATCCGTTACGACTGGCGGAAGGTTTGGATGCAGTATCTGGCCGACAGCTACATTCGACCTCAACTGTCGCCCTAAGCCATATACATTGCTTTGCTAACTCGCCAGATCCGCCAGTAACCGGTGCTTATCAGCGTGGTCTGCCTTCTCTGCCGACTAAGACTTCATGCACAATGCGGGAGGTATCCACTAAACAACCTGAAAGCTTTTCAGGTCCCCTCACCAGGTTTAGCCCACGAGCCGACGTGGTTTACCAGGGTGTGGCCGCTGTGTGCACAACAACTGCTTGGAGCCACTGGTGAGAGTTTGCAGGGTGCTTACCTCTATAGTCCAACGCCCTTTAGGCCGGCTGTCAGATTCAGGAAACACCATAAAAGTGAAGAAGCCAGTTCCTCCTGATTGAGGATTACAGGTTAACTTCGTTTCCCACACTTGAAAGCCACTCAGTCACTTTACCTTCGGGCGAGACGATGGGCGGATTGGTTACACGCTTCGCCACTGTAAAAAAAAATACGTTGAAACCAAATGTCGATAAAAACATAAACATTATGCGGAATAAGAAAATAGTAATATCTGGTAAATTATAGAAAGCATAAATTTTCATTTGAAATTACATTGAACATAATAGATAATACCTATTTACATATTTAAGCAAGTTTTATAAAAATACCCTAAGTATTATTTTTTTGTAGTCAACTTTGCAAGCCGTGGCAACCTATCATTAAGACAACATTTAGAAATAGTTACTGTGTGTGTGCCTAGTTGGTTGTCCTAAATAAATGAATTCACGTTGATGACATGCTTTAGTCATAGTTGAAGATAACGGGGCTACAAATGTATGTCATTAGTGTACACCGTAGTCGGTTCTACGACACTGTAGTGTGACTGTAGTGCTACGCCGTAGCATTCTCGTAGCTCTATAAATTCAGCTACGCGCCGTAATCTCCCAAAACTTGGGAAAATATGACTCAGTGATAATCTGAAATGTACCGCATGAAAGCATGAGAAAATCTCGACACTAGGTTGGTCTTTTAGGCCCCTGAGTGCGCGGCTTATCATAAGGGGTGTGTATATCAAAATAATGGGTTAAGATTATGGCCTATGATAAATAATTTTTATAACATGTTTTTATGTTTAGTTTCAACTTTATATATTAAATGTTGACTGGTGGGCCGCTCTGACTTCAGTTTCGAAATTTAAAGCAGTACCAATAGAAGACGCTAGGAGGTTTGGTTTTCTTATAAACATTATTTCTTGATATTCAATTTACCTCTTAATTAAGTAACTATGAAGTACATTCAGAAATATTCACTTTTGGTCGAAAAGTGGTCTGCCGGGAACTTTTCTGATAGTACAAGATGTGTTTCCTTCCCTTGTATGTATAAGGCTAACGATGGTCAAACGGCAGTCGCTTTATTGCAATAACCAGACTTCCAAGCGTACCCTAGGGACCCGAAGCACCGCTTCGACCCCCGCTTCGATCATAAATGCCACGCAAAAAGTAAAGTATCAGCCTATATACTGTCCCACTGCAGGGCAAAGGCCTCCATCATAGAAATCAAGTCATCGCTACTATGATGGGATTAGGCTTAATCACCACGCTTGCCTAATGCGGATTGGTGATCACAAACCCGAGCTATGTTCGAAAAATACGAAACATACTTTTGCTCGACCCGGGATTCGAACCCGGGACCCCGAGATCACGGCCCGGTACTTAAACCACTAGACCAACGGGGCGTCTCGTACATTTGCATACAGACAAACAAAAGACTTAAAATAAAACCAATTAAACGGGCAACAAAATATCATCGCAGTGAATGAAATTAATCCTGAAAGCCCATATTTCGTTGACTGCTATCAAATTGCATTGTGACAAACGCGAAGCTCATCACTCTAAAAGCTGCCGCAAAAACTGCGAACAATAATAGCGGCGCTTTCTAGATGCGTTTCCATAACGCTCAGGTGGAATATGATGTAAAATTAATTTACACAACATAGCATACATTGACCTGACTCCGTACTAAGTAGCTCAAGCACTTGTATTACAGATATATCACAACAGAGAAAACACAAATAAGATACTTAAGGGGCTATACGAATGAAACTAGCGCCGCCAACCTATTTACACTGATTGTGGCGAAAATATGATATTTTTGAAGAAAATAAAACATTACAGACTTAGATCCAAGTAAATTGGATTATTCAAGATGCAATACAATATTTCTAACACGCGACAAGTAACAATAATGTTAAGTATCGCTAAAAACGGCCACTTTTAGCAATAGAAATTCACTTTTATCTAAGTCTGTAATGTTTTGCTTTCTTAAAAAATATCGTATTTTCGCCACAATCAGTGTAAATAGGCTGGCGGCGCTAGTTTCATTCGTATAGCCCCTTAAATAACATCTACACACTGAACAAAGACAAGTGATCAACACACGAATGTTGTCTGTCGCAGAACTGACAGCCGTTGAAGCTTGAATGGAGACTGCGACTCGGTAAACGTAGTGTTGGACGCCCTGCGACAAGATGGGATGATGAAATTAGAAGGCTGGCTGTTGTTGGCTGGATGAGAGTGGCCGAAAATCGGGAGCAGTGGCGTGCATTAGGGGAGACCTACATATGTCCAATAGTGGACGAGTGTGGGTTGCTGATGATGATGACTTAGAAACGGTGCTTAAGGGGCTATACGAATGAAACTAGCGCCGCCAACCTATTTACACTGATTGTGGGGAAAATGCGATATTTTTTAAGAAAGCAAAACATTACAGACTTAGATAAAAGTAAATTGGATTTTTTAAGATGCAATTCAATATATAAAACACGCGACAAGTAACAATAATGTCAATTATTGCTAAAAGTGGCCGTTTTTAGCAATAATTAACAAACTTGGATCTAAGTCTGTAATGTTTTATTTTCTTCAAAAATATCATATTTTTCGCCACAATCAGTGTAAATGGTTGGCGGCGCAAGTTTCATTCGTATAGCCCTTTAAAACATAATCGCGGTTTGGACGCACGGTAGTTCCAAGTAGTCAGTGGACACGCGTCGGCAGAGGTCTTTTGACGGCGAAAACTTGCCGGGCGCACGGCAGCCGACAGCAAAGTTCGGACGCAATTAGCGAATGCAGCCGGATGCGCCCGACGTGCTTTTAGCAACGCACTAATTGGATGAATTATACTGCAATTTATAAATGCTACTTTATCTAAGAATCAAACTGCAATGTGCAAATGTTTACACTTTCGAGGTTGATTACCACCCAATTTTTTTTTAATTGAAGAATACAATCGCGTAGAAAGCAGTTTTAAGTATAGTACGCGTCACTATACGTGGTTTTGATAACAACAAAACCAATTTCTGTTATCTATACTGAATAAGTTAACCTGGTTTCTGCAGTTCTAGTAATATTTCGCTTTATCTTTGATATACATTGCATACATACAACTCTTTTTACACGAGGTTTTATTTTAAAAATGCTATGTTCTGTTCAACCAGTATCCTTTAAATAAGGAAGCAAACTATTGCAACCCCAAACAAGCACAGTAGATATTAAGCTAACGATATTTACTGTGACACAAATGCTTTAATTTTGGGATTTAATTGGACCAAAAGCACGATAAGTTGTGGCAAACGAGAATTTCGTTCCCCAGAGTCTAGTAAACGTGAGTTATGTTAATTTTGTATGATACGGAACCTTGCCAAGACTGCTCGAAGTATACACGTAATTGAACTACATACTTTAATGAAAAACACGTATATCTTATATGCTCGTAATTTTGAACCTTTGTTCTATGGAAATCCATTAACAATGAATCCACCCAGAACCAACACAAATATCTGTATAATCAACAAACATTTGTATTGGTGCGGGAATCGTACCATTTTGTCTCAATCTAGACACTAACACATCTTATACAGAAACTAAAAATCGAGTAACTAGCGCAATGCAATCGACGTCCAGCGCCATCTATGGGGCAAAGTGGAACTATGTCCCCATCCTAAGTAAGGGCGGGCCACTAGGATACCATAAAAGAATATGTGTAAAGTATTTACCTAACCACGAAATGCTTCAGTTAAATTTAATAATGTTTACTTCATCACAATTTACGAACGAAACAAAGATCTGTCTCACTCGTCTGTTGAATACTAAACATACCTTTCAAAGGAAATAAACTTTTTATCGAATTAATTCTGAGTTGGGGCTTAGGGACGACGAATTCTTGTTTCTTTCTTGTCATCAATAAAAAATTAAATTGTTTCGGAGGTTTGTTTGACATCACTTAGAAAATTTTATCTTTGTTGTAATTCTGCATTCAAAACAATTTTTGTCCATCAATAAAAATAATACCGGGGTTTTACATTAGGTCAGTTGAAAATACGAATTGCTCATATACACAAAGGATTGTGTTTTTTTAAGTAAGAAGTAGTATCAGCCAGTACTATCCCACTGCAAGGCAATGACTTCCACCATAAAAATCAAGCTATCGCAACTATGATGGGACTAGGCTTAGTGTTTCGCAAACCCGACCTATGGTCGAAAATTGCGACTTTGCTTTGCTCGACTCGGGAATCGAACCAAGGAGCCTGAGGTCACAGCCCGGCACTTAAACCACTAGACCGACACAGGGCGTTAAAATTTTCTAAGCTTTAGCTAAATTTATGCAGTAGATATACTCTAGAGTATTTTGCTTAACTTTTAGGGACACTCGTTTACAAATTTCTAGAAAAATAAAAATACCTTTTATTAAAATATTCACCTGGGAATGTTCAAGCTAAAAGCCGCGCGTTATTAACGTCCTGACAAGCTTTCAACTACAGACTCACGTTTCGGAAATAAGCAATCGTATTCCATTTACGATCCGGAAATAGTGATAGAACCGACAAAAGACGTTTTACTCCGTAGGGTCACAGTTAGGGTAGCCTGGCGTCCGGATAAAACCGGACACGGTTACAGTTTTTGGTTGCACGTCCTGCCCAATTAGAAGATGTCCGGCAGGTTCGAATTTTGTGTAGGAGAGACTACAACGAGCCTGGGTCCGTTGGCCGTTGATTTTGCGCGGATCCCTTTTCGGTCATGTCATTATGGTGTCCCATCAAAAGAGAAGGTAGGGGTATATAATAAAGAGTGCACTAGTGTCTACACAACACTTGTTTGGTATATTAGTGGCCTTCGTAGATGGCTGATAGTCGAATTTGGCCACCATAACAAAAATATCGGGTTTCTACCCGACATTATTCATACTAATATTATAAATGGGAAAGTGTGTCTGTCTGTCTGTATGTTTGTCTTTCTTACACGGCAAAACTGAGCGACGAATTGACGTGATTTTTTAAGTGGAGATGGATGGAAAGTAACATAGGCTACTTTTTGCCCTTTTCCAACCCCCCATTTTAGGGAAGTGAGGGCGCGAGCGAAGCTGCGGCAAAAGCTAGTTAATAATAAATGTTGCAAGACATTTACAATTTACTTCTCAACCCCATTCTAAAGTACATATGTTTGCACAGCTTATACGCATCTTTGACTCATGACGTCACTTACGAGTAGCTAGCTTTCATGTGAAGCGTCGTGTTGAAGTTCGTGCGGTTTTGCCAAGCACTGATTCAGTTTATCGTTTCAGGCTCGTTTGCTCGCATGCGATTTCAGTTTGCTCAACCAAATACTTAATGAGACTAACGCATAAAGACTAAAGCTCAAACTTTGTTGAAATTCTGAATGCTACTCGTCGTACATATTTTGAGGTTGACTTTATTAGGTATACCACTGATAAGCAACGGTTGTTCAGTGAAAAAGAACGCTTCTTCGATATGGGAGGTGGAGTGTCGAATTCAAGAATGCACCTCTAGGTTTTGTAAATCTATATGCGTATAGAAATACGCAGAGGAGAGAACGCCGTTGAAGTGAGGCAGAAACCTCACTCCAGTTTCTGATTCAGTTAGTCTGGTTATAGGGGGACCCCATAAATAGTAGTAATAGTCCCTTTTTAAAGGGTTGCGAAGGTCAGACGGCAGGCGCTTCATTGTAATTACCTCCCCAAATCCTGGTTCAAGGTCTAAGCATGCGCAAAGCTCCGAAGCGACATCTTTGAACGTAGCAGGAAACACGCTTACTTTATGCTATAACTCAAGCTCACAAATGTAAGCGTTAAACTTCAACGTTACATCTATCCAATATCCAAATAGATGGACAGGTGATTCAGTCACGTCAACCCCCAGGAGGATTGAAACGTCACCAAAACTGGGCCTAATATTCAATAACACTATTTAGTATTCATGGGAGTAACTGCCATCCGGACGCGTGAAGCCTTCGATTTTCCAACAGGAAAACTGAATGCGATATTCGTATTCGAAGTGCTTTCGATACCGTCTATTATTGGAGGAAATGAAAAGGTTAAAAATAGAATTTACCAAAAAAGTAAAAGATATTGATTTTCATTTCCATACAGTTACAGCATGTTGATTCTATAAAATTCGAACAACCCGCAAATGATCATCCCCCTGAAAGTCAGGAGAATGTCGTACTTTTGACACAACCCAAAATAAACTAATAAGGTAACGTCGAAATGATCACGGAATTACCTTACAGAATTCCACTTCTTACGTCTTCACGTATCGTATGACGTAACATTTATTAACTTTTAGTCACCTAGCAAAACCTTTGTCTAGGTCGTATCCGTTCTAGACGCAAGTTTTCAAATAAAAAAACCTTATTTAAATACTCACTTCTTTAATTCACAGGCACGCCATTGTGCAAATTACAACAAAAAGAAGGAAGTGGACATTTTTACAACAGTGTGGCCATATAAACACAGATAATAAAATTACTAATCCATTAAATAAGTAACTAAATTGTTCAAGCTACGAGTATAATAGATCGCAAACGGTTTGCTTAGACTAGTTACAGCTCGCTGCTCTTACAAATTTTACTTTGTGCCACACTTGTAAGACACGGAATTACAATTAATCGCATACAGATGGGTACTCCCTTACCAATATCCCATTATCGCTATCGACTTCGAGACCTAACACCACCTTCTAACGGTGAGCTTTACTACCCGCCAGTGTTGCTAACTTGGCACTTACGGTGGTAGATTAGCACTATTTTCGTAAGCATAACGCCCAAGTTTTACATTTAGCTCGTAGCACGCTTCTTAGCACTACTTTCGGTATGATGATTTATGATAGTGTTATAACCCCAGGATTCCAGTTTCTTTGATAGTTAAAGATGAATTATTTAAGTAATTACAAACCTTATTTTTATTTATTTGGTAAAACAAACAGCGATCTTACAAATTATAGACCGCAACACATCAGGTTACCGAAACCTGTCAAATGTTCTCAATTGATATTCAACTTAAAATGTTTGACAGTAAGATGACAATCCATTAAAGAAATGTGTCAGTTTTGTATACTTTGATGTGTTCACCAGATTTGACATCGTTTCCCACATATTAATATATTTAATACGAGTACATTAAACACCTAGGAATAAGATGAATTGTAAATTTGTAAATATTAATAAAAGCGATGCGTGAATTTTGTTGTGATTACGTCTTAAAAGTTATACTTTTTTGCCTTTACGCCCTAGGTATAGATATGGCGCAACAGAACTATTTATGAAAAAAAATATAGCACATTTTCATAAGGCAACACTGCTTCCGCAACTGAACACTGGTTAGTATTCATAGAGGTGCCCCCTTCAGGACGCGCAAAGCGCTGTCGATTTATTTGCCGTCAAGAAAAACAGATTGTGGGTATATTTACAAGTCTCCCATTCCCGACTAAACCTCAAAACAGCCGATATTGCGAGTACTTCCTGAGATTATCTTTACTCATATTTGGAAAGGTAATATTTGCTTTTATTGTTTGCTCCGCTTTTGGCGAAATCCTGCCAATATCTAGGAAATACATTTTACGCCACTTTTTATAGCACCTAATGTGCATTAGCTACAAAAAGAATAAAACAAGAGATTTGTAATAAAATAAATGGAACCTACAAGACATAAAATCCATCAAAGTTAAAAGAAAAATCCAAATACATAAGTAGGTACTCATCTACGAGTACACCAACGCCCAGTTTAAATAAGTTGACTATGATTTAACTAATACAATTTTGAATTAGGAATATGAAAATAAACAAGTTAAAAAAGTTGTATAATGTTATCTTTCGTTGGAGACTGGTATAAACTCGTACTCTATAAATGTAACTTTCAGTAATTTTCTCAGTTTTCCCTTCGAGGATCCCTAATTATGCAGTTATTAACCAACACAACATCACAACTTTTAAAAGCCTACCATTAACAACTCTCAGGGTAGAAGCCAATTCAAACAAAAGCCAGATTTTACGAGCATCGTAAAAGTAAATACGTTAGAAGAAAGAGCCATAATATAATAACTGTTTAGATTAAAATCGAGATTGGACATTCCATCAAGGCATTCGGCTAGGAATCCTTATTTGATTTCTGCTCGGTTAAGCATTACATTTATGAAATTCAGTCATGTATACAAACAAATATGAGTATTCGGGCTTTGTTGAGACCACTATCTTGTGGACAGAATTGATCGAAGTCGGAATTGAATCGGTATTCAATTTAAGAACAGTTGATAAGATCGGATGTCTTCGTATCAACAACTTAAGCACATATTTTGGCTGTGACTAAAGGAAAAAAGTAATCGTATGAACAAAACAAAGGACTTAAGCAGAAGATCAGAGTGGCTTGAAACTAAATCTGTCCAAATATGTTTTGGCATTAAAAAGAAAATGTACATAAATCATCTAATTTATACACATTTATACCCAAATCCTATTTTTATAATAACATGATAGATAGATAGATACTATTTATTGCACAACACATTACAGAACTTAATGCTAATAGTAATTTACAAATAAAACATCGGCGGCCTTAATGCTAATAGTAATTTACAAATACAATATCGCTAGTAGCATGATACTTAGTCATTATTTTACTATGGTTCACGTAATGGCTCGTTACAAGTATATTAAGAACTGTTTGTTCTACCTCAGCAGGTACCCGAAAATAGCCTCAATTGTATTGAAAGGGCTAAAAATAGTTATTTTATAAATAAATACCAACCAACACAATCGTTAATTTGGCAAATTAAAAGCAAAACGCAAATTACACTTTCATTAATTTAAATAAAGTCAAGCGTCACGTTACTCCGTCAAAGTCATACAATAAATTAACCCAAAAAATATTAGTCATTATCAATCACAATAGACTCGACGCTAAAGAAATGCTTCACAAAATAACTAGGGGCTTTCGACGAATTTCATTTCGTGATTGTTCCGTGACCGTCGAAGTCTGCCGACCTTGATGTTCATACTCGTAAATAACTCACTTAAACAAATGTACACAAAACATGGCTGTTCTAATACGTATAAAACACGTCTCTTCTATTTCCGTTTCGTCCCACCAGATCTGGTCTCACGGTGGAACAAACGGGAATTCTATAAATAAATTATTTTTTATTCCCGTTCGACCCACCGAAATTGATGGTGGGACCAACGGGACGGAAACTGTCGTCGAACGGGAGAAATCCCTTTGAAAGAGCTTCTAGTTAAAGTTTACAAATCTGTCAAATTCGATTCATCGACTATAGTCAAGACATTAAATTATTATTTGAAAATCTAATATTTAATTTATGTTTTTATTTTGTAAATCAAAATCGGGAAAAAAGATTCAAAGCATGTCCAAAAAATTATTCCTTCATGGATCAAAAATTATAACTGTAATTTAAACTCTAATTTTATTTATATTATGATAAAAAAAACCAGATTACTAAAGTTGCTAAGATCATTTTTATGGATTTAAGTATAAAATGTCCCTTTTGACTTTATGCCTGCAATATGGCATCAGAAGTTTTTCTCTCATCCTTCCTATATCGAATTTCGCAAACCCCCGGTCATAAATCGAAAGTATTCCGATATGGGCCATTATATTCGTTGCAACCCATATTATTTGAGTCCATAATAATAAATGCTTACACCGTGTTCTGAGCAGTGTTGCGATCTTGGCACTTTCGACGCAAGGTCTAGCACTATTCTCAAATACATTTAGCACCTAAATTTTTTTTTCTCATCGGCTTAAATGTCCAAAACAAATACCTTACGCGTCTTACTTAGTATAAATAAAAAGAAATCGATTTATTTGGACACAAAAAAAGCCCACGTACACTCTGCACGACAAACACGATTCAATTATTTTACAGTATATTACATAAAACAGGTTTACAAGTATAAATAAATATTAATATTATGTGACAGTTTCAAATTCGCAAATAGAACATAACTTTAACTAACCTAAATGCTTCCTTTTGTTTCCAAAAAACTTAAATGCTTATCTGGAGAAATATTTTTTTCAACACGATTTCTTTCCAGAGACCATTTTTGCACATTTTTAGCACCAAGCACAATTTGTAGTACCGAATTGACATCACTAGTTCCAAGCCCTTTCATTTATTTGACAAACTGCGGCCCCTCCAATATTCGTTTAGGCCTGTTGTTTCCCTCGTAGGTACTTTTCATTTTCAAAATGGATTCGAGAGATGGAAATTGTTAAAAAAACATCTTGTCTTAATATTTGAAGTCCATTTACTTTTCAAACAGAAAATGCGTCATCTCGATGGTTTGGAAAGAACGCTGTCAAAATAGGTTTACCTAATATGACAGCATAAATACTGGTGTAAATATTTGAAAATGGAAACAAAAAAAAACATTGATTTCAAAGAAAATAAAAACAAACAAAAAATAAAATAAAAACTCTTAATGAAAGCGAGTATAAGTACTTTTTAACACAATTTTCACCCACTTCCTTATGGCGATAGCAGTTTTACTTCTTCAAATGAGAATAATTTACGAAACTGTGATTTGTCGTTACGATTCCAGTTTCCTCGTCGGGTTGTGGAAAATTATTTTAGCATTCAATGATTAGGTCCGCTTTTCGTGGAAAAATTTTGATTGCGTGACATATATCACGACTTAACTAACTTACGATTTATTAGAACGGTCGCTTTTTCTTATTAAGGCATTTGTATTGTTTTCGTGGCCATATTTTACTTGAAGGTAAACAAACTGAAAGTTTAGCTATTTACACAAACTTGTTGTTCTGTTGATATTAACAACAACATTGATTGATCTATCAAAGTGTTTTTAACATCTTAAAGGCGGCGAACTAGTTAAGGGTCCTGATGTTAAGTAGCAGTAAGGAACATTTATCTTTAAAATGTGTACCCGCGAAGCCATTAATATGGGTACAGCGTTGACCGTTTTATTTTTTTGATCATTTAGAATTTTGAAAATGCTGGAAAAAGTCAACGGGTGACGTAAAAAAAAATTACTATTACACATCTTCAAAGATTTCTGTAAGTGATTTTGCGTTCTATTATTGAATTATCTAATTATGGCCTAAAAGCGGGACAGTCCCGCCTATCTCGGTACGTCTGGCAACGTATGGGCTTTTCTGTCTCAACACTGTTTCATTAACTATCTTTGAGTTTTAATAAGAGAGATTTCTTATTGTTAAATGTGTGCCGTCGGCTAATGCTATTTATATTGTTGGATGTTCCTGTTACGGGTATGAGCATCAAATAGGCGAAGGCAACACGTCATGTTGTATACGCAAGCACCTGTTGGTTAGCTGCACGCAAACTCGCTCACGCGATATATTGCTCTTACTTACCTATAGAGTTTAAATTGCAATATAAGCTATAAGTTACAATTTATACAATTCGCAACTATTATTTATTATACAAGTTGACAGCAAGTCTTTAAGATTTTATATTTTTTACTTCAGTAATAGTTCGTCAGTATAACGCCCCGTTGGTCGTAGTGGTTTAAGTACCGGTCCGTGATCTCGGGGTCCTAGGTTCAAATCCCGAATCGAGCAAAAATTTTCATATTTTTCGAAAGTTGTACTGCAAAAAATGATCAACGACTCGTAAATGTTCATAGGCGGCGATGATTAGTGATTATATACCATCAGGTGATCCGCTTGCTCCCCAAAGCTTTTAGGATGATCCGAACCCACCCGAGCCCCTCTAGCTACTAAATTGCATCATAGAATATGCAATTTACACTTTATTGCTTAATAGCTACTATGATATAAATCATCTAATGACATAAAAACATACTTTCGCTGAACAGACACACGCAGCCGCCGTAATACCACACTAAATGACGCCAGATAAACATAGCCCATTTTCATCTCCAATCGATTAATATCGACGATGTGCATCTTTCGAAATTGAATTTAGTCATGCATACTATATACTGTAAAATCACACAAGCATGAAATTGATTTATTAATTATTTACTTTCCATTGGGTCTTAAATAGCTACAAATCAGAGATAGTTAGAGATATTTAACTAATATCTCTATAACGTCTGCAACGACCATGTGGGAAAAAGACGAAACGAATTTATAAGGATTTGAATCTCCGTAATAAATGATAAAAAAAATCCATGAATTTCAAAAAGTCATAAAACAAAAGTTGTTCAAAATGGTTAGCAGTGACACGTGCTTATACGATGTAAATGTTCACATATATACAACCTGTATTGTATACTTTGGTTGCTTTTCGCAGGTAAATACTAAGCAATAACGTTTAGTGTACCAGTTGGAAAGGATATTGCGAGCATGCGGAGCCCATGTCTGCAACTCCCTCTAGGCAACAATCTCACATATTGCAGTTGTTCAGAATAAATAATATCGCTTAGCATATGAACTTCGGCTGTTTTCATAGATAGAAAAGTAGCTTTACGTTTCGCCGTTTCCTTTTCCTTTTTAAATCATTGGAAACAAGAATGATCTAAAATAATAACATGAGCTATTAGTTATTGTGTGCTAAATTATGGGGTAGGTTAATAGTCGGCAGATGCACTTAACTGCAAAAGGTGTATACAACTACTTTGACGCAATAATATACATACCTACTTTTCCTTTATGAATATAGAAGTAGAAGTCATAAATAAGATAAATTATAACAAGGCACCTACGTTACACACACAGTACCTACCACCATTGGCTTATTGTGGAGTTAAAAACTATGCTGGGATACCTATCTAAAATCTTCTGGCGAGAGGCGGTAGGTATACGCTTTTAGGTAGTTTCCGTCCAGGTACCAATGTTATTTTTTCATCCTGTTTATGAGCTAGCTATTGATATTGTTACGCTTGTCACATTTCCCGACAAATCCTTCATTCATTAATGTTAAAAGCGTCATAATTGGTTTATTACCGTCCACGCATATGTTAAATTACGCTACAAAACTGATTAGAGTATCGCGTGGCTGCGACGAGGTTAGTCAGAATTCTCGTATAAAACGAAACGGGGCGAGGCACTTCGCCAGAGGAAACGCCTGTATTATTTAACACGCAATGCGACTCGAGTGCGTAAACACTGGCGAGTAGGCGCTTCAGAGAATGCGACGACCAAACATTATACGAGCAGACTGCATATAACTACTAGGTTCATCGTAGACTAACGACTACGATGAGCGGTTTAATCTACACAGTGCTCGTGAGCGGATCATTTGGGGGGACGGGGAATTCTACGGGAAATCACCATAATGTTGAAGTGATAGAGTTGAAATTCGCGATTTCTATTAGGGTCTACGACTGGGTATGGTATCAATTTTCTTTTAAATTCTTTCAAGACTGTGCAAACAAGCAATTGCAAAAGTGTCATAAACCATATCTAAATCAAAACAGAAATATAATAAAGACTATAGCTGCATTGACATAATCACCACTATCACCATCATCATCATCTTTAACTCAGATCATTACAAACGCCAATTTGTTGGCAAGATGTTCCGCGGAAGTAAGGTCTCCCAAACTGTTATCATTTGTCTCACTAACGACTGACTATTACAGCCTTATGGGGTCGTATAAATCCCATAGGAAATACATTTATAATCATTTCCAAGGAATACTCCTATATCCATTAGCTTGACACTGACATTATACTCTCGTGACCGTCTTTCTTTCTACACCGTGACTTCTTAAATAGTCGAGAAAATTCTCGAGGGCGTTATATTAATGAAAACAAAGTCATTTTACCCCAGGGAACAATAGGTTTTATCTCAAAAAATCATCTTCACAAACTAAAGTGATTAGCTCGTTGACGTAATTTGTATGGGAAGGTGTTTTTTTTTATATTCTTGCGATGTTTTTTTTATTACATTAGTATAATGCTCTCGAAAAGTATCTCAGTATTCAAAAAGGCCCATTACCTATACGAATATAACACAGTTTATTGAAGTAACTCTATATACGAATACGATCGCGGGTTCCAACCAAAGTGAATAGCCATAGCCACATTCCTCACCTGGCTGTAAAACCACTAACTATAAAACTACTACAAACCCCTTTGAGAACACTAACTGCGAATCCGACCAAATTACACGACTTTACGGCAAGAATATAAAATCAAATTGAAACATAACTTTGAAACGTCCCATTTGATCGCGGGCTGCAACCAATTCTAACATTAGGGATGTGTACAGCAGACTATAGTCAGCTGCAGGCGCAATCATTTGTTTTCATGACTACACTGTACTCGTACTAGATAATAAAACTAGTACGATTACAATAAGTGTAAGAGTAGAATAACAGCTACTATGAGCGGTATAATAATCTTATGATTATCTATAAGTAAAATAGTCCGAATCGTTAGTTTATCAACTTCCGAAAAATAACAATCTGTGAACACTTTATTTCGGTTAGGTGACCCAACAGTACGTCAAGCCGATGTGGGGATCTACAGTAGTACCCATTTTCAAAAATTGAACCTAACCATAGTCGATGTTTGTAGCTAATTAAAAACTCGATTGATCGTTAATCACCTTTTCCCAACCTCTATATTATCTGTTACCTGTTGGTTATTGCAATAAACTAAACTAGGACACAAGATCATAAAATTGTGTCATCACGACTACTTGGCGATTAACCAAAACAATATCCATTTCTAGTTCCTTTATGACTTACATTTCATAAAGTTCCTCACTTGACACAAATACTAATGGTTTTATGTACCTATTAAAAACGTGACTAATTGGATATAATGCCTTTGAAAAATGGTTACATAGGTATACGAGCATTTTAAATCATTAAGGAAATCAATGTGAATATGTGTAGCAAAAATTACTATTATTTTTCTAGGCATCTATCCGGTACCTACCACTTCGTAGCTTTCGGTGTCGAAACACTGGGCCCGTGGGGTCCCGATGCTCTCTCTTTCTTCCGAGACTTAACTAATCGCTTAGTTGAAGTCACGGGAGACCCAAAGGCTGGCAGCTATTCGCCCAGCGAATTTCCATCGCTATCCAACGAGGTAACGCTGCCAGCATTTTGGGAACATTGCCACAGGGGCCTACTCTGTTTTAATTTTTTTTTCTTTGGTAGGTATTTTATTTTAGCTTTAGATTATTATTACTTTTTTTTGTGCTTCCTAATTACTTTGTCCAATAAAACCTTCAAACTTATTTTTCTAATTTCTCTTATTAATGCTAGTGATATATTTATCTAGTGCTTCTATTCTGATTTTCCCTCGGAACCTTAATAATATAAGCCAGAGCAAAAGTCGGGCATGCCCGATGAATATTCATTGGTGACCTGACACACTAACGTAGAGGCGGTTATGTCAAGCATTTAGCGGCTTCATTTAAAAGAGACTGCATAGTCAAATAAATGGGAATGTACATTTTTTATTAATTACATATCGTAGTGTTCTTTCAGGCCTACTATCGTAACTAGCAAGCCTTTCGGCAAGGCCCCACACATTTTCGTTTGCATCTATGAAATATGCACGAAGAAATATGTCAATTAAATAAAACGTGCGCATGTTTTCACAATGGTTTACGTGGACAGATTGGTCTTAGTTTTATGCCACCTAAACGCAATTTGAAAGTATCTTAAATTAGGACAATGTTTATGAGAAATAAAGGTATTTTTTATTATTTAAGTGACGTCTCTGAGTGCGGCATTTTGATAACAACACTATCAACTGAAGTAAGAAAGAATGATCAGTGTACAAAATCACGTTATGATAAATATGTATTTTAATAAGCGATTTCTTTTCCCGATATTTTATTCAAACAACATAACAAATGCAACAACAATCCACCGCACATCAGCTGTCGTTCGGTTGAAAAATTTACAGAATCCAATCGAACGCAGAGATGTAACACTCGTTTCGATGGTGAATTTGTTTTCCAACTGCAAAAGATTTTTCGGATGTTTTTCGTTGATTTCGTGAATATGAAAATTGCAGGAGAATTCCTGTTGTTTACCGAGTTTTATCACCAATTTTTGTCAGTAATAATTGTCTCTCTGATGTCGCTGTTTGATTTTTATTGTTTCTTATACTTTATTGATTAAAAACATAATATCCACAATTCCGCTATATTGGAATCAAAGGGATTTGTATTATGTTACCTAAATATTCAACTTAATATTTTACAGGTTTATACGTCCAACTTTAATTGTTTTTATAAATTGAATCAACATCACATAGGTACATTATCCTAATCCCAAACTAAGGTTTTCTATGCTATGGGAAACAGAAATAACGTAGTAACCACAAAAACACACACCCAACACAAATATCTGTTTCATCAACAAAGATTTATGTTGGTGCGGGAACCGAACCCGCGACCATTGCGTATCAACCGGCGCTCAAACCACTGCTATACGGATCGTCGACTTTGACGTTGCCAGAGAAACGCAGCTCCTATTTGATCCCCAATGTAAAAACCTATTACGACTTTCCGTGACGAATTTAAATAATCAAATTCCTTCCCTAAACTGTTACGAGACGACCAACTTTTTTGCTACTTAACTAATCAAGAAAATCCTAAACGTTCTACTGAGTAATTGCTCGGGTTTTTTATACTTTCGTCTCAAATAGGGATGTTACGAATGTCAAAATTTTCGCGAATATTTACGCCGCGAATGTGCGAATGCGAATGCGAATGTTAAGTACTTAAGACATCAGTCACATCAAATGTAAAAAAAAAACAACATATAAATCAATCATTTTTATTACTTAAAAGACAAAAAACATACTGCTGCATGCAGCAGCTTGCTAGTACTGACATCGGCTGCATCGGTGCTACCGATGTCAATCTGGCAAGATCAAGAGTCACGACTTCACGCACGCACGACCTGCATACATTCGCATTCGCATAACATTGATTTAAGCGAATGCGAATGTCGATGCGAATGTTAAAAACGATGCGATCCATTCGCAAAAGCGAATGCGAATGCGAATATTCGTAACATCCCTGGTCTCAAACTTCGGGCATTGCAATGTTCTCGGTTGTTGACGAACTTCCCTCATTATCTTGTTAGGAAACAGATGGCCCTTAGAGCGATCGTTTCGAACTTCCGCACTCTTAAGAACATAGTATTATATCACGAAGTTTCTTTTTAATTCCCAAACCATTAGGATTGTCAAAACATTTTGGTATTTTTTAAGCTAAAGGCGACTAACGAGCAAGCAAGACACCTGGGGACCAATTCTCGTGCACTCGACGTTGAAGTCGAATTAGTATTTAGTATAGACGAATGTACGAAATCTCTAAATCTGGTCCACATGCACTGTCGAGTAAACGGGAATTGCTCCCCTGATGTTAAGTAGGTAATCACCACTGGTCATGAACATCTGCTAGTTTAAAGAGGTCGCTGATACGTTGCCAGCCTGTTAGAAAGGGGTACGGGGTAGATGGTCCCTAAGTCGTAATAGCTGGGAAATAATCAAATACCAAATGGGGAGTGTAACCAGTAGCTAAACTTTTACTCTCTCGCGGGTCTACGCTGGGTGTAAGAAAAAGCCATTGTCTGACTCTTATGTCAGTGTTATTCCCGGTTGCGTCCAAAGATGTCCAAATCGAGTTCAGAGTCAACACACAAGAAATGGCACCCGAGGTTGCTTCACGATGTTTTCTCTAACCACTGTGCGAGTGGTAGAAATTACACAGAGATTTGGAAAATCCACAGGTGCACGCTCGTATACGAAGTAACCACCCGTTAAGAAGGCGAACGTTCTTGTCAACTGATCTCTATCACTCTAAAACGCTAATCAACCAAAAGACTAGACAATCTGCCAAATCTTTTATTCGTACAAAAAGAAAGTATTCTTCATGTCAACGATAATAGCTACATTAATTCGACGACTAAATGACACCATTTGTCTTCATCGTCCAAACATTAGGTATTTTTTCATGTTCCACTTCTGAATACAACCTACCTCTAAGCCTAAGCTGAGTGGGCAATCAATCTCGTGAGTTGGCGCCAAAAAGTCTATTAACACCTGGAAAAAACGGCCGAAAAAGTAAAAAGCTCGTGAACACGGCTATTTCTTTAGAAGAACAAATGATATGAAGCGGCCGAGGTCAAGAACATTTGTGAAATATGACGAGAGTATCGGGAAAATTGCCGGTTCATGCCGGACTGCCATTAATCAAAATGAATGTTAGATGTTTCTGCCGCGAAAACATTTAATTGATTTAATTGTTTTAACGTCCTATGACGCACAACGTATCAACAGGAGTGGAGTTGCCAGGTCTTAAACCATAGCTTTCTTACAAACCAATCTGTTTTTTTTTTACAAAAGTGTGATGACTGGCAAAAAAGGCGTCACCTGACAACCTTACGATTGTCAGGAGCAATCGAGTGATATAGTTTCGTATTATGAATTTATTTACGCATAAGAGGTATCCGTTAGTAACAAAATGAAGCATTTCATTTTCTTTTTTCGTGATACTTTAGGCTAACGTTATTTTTTTTACGCCTGTTTGTTCAGCAACTATTTTCGCTTGAATCAAAGTAACCACGCGATCTAGATTAACCTCAGTGGTTAATTAGATGTTTATTTGTTGAAGCAAAGTTTGTGTTGACATGACACGCAAGGGACGTTATCATGCGAATCTGGAATTCTAATAGCATATATCCATATTTACAGGCCAAAAATATGGAAATATTGAAGGCCAAATGTTTTTATTTCACACTAGGATTTACTTTATATGTCATATATTAATTAATAAGCTACATAGTCAAACTTTCCTAAGTTCCGAAAGTCAGTTTTTATTTTTTTCAAATACACATGTTTTTACAAAACGGCCGCCTGCTCGTCCACTATCTTGATTTTTTCACAAAAACACATTTTTCTCGTACCTCTTTGGTTTAAGTATATCGAAGAATGTATCATTATACGAAATCCAACATAAGTACATACATTAACAAAAACTAATGAAACAAACAAGTAGGTACTTTTAACTTAAAGTTGCGTCGATCACAATAACTATGGAGGTTCTAACATTTGCTTACATAAAAGATTTAAACTCTATCTTAAAATAAATAAAACCGAAAACACGATTGGAAACATAAATCCCGATAGAAAATAACAACGAAACAAAAGTTGTTCACATCCACAAACTTTGACATGGTGCCCCAACATTCTGGTACCCAAATAATATGGCACATATTGTAAAAGTATTTAAGAAAGAAATTACTTTTAATGTAAGATGATTACAACACTACTTAATTGGATAAAAGGATTTTTAATTCGATTCCAATAGTTTTCTTACAAGGAGCATAAATAAAGGGTATAGCAAAATCCGTGCGGGTAAACTTTATATTTTCCCTTTAATAAAATAACAATAGTAACATTTTGTATCAATCAGGATTGCAATAGATGCTGTAGCATCGTATCTGTTCAAATGCTAAACCATTATTATTAGTTGCCTCCAATTACTACGGACCGCATGCGTTTAACATACTCATACATTACACACTAGTACACTCCCGGACAATGAAACTTGTCCACTTTACATCTATTTACACGGACCTTTCATTTCCATTCTCCTTAACTCAGCGTGTAATTCTCGGTTAGGTTCAAAGCTGTCGCAAACTTAGACCATGATTCGTAATTTGGGGAGTCTGATAATTACAATTTAGCCGTGTGTCGTCTTAAGAATTGTTTCGCCATGATTCAGTTGGGATCAAGCCAAGTGAATCCTGGCTCATCATCATTGGCCTTCACATCTTTTACAGATGATTTAAGAAGCATCACGCGGTGTGACCTTACAGCAGCGCTCGTGGCTGTAAAGTCCTATGCGGGAGTAAACCACTCGAGCGCCGCTGCGGTTGGTTCCCAGGATTCCCTGGCTACGCATTTCAGAAACTATCCGAAACACGCACATAGATTTCGACGATCTGAATATTATTACAAGCACAGAATAAAGAAAACTCTGTATTCACCTGTTAAACGTTACAAATATGCAATTTTATTTATTACATTGCAGATTTCTAAACGTAACTAAGTACATATCTAAGAAATTTCATTTGTTTTCACTCGGTGCACCGTAAATAAATAACGACCTCAAAGCGCCACCCAATTCACACTAATTATCACCTAGTTTCAAAGTTTGGAATTCAAACTAGGGCATTGTCTGTACTGCTAGAACGAATTAGATGTCTTTAGCCGGGGTTGTGTCCCAGTACTTTCAGTACTGGAGGCCAATTCTCGGTTTTCGCCTTCTATGTCGAGTCGACTTCATGGAACGCTAAACCAATAGGAGAACACAAATTACAGTCGACATTCCTTATCTTGTTCTATTGGTCTATGCGTTCCATGAAGTCGACTCGACATAGAAGGAGAGAATCGAGAATTGGCCTTCTGATACGATTTAAAAAGGTTGTTCTCTAAGAGTCTAAACTAAATACACTAAGTCTGGGACCTTCCATGTCAACTAACACCTTAAAAAACTGCGTTAGGTTGACTAAATTAACAACGGCTCAATTTACTTGTCCGCAAGTATATTGTGTATCAATGAAACCGTTATCGTAACGTAACCAATCTACCGTGGAATACTACGATCGTAAACCCGTTTACTGCGACCATGTAGCTAAGCCACTAATCCCTGTGCACTTCCCGAACCAAACGCAAATAAACATTTATGTCTATTTGTATTAGATATAGTAGTGAAATCTTAGTAAATTTTATAGTATATTGGATAGACGGTTTGTGGTTAAACATTATAATACCATTATGACGGTGCCCGTACCCCATACCATAAAATAATAGAACCCAGAACAAACAGAAGCGGTGATTTCACTATTACATCCATAAAGTATTTATGTAACAGCAGATTTATTTTTTACAAACTATTTTAAAGAGTATAGAGAGACTTTTAGAAAAGACAAAACACTTGGACGATATTTTTTTTATGTGAAACATGGCAGACGACGGATCACCTGATGGTAAGCGATTCCCGCCGCTTATAGACACCTGTGTCAGCGAGTCATAAGTGTACTGCCAACCTTTTAACCCCTTTCCCCCTATTGAGCCTTCAGGACACTCACTCTGTGAAACACAGCGCAAACGCTGCTTCACGCCGGTCTTGTGAGGCCGGCCATGGTATCACTCGGGTCGAGCTAGCCCATTCATACCGAAGCGTAGGTATTTCTCCTATAGCAAAAAGTTTAAGATACCCAGCGCCATCTATTGGCAAATTTTAAATAACGGCATTACTTCCCGTCCCAAAAGAAAGTGAAGTCTGGCCATTAGTAATTAACTAGCTAAATAGGTAATTGAGTCCATATAAGTATAATCATACTAATCACTAGGTACTTGTAAAATGGCGTCATAAATATACGTTTAAAATTTACATAATAACATTCTCTTCTATTATTGGAACTACAATAACCACGGCACGAAAAATGAACGAGCAAAGAAATAGTCCTCGTTTTCTTCAATCGCCTCGAGACATGAAATAGCATTAAGCATTTCGTTTTTGTTTCAGGTAACCAACTGTTTAGTGACACGCATGACGAGGAAGAAGCTCTGTGACAGTGACCCTGGGTTTGCTAAGACAGTCCTTGAGGACGCCGACCGAATACACTTGTAAGGATTTAGATGAAAATGTATCATCAGAATTGCGTGAACCAAAGAATTGCGTGGCTGAAGTGGCAATGGGCAGGGCACATTGCGAGGAGAACAGACGGCCGTTGGGGTGGAAAGGTCCTTGAGTGGAGGCCACGCGCAGGAGGCCGCAGCCGTGGCAGGCCTCCCACCAGGTGGACCGACGATCTGGTGAAGGTCGCGGGAGTCCATTGGATGCGGGTGGCACAGGACCGATCTGTGTGGAGAACTTTGGGGGAGGCCTATGTCCAGCAGTGGACGTCTATTGGCTGAAATGATGATGTATCATCAGAAATTTTCGTCGGCACAAAAAACTCTATGATGGAGGCCTTTGCCCTGCTTTGGGACAGTTCACCTATACTGTTATTTTGTCGTTTTGATGACGAATACCTCTTAATAGGTATTATTGCCGATGGACTGTATTTTAGCTGGGTTGACGGTGCTAATAAAAATAACTGACATTAGCAGAAAACGAATTATATTTTTTCAATGCGACGTTAACATACAAGCACTTATTGACGTAAAAGGTAAAACAAAACAACAATATATCAAAGTAGTAAAAACATATAAAACATAGACGCGTTCGATCCTCAACAGGTATTTTGAATTTAGCCTCTTTAGAATAGTAGATCAACAATAGAAGCAGTATGAAAATCAGCTGTTCCATGCAAAATATAATATCCACTCGACAATAACGTATCTCACGCATGTCATGAGAAGACAGTAGACTTTTTCAAATAGTAATAATTGAAAATGTCACCTAACGTGTGCCACCGTAGATTTTTATCACTATATATGGACCTAACAACTGTGGGGTTTTCATGATACCTATTAAGAGGGCTTCAGCAATAAAACGATAAAAAATAACAGTGTACACGTACAGGCTAATACTTTAAATTTTTTTTTTATCACAAAAAGGGTTAAATACATAATGCTTAAAATTTAGTAGACACAGAGCAACATACAAAGCTCGGCGAGAGCTTTCGTGCTTATATTGACTTACCCCTTTACCGCACTAAGTATTTCGCTTCCACATTTTTAATGCGGACAGCTAAGGATTGGAACTCCTGGCTGAGGACTATTTCCCTTGAACACTGTAATCTGGACATAAGATGTCCATAAAGCAAGAGTGAATCTTCTTGACAAACGCGTAACATCCTACTAGTCATCATCACTCCCTACTCGTATCAAGTGAGATTGCGGTCAAGCGTTAGCCTCTAGTCAACAAAAAAAAACCATAACCTCCGTAGAAACATTCTAAAGTATATCGTACCTAGGCTGACACTCACGTAGTATCCCGTTTTACTAACACTAGAACTAGGTTGCCGGGAGTGGAAAACAAAAAAAAAACGCATTGTACTTTGGTTAAGTGACATAATATTCAGCCCACTCATACTCGTTAGAAGTTATCAAGTGTACTACAATTTCGTAGCTCTCGTAGTCCGAGACTACGGACTACGTAGCTTTGCTACAATGCTACGCGAGTGCAAAACACAGACGGAAACGAAAACTTTGACCTACTTACTAAGTCAAATAGAGTGGACTTCATTTATTATTTTCAAAGAAAAAAAAATGTGACCAAAGAATTGCACGTAGGTAGATAGATATCTTTCACGATTTATTGTATTACATTTTATAACTAAAATGGTTCATCTAAATCAAAATCTTTTGCAGTCTCATGAAAAATGTAATCAAAAACCTATAGGGACCATTCAATTATTATTACGTAAGCATCGATGGGGGGATGGGGGGTCTTGGCTCAGATTACTTTTGATAAATTCAGGAAGAGAAAGTATATTTTATCGCCAATTTTTGCTGACAAGGGGGGTAGGGGGATTAAATTTCCCAAAAAATCTGCTTACGTAATGCTTGAATGGCCCCTAACGAATAATATTCATAATCACACAACGATATACACTAAACATTAAATTAGTATCTGACTACAACACTACGTGTCAATGACCGTCATCAATATAGCTTAGCGCAAGCCTTTAGCGCATAATCCATTCCCATTGCTATTAGTCTGTCATTGAGCACATTCCTCTCATTAGAATTCCCAACACTTTCCAAAGATTTATATTATTTCTGTGTGAAAACAACCGCTGAAAGTCCGAGATCGTAACATAAAACTTTACAGTCTTCCCTTCATCAGGGCGGGGATAAAAATCTAACAAGTAGGGGTGTGCAATAAAAGTGAAACTTTCTCTTTATAGCTCGGTAATGTAGCCTGACCTAAGTTTGGACGTAAAATGGCTAGCGTTCCTACGTAGGGTATACCCCAATTTCAATCCGCCAAGGCTACACGAAGACAGCGTTGCTCAAAAGAAAACAAAAACGGCTTTATCTTGGTACTAGTGGCCCGCCCTCACTTCGCTTCGGGACCGTAATTCAGAAATGAACTAATAGATGGCGCTGTGCTAAATTACATCGCGCAAGCGTTTCGTGTTTTCGGTTTACCTATAAGCCTTGTCGTTGTCTATAGAAGTTATCTCTTTATAAATAGTATAGATTTAAGTTGATTTTCTCTAACACGTACAGTAACAACAATTTTATGAATTTCTTCTGAGTCATCGCTGAACATTTTTTGAAAAGTTTATCTTCGTCTCAGTCTTGCAAATAAGGAATTAGGTACGTAAGATACGTACTAGTATTCAAGTAATCGTGCTCAAGTCATCATCATAAGCAACCCACGCCGTCCACTGCTGGACATAGGTCTCCCCCAATGCACGCCACCGCTCTCAATTTTGGCCACTCTCATCCAGCTCACGCCAGCCAGGCTTCGAATGTCGTCATCCCATCTTGTAGCAGGGCATCCAACACTACGCTTACCGAGTCGCGGTCTCCACTCAAGGACTTTATGGCTCCAACGGTTGTCAGTTCTGCGGCTAATGTAAAGTGAAGTAGTGCTCAAGTAACTCACTCTTATTGTCTTGTCAAACATACTAATAAAATCTTTATTCTCCCTTCATCGGTCGGTGTGTTAAATGAGGGTTAACTTTATGGTTTGATTTTCATGATCAGGCATTGGTTTAAACTTTGCACATAAAAGGGCGTTTTCGGGTCATTCTAAAGTAACAATGGCAAAAAAATAACATTCTGATTCTGATGTGTATTTTGTACACACTTACATCTCAATTTTCCAACTAAGCAAACGTAGTTTTACAAAAAAGTGCCCAACCTATATCAATACGAAGTTTAAGAATAAAACTGCAAGATTGACACCAATACTATAAAACCAAGAGCGACGTTGTACAACACTACTATAAATTCTATAGTCAGCTAACTCATAAAATAGAAAAAAGCAACTGTGGAATTCTCATGGGCGTCAAGTAGCCTAAAACGGTCCCAAGGGTTCATTTATAGTTGTTACTGTTACAGTATAAACATACCGAGTAGTAGAACAAAAGGACGAAAGCATTGCGACGAGAAAACAGTGCACAAGTGTCCAGAAAAGCGAACATTTTAGCGAACATTGTTAAAATGTTCGCTAAAATGTTCGTTAAAATGTTCGCTACCTGCGGCAGGTACTACTCGAAGGGTGGTCTTTAAAAAAGTTTTTTGTGTAAGGGCCTCGTTCACCACCTCTGAGTAAAGTGTCAAGTAATTTACTTTCAATTAAAGTATGTTCGGAGAAAATTGGGCGAACACCTTAGCCACTGCGCCATCGAGGCCGTCAACTAAAAAGTGAATTTAAAGTATTGCAATCCAAGTTAAATTTAGTTTATTCCATCAATACAGTTTTGGTAAGTCTTCTGACGCTATTAGAGGATCTAGTAAATCTTGTACTCAAATAAGAATCTTAAGTAGTCCAAGAAAGTTGAACAAACCTTTGCGTGCCAAGACTTCTAAAACTAAGTAATTCTAAGTAAACTGCTTTCAATCAGGCAAGAATTAGCCTAAATCACTGATGTATGGACTAGCTCGAAGGCGCCCTTTATAATAACCCTGCCTCACGCCTCCAAAGATCGTGGGATCGAGGGATCGAATCCCACTCAAGATAAGCATTCGTGTAATGAGAACTTGTTTACCAACACCCAAGTACCCGTTTGTTTCCCGCCGAAGTATTTCCTGGACCTCTTTAAGACAATAGGCTTTTCACAGGCAAACATGGACCACTTTAGAACCATCACTTAACATTAGGTGTGATTGAGGTCAAATGTTTTGACTCTCAGTGTACCTACAAATGTATTTACTATATTCGGTAACAAATTCGGTGGGTGCCAGGCTAAAAGGTTTAGTTAAGATTTAGATAAGCAATTAACAGACGCTCACGGCAACTAACATAATAATGACACAACAAACACACATGTTTGTTTATACGGCTTATATTAATTGAAATTTTCTCCAGCCTGAGTATACGACTCATACATTCAAAGCTCTGGTTTAATCTGAAGATTAAAGCTATGAAAAATCTATTACTGAAACAATCAGTCTGCAGTATCTGCTTGTGAAGCAAAGATAATCTCAGAAAGGTACTGAGAAATTAACATAATGAAATTGAATTGTATTTGTATAAACATTGTTTTAGACTTGAATATTTTGGGTGCTGCCACCCGATTTTAGATACAAAAGGTATCTAATAGTTACGAATATGGTATACAGATTTCCAGCAGGCGCGTTAGTAATAAACATTGTTCGTCAGATATAATGGGGTCGTGGCTCACTTATTTTATCAAAGATTTACCTCCTACTTTTGGTTTTGAAAAAGTATAAATAATGCGCCTGATATTGACATTAGGGAATTTACTGACCATATCAGTAATCGATATCGCACCCAAGACTTCACGATCACGGCTCGGTACTTAGGTACTCGTAAACCACTAGACCAACAATCGATGTAAATCGTATTGTACCTACAAGTATGTTACAAAGGGTTACATTCCAAACAGGTTATCGGTTAAAATTCCATCTGAAACCGTTTGAAAAAGTTAGCAGTTTTATAGCTATTTTGAACTGTGGCGTCGGGGTCGTAAACTAAATCTAGTATTTTAATTTCGACCCTATTCAATACCAATTTGTTTTAAGTCCCGAAAATGCCTAATAGCCTTCATATAACCCATGACCCGTATCTAAGTAATCAGCTGCCGCCTATCACATAAAAAGAACGTTAAGAAAGAGTTTGTTATATCTCATAACAAAGTATTTTGCGACCTACACCGTCTGACTTTTACACCGGTAGACTAGACCACTCGCATTCAACTGCAGACGACGACAATAAAATTGTTACCAACATATTTCGCGAATCGAAACATAAAACAGCAAGTTTTAGTGGAAATAAATACGGATACTGAAATCGCCCTATAAAATGGAAACAATTCAGATCACAATAACACCTACAAAGATGAAATAACTTTGAAATCTAGCATACTGTATTGTACACAACTAGACATTACAGAAATTTAATGTACATTAAATTTCTGTAATGTCTAGTTGTGTACAATACAGTATGCCTATCTATCTATATATTCTTATGTGCTAACAACTAGCAGACGGATCACCTGATGGTGAAAGATTGAAACTACCCATGGACACCCGCAACACCAGTGGAGTCATAATGTACTGCCAACCTTTAAACTCCTCTTCTCCTGAATTTGCCTTCCGGTACCCTCCTTACTGGGCGAAACACACCGCAGGCTTTTTCAATAATATCAAATCTTGACAATCAAACAAAAATCACAATAACGGACGAAATTGGCTGCAATAAAATGATCCGACTCGAAGGACCAATTATCTGATATTGGTAACATACCGTTGGAACATAAAATAAACGAACCTAATTTTAGCAAAACTCATTTATTTTAAGATCATCTATTTGATTGGCTGTTCCTTTGTTTCTAAAACTTCCCTACTAGCAATTAAAACGAGCACGCCCAAACAATATTGCTAATGCTGTTTTCCGTTCCAGAAAGGCAAGGTCAATAGAAAATTTACTGAAAATACAAATCCCATCAAAACATAAATATGTGAAAAGAGAGCAAAGTTTTAATATACTTGTTTGATGAGTTCATCGTCAAAAGATATCTAAATATAGATATCTAAATCCATGCCAAGTTCAATGGTGAGACCTACTTGGCCAGTTCACATCCAATTAATTAACACTGTTCGATGCCACTTTAATTTGTTTATAATAATTCGAATTCGAATATAACCTGAAGGGTACAGGGGAAAATAAGGACAAGCCATTGTCACAAAGAAAAAAGATTCAACACTTTCATACTGAAAAGTTAACAACTTTCTTAAATATGACCTGCTCCTAAAACAAAGACATTTAAATGTAAACTTGTAAGTTTACTAATAGCACAAAATTATTATTTCGTGCTTAGTAGCATGCCCTAACGTTGTTTCGGAACATAGTTTTGCTATTAGTTCCAATATTTGCCAATAGATGGCGCTGAGTGTCGATTCCAACGCGCTCTTTTGAGTGTGAAAATGTTGATTATTCATCTTTTTTTTGACAATTCCGGTTTTGCCCCTGTACCCTTCACACTATACTGTGACGCTAGCCTGCTACGTTATAGTTAGCTACTAACCTTGGAATGGGTTATCTATCATAAATAACAAATAAATAAAAAAATAAGTATTGTCATGCACTATTTCCATCTGACTCCATCAAGCATAAACGATAAACATCGCCTTGAATCTTCACGGTTCATGTCTTAGCACTGATGACGGACCGAAGCTATAATATAATATGTAATCACGCTTTCCGGTCACGATACTAAGACATGAAATGCAAATCAGTAATAGCTGGGTTTCTATG